>VXAY01004698.1:2098382-2114522 GCA_013399855.1 Oxyruncus cristatus | reverse complement strand
GGGGAGCCCGGGGCCGGCGGCGCGGAGGCCGCGGGGCAGAGCGGAGGGGCGGCCGAGGAGCCCGACGAGGAGGAGGCGGCCCCGGCGCGGCCGTCGCAGAACATCGCGGTGCAGGTGGGTGCGGGTCCCCCGGGGCCGTTCGGGTTTGTGGTGTGCGGGGAGAGGTCCCTGAAAGGCCGTTTCGGGAGCCTGGAGGGCAAAGAACTGGGTAAGTCGAGGCTGGAGGGTAAAACACATCCATACCTGCAGCCTTACAGCTGCTGCTGTGACTGTGGCCCTGCGGTTTGAACAGTCTTTAATTAATCTTTAAATTAAAATTTGGCCCCAGTGAGGTCGCATCTGGAGTGCTGTGTCCAGTTCTGAGCTCCCCAGTGCAAGAAAGACAAGGAGCTACTGGAGAGGGTCCAGCGGGGGCCACAAAGATAATTAGGGGTCTGGAGCATCTCTGGGATGGGGAGGGACTGTGGGATCTGGGCCTTGTTAGTCCAGAGAAGACTGAGAGGGAATCTTATTAATGCATATAAATATCTCGAAGGTGGGTGCCAAGAGGATGGTGCCAGACTCTTTTGGTGGGGCCCAGCAACAGGACGAGAGCAGTGGCCATAAACTAAAACACAAGAAATTTCACCTCAGCTTGAGGAAGAACTTCTTTCCATGAAGGGTGGCAGAGCACTGGAACAGCTGCCCAGGGAGGGTGTGGAGACACTCCAAACCCACCTGAATGTCTTCCTGTGTTGTGTACTCCAGGTGACCCTGCCTTGGCAGAAGGGTCGGACCAGATGACCTGCAGAGGTCCCTGCCAACCCAGCTATTCTGTGATTCTATGAGAAGAATGAAATAAGGGTTGCTTAAGTGGCCAGTCAGAATCCAGGGCAGGTCTTTCCCGTGTCACTGCTGTTTTTCCAAGGCTGGTTGATTATCTGGCCAGCCTTGGAGACATCTCAGATGTGAGGGTCTGACTGCAATCATCTCCCTTCACAGACCGACTTCAAGGCGGCCGATGCGGACGTGAACACGGATCAGGATATCGAGAAGAACTTGGTGGGTACCAGGTCCAGGCTCAGCTGCTCAGGCTCCCAAGCTGCTGCTCCAGGGCAAAGGAGCTGAAGCTGCTCTTCCCACTTTTTGCTTGTCAAAATAGAATCATTAAGGTTGGAAAAGACTTCCAAGATCATCGGAATACCAGCCTTGGAGTCCTTAAGCTGTCCTTGTTACAGGAGGAAATGCAGCACGAGCTGCAGCTTCGAGCAGTGTATCCCTTTGCCTTTTCCAATCTAGAGAGCCTGAGCTGTGAAAGTGGAAACCATTTATCTGTGGTTCTTTTCAGGGCTCTTATGCAGTGCTGAGCTTTCCTGCGTCCCTTTAGCTTGAGGGAAGGGGAAGGTTCTCCCTAAATTTCACACTCCACTGCAGGACAAGATGATGTCCGAGCGAGCGTTGCTGAAGGAGCGCTACCAGGAGGTGTTGGACAAACAGAGGCAGGTGGAGAATCAGCTGCAGGTCCAGCTCAAGCAGCTCCAGCAGCGGAGGGAAGAGGAGATGAAGAACCACCAGGTATCTGGTGAAATTCTGTTTTTGTTTAACCCGCCCTTTAGTTAATTTTAAAATCCTTATGAGGAGGTGGAGAACTTGTGGTCCAGAGTGTCTGTCTCCTGAGTTTCCTCATAATAACCAATATATATCCTGACTGGACCTGCTAAAAAGAAAGAGTTTGCTGTGTCATGTCAATAATCAATTAATTTAAAATAATAATGAATTTTAAATGAAAGCTGTTACTTGGGAATTTTGCTCCGTATTAGCATGATGTTTTTTTTTACTCCAGGAGATCCTGAAAGCAATTCAGGACGTTACAATCAAGCGAGAAGAGACAAAGAAGAAGATGGAGAAAGAAAAGAAAGAATTCCTGCAGAAAGAGCAGGATCTGAAAGCTGAAATTGAGAAACTCTGTGAGAAAGGGAGAAGGTATTTACATGGAAAAAAGTGTCTATTTATGGGGGGAGAAGGTCTTATTTAACCCTGGTGTTTACCTGATGGAGCAGAGCTTTAAACTCTTTGGAAGCAAGGAGTGTTTAGGACAGCCCTGTATGAATGAATTTAGGACAGCCCCTGTATGCGAATTTGCACTTTTATTCTGTCACGTAGAGGTTGATTTCTTTTATTCTGAGGGCTCAGTGCTGGGTTTGGGTAAAGCTTCAGTGATGGCTCCAGGTCCTCAGCCCCTTTCTCCCCTGACATTGCAGGGCACGTGCTGCGGGAGGGGCACAGCTCCCTGGCTGAGCCTGGTTCAGCGCCACAGCCTTTGTGCAGTGTCATGACTCTGCAGGATTTGTGCTCCGGAGGGTGTTGGCTGCTGTTTTCCCACACACTGAGCGGAGCTGTCCCAGCCCATGGTGTGCAGGGATGTGCCAGGAGGGGGTTTGAGCGTGGGCCCTGCACTGTCCTGACTCCAGCTGTGCTGTCCTGTTCCTCCTGTGCAGGTTGCTGAAGGAACAGGAGGAGAAGGAAAACAAGATTGCCTCTCTGATCGCAGAGCAGTCCGATGAGAAGTAAGGCTCTTATCCATTACCTGATTAATGCTGCTCAGTGCACTTTTCCTTCCTGTCATTTTGCCATGGAGTGAATCTGATGCTCCTGGTGGGATAGAGTAGAGAGAACGATCCAGCAGTGCTGGCCAGTTACATGGTCTAAGGGTTTTATTTGCTCTTCCAGCATCGGGTCTCTGGATTAAATCCTCTTTGATCCCGGTCACAAGCAGGCTCCTGGATACCTGTGACATAAAGATCCCATAAGATTAAAGTTTGTGCTGGGTGGATTGAGTCAGCTTGTAACTGTACCTCTGATTGAATTTTAACTTCCCAGAATTAGGGCAGACTGATTTTCCTATCTGTTCCCCACAGCTGCCCAGCTACACTAAGCTCTGGCATGCAGGGGCATTTAAAGCTGGGCAGAGGAGCTCCAGATCCAAGTGCTCCCATAGCACAGGTGGAAATGCCCAGCTTTGAACAGCATAGTTCTGTGTGCTGCTTAGGTTGGTTCCTGGGTCAGACCTGTGCACCCTGCTCTGGAGTTGGACCGAATTATTCTGAGGGGAATTCCCCTCTTCTCGTTTTGCCCAGTGTGTTTGCACACTGATTGTCTGTGTGCTCTGGAACAGCTCACTTCTACCACACTGACCTCTGCAGCCTAGGAACCTGTGCCTGGTGTCACGGTCTGGAAGCTGCAGATCTCCCACAGTTCCACCCCCTCCAGAGCTCCTGGGATCGATCCCTTTGTGGGAATCTGTCAGCACTCGTGGTCTGTGCCATTCCAGTGCCTGAGCCTCAGGAGACTCCTTCTGTTCTGTTTGCAGGCAGCTGTGGGAGATGGAGCTGGACAAGCTGAAGAACCAGCACAATGAAATCAACAGGAACATTCTTGAGGAGACAGAACGGGCCTGGAAAGCAGAGGTAGCTCCTTCCCTGCAAAGTGGTTGGTTTGAGATTCCAGATGGTTAATGGATGGTTCTGTGAAATCAGGAGCAGCTGAGGACGAGGCCAAGTCACACTTTGTGGGACAAGGGGAGGGATAAACAAGTCCCAGTGCTGTAAATATTAGTGGGGAGCAGTGCCTGGTGCACTGAGCATGACTCTTGTGGAGAGATTATGGTCTGGCAGCAAGAAATGAGTCAGTACAGACACTGCTCTTCATGTGGGGCCTCTCTCCATTAGATCCTGTCCCTGGAGAGCCGGAAGGAGCTGCTGGTGTTGAAACTAGAAGAAGCAGAGAAAGAAGCAGAGCTACACCTCACCTACCTCAAGTAAGTCTGTGCAGTGTCAGGAGTGACAGGAGGGTAACTCAGGTGTCCTTACATCCATCTCCTCTTCCTCTGCTTATGCTGGAGGTTGGGCTGGAACAGTGCAGGTTTTCCTGAGGGTTTCTTGTTAAAGCAGTGTGATTCAGTTATGTCACCCAGGGGTATGTGGGGCTGTGCTTATCTCCTGTTACTGTTGAGTAACACTACAGAGTAACATCTGCTGAGCACAGTGAGTGAGTGCTTTTGACTCTGGTATCCTCGTGTGTCCCCCAGTCACTCTCTGGTAGCACCACAGGCTCTCCTTTCATGGGGTTCCTCACCCTTGGGGTGAGCCCTTCCCACCCGGCTGGATGAGGGGAAGGGAAGAGGTTGTGGGGGGGTTACTTGCCCCCACTTTGCTGTCAGTGAGAGCACAGTTGCAAGTGGGAAAGTTTAGTTGTGCTTGCAGGTCTGCGCCGCCCACGCTGGAGACGATGAGGCCAAAGCAGGAGTGGGAGATGAGGCTGAACAGGATACGAATGACCAAGGAAACTGTCCGAGTAAGTCCTGCTGAACTCTCCCAGCTTAACAGTGAGCAGTTCTTCACGTCCACACGGCTTTCCATGCTTAGCTTCAACCCTCTCTGGGAGAGGACCGAGCCCCCAAAAAGCTGTGTGCCCAAAAGCATGGCACAGTCAGTCAGCCTTTGCAAGCAGCTGCAGAGATCTTCTGCCTCCTCAGGCTCTTGCATGTGGATCAGCCCTGTGGACACAATCTGTGATGGGTTATTGGCAGAGGCACTTAGTTTCTCCCTCTGGGTCCTTTTTCAGTCTCCTGACTCCTGTGGAACCTAACCGTGCCACTTTAGGACCTGCAGCTGCCCTGGGGCTGAGAATGCCCCAGACTTCCTCAGGTTTGATGAATGTGTCCATTTTCTTCCCTCTCTGGTAGGATCAGTTCAACGACCACATCCAGATGGTGAGGAATGGCACAAAGCTGAGCAGCCTCCCACAGATCCCAACGCCGACGCTGCCGCCTCCGCCCTCAGAAGTGAGTGTCTCTCCAACCCCACGGCAGGGGCTGACCAGGCCCTGGCACAGCCTGCCCACTGGCCTGGCCCCAGCCCTGCTGTGCTGTGTGTGTGGGATGGTGTGTTCTGGAGTCCTGTGCCCAGTCCCTGCCTCTCTGGGCTTTACCTGCCATCCCTGGAGAGGAGGGGAAGGGTCTCCTTTCCTTGCCAGCTGCCAGTGGCTGCAGTTCATCCCGTCTGTCTGGCTGGGGAGGAGGGCACTCGGCTCTGCTTCCGGGTGGGCTTACTCTAACCAGCCGTTCCTTCTTCCCCTGTTTTTCTTTCTCAGACAGATTTCATGCTGACGGCATTCCAGCCCAACCCATCCCTTACTCCGCGGCTCCCCTTTCCCATCGGACCGGTCCCCGTTCCCATGGTCATGCCGAGCGCCGATCCTCGGGCGCTCTCCTTCCCTCTGCTGAACCCCGCCATCTCCAGGCCCAACCAGCCCTCCCCACCACTGCCTGCCTCCCAAGGGAGGAACAGCCCCGTGGTGGCATCGCTCATGGGCACGCACAGCCCTCACATGCCTCCCGCCGCCTCCATCCCTCCTCCGCCCGGCCTGGGCGGAGTGAACGTCACTCCCGAGTTCCACAGGCCCCAGCCGGCCGACAAGCTGGAAAAGCTGCTGGAGAAGTTGTTGACTCGGTTTCCACAGTGCAACAAGTAAGTGTCTGGCCTTGTTCTTCCAGAGAGCAAGGGCTTGTGTGTGTGAGATGGGAGCTGGGGTCCGGGGAAGGAGGGCTCCTCCTGGCATGTGTGGGATCTGGGTGAAGTGAAGGAAGGCTGAAGATGTGGAGCAAAGGCTGGTGGTCTCCATCAGGTTTGCCACAGTGCTGGGAATGAGCATCTCTTGGAGCTCTGAGGGACAGCAGGGATGCCTGGGCAAAGCCAGGAACCCCCCTCCTGTCCCTGGGCATTCCCTGCTCTTTTCCCAGTTTTTTGGGGAGAGAAGCTCCTCAGCGTGTGATTCACCTCACTTGGCAGGGTAGGCTTTTAGAGCACACACTCCTCTGCAGTGACACGGCTTCCCCTGGGGCAGGGGTGACTCCTCGCCAAGGGTCGCTGTCTGGGGGGACTGGGAGCTCTTAGCAGGCTGCTGTCCACACAGGGCCCAGCTCACCAACATCCTGCAGCAGATCAAGACAGCTCGGAAGACCATGGCCGGGCTGACCATGGAGCAGCTGAACCAGCTGGTAGCGGCCAAGCTGGCGGAGCAGCAGGAGCAGGCGGCGGCCGGGGCGCAGGTGGGACAGCGCGGGGGCTGCTGGAAGGGGGGCCCCAGGGAGCAGGGAGAGCTGCGCCTGCTCCGTGGATCCCCACAGAGCTCGGGCCGTGCGTCAGGGCTGTCCCCTGGGCTCCCCTTTCCGCTGACTGCGCCGTAACCAGGGAGCAGTTTTCCCTGGGCTGGCTCGGGGTGACCCGTCTGTCCTTTCCTCCTGGGCTGTTGTGACGTGCCTCCTTTGTCCTGCTGCAGCCCCTCAGCCGGATCAGGGCCCCCATGTTCTCTGCTCCGCTGCCTCAGATCAGCACCCCCGTGTTCCTGCCCCCAGCCCAGGTCGCTTACCCTGGAACAGCGTCACACGTAAGGCTGTTTGCATTCCCTGGTGCAAAGGGGAGGGAGGGAGCCTGGCTGGGAGGTGGCTGAAGGGATGAGCCCATGGAGCTGGCAGCTCTCTCCTCACACTGCTGCTCAGGCTGGTGGGGTGAAGAAAGGATTAGAGGCACAGATCCATTGTGCTTCACGCTGGGGAAGAGGGGAATGGTTGCGAGATGTGTCAGTGGCTCTCACAGCTTGTGGTGGCAGAGGGGGGGCGAATTGGGCAGCCTGTGGCTTCAGGCTGCAGCTGAGTATGTGATCAGAGCTGGGTGTCTGACTTCCCTGCTCCTTTCTGTTCCCTCACTGCCTGTCCCAGACCCCAGCTGCCTGTAAGCTGTGTCTGATGTGCCAGAAGCTCGTGCAGCCCGGTGACCTTCACCCCATGGCCTGCTCACACGTGCTGCACAAGGAGGTGAGTGTTCCCTGCTGCTTGGGGCTTCCTCCTGATCCTTCCAAGTGCTGATTCCCTTCCCAAGTCCCTATAACACTGGCACCTTGCCAGAAGGGGACGATCAATAAGCAATTCCTTGCATCCTGTCATCCCATCCTTTCCGTACTTTTAAGTGTGGCCACTGGGTGGTGGCTTTAAGAACAGGCTGCCCTTGTTCCTGTCCCCAAGCCAGTTCTCATTGCTGTGAGGGTCAGACCCTGGAGCAGGACAGCCTGGAAGGATCTAGAACAGAGGGTGAGGGGAGAGAGCTGCCACTGCTGCCCAGGTGTCTGGGCTGTGGGGCCAGACAGGAGCTCTTGGGAAGAGGAGGAGACTTTCCTATCCCACAGGTCTGGCAGTGGGTCATCTGTGTGGGCAAACCCCTCATCCCAACAGCTCAGGGGCCTCCAGCAGTGGTCCCTCAAGAAAATGCAAACTCATGTGTTGAGGAGGGCCTGATGGTCCTGGAAGGGTGACAAGGACTCCCTCCTCATGGTTACCTTCTGATGGAGGCTGCAAGGAGCAAAGGAACCTATCCCTGAAAACGAGTGCCCTGGCAGCAGCACTGCTGGGGACAGTGACACCTGTGGCTTGTGCCAGTAGCTCTTGACTAACTCTCTCTCTTCCAGTGCATCAAATTCTGGGCGCAAACCAACACGAATGACACTTGCCCCTTTTGCCCAAGCCTCAAATGACGGCTGCTGGAACAACGTGGGCCCATGAGAGGAGTTGCTGTGAATAGACAGGATCAGTTCTAAGATTTCTACAGTTCTATATTTATACGATCATGTATACACATGTACATTTTTATTATATAGGTAATGTGTGTATAGAAAGTCTGTATACATACAAATTCATAAATAAAGTGTGTATATTATGCAGTGATTTGCTGCTGCTCCTCATTTCTCAAGTCTGCAGCCTCACTGGCTTCTTCCAAATGAGGGTTAGTGTCACCCGCTTGCTGAGACTCTCATGGCTCCTGCAACCACCTTTTCCCACATGGATCCCAGCAGCTCCTTCTCCAGGGCCATCCCCTCTGACTGGATGCCCCACCACCCCAGTCCCCAGTGGCCTGGTCCCCGGCCAGTCATCACCTGTTTTTTCCCCCTCTCTTGGCAATGAACAGGTTGCAGATGAAGACGATTTTTTTTTTTGTGGTCTTTTTTTAATGTCATAATAATTTACCGTGTTAACATTCATTGTTCTTACATAGACACTGGGTTACAGAGTACTGGAGCCTCCAGCGACAGCCCCTGGTCCCGTCCTGTCCCATCCCCTGCTGTCACCGGGCCCTGGGGAGGGAGCGGACGGACACGGCTGCGCTGCAGCTCAGGATAAACCAACCTGTCACAATTCCTGGTTTCCCCGCTCCTGTACTTTCTCCTAAAGCACGGGCTGAGGCACCAACCCTTTCTCCATGGATTCCGGTGGGATTACAAGGTGCTCAGCACCACTGAAAATCTTGCACTGACTCCAAAATTTCCCCCCCCCTACTTTGCAGTCTGCAGCAGGAATTCAGCACTGCTGGAGGCCCCTCTGCCTGGGGGTGGGCAGGGAAGCCCCCCTGGTGCAGCACCTGAGCTCGGCCGCAGATCCTTCTCCGCGCACGCACACGCCGGCAGCGTGTTTTAAGGCAGTGGTCCACAACAGAGTCTCTGGGGTCCTGGGGGTCCTGGGCAGGCATGAGGGTGGGGGAGAGAACGTTGCCCTCTTGCATGGAGTGGCTGGATGCAGTTTAGAGCAGGGATGGGGGTGGGGGCAGGCGCTGTGTGTGCGCACTGGGAGTGAGGTGGGACAGTGTGGGGGCTGTTGTGGCGGTGCCCGTGCGAGGGCTGGCTTCCTCCTACACTGCATGTGTTTCCTGGCTGCTTTTCCAAAGAAATGTTTATCTGCAGGATTTAGTTAACGAGCTTTACACTTGGTGATTGCTGCGGTTCCTCAGCCTGTCCCCACCTGACCTGGTCGCTCTGCTCCTGCACGTGGCTCCGTGGGGCAGTGGCCAGCTCGGCCCTGGCACTGCAGGTAGGTCCTCTTTGCAATGCCTTTTATTTGTGGAATCTTGGAGTTTAAGCACTTTCCTATCCAGGCTGGAGGCAGAGAAGCGAGGGAATACAGCACTACCACTGCTGCAAGGTTACGGGTGTCTGCCCTGGGGAAGGGACAGTGATCCTGCAGCACGGGGTGGAGGAGAGGGTTGTCCTCTCACACCAGAAAATCCTGTGCTGCAGGAACACCACGAGGACAAAAGTGCTCAGTGTCCTTTCGCCTTGTGAGCCACTGCCCTGTGTGCTCCAGCCTTGCCTTCCTCCTGCACCTCCTCCTCAAACCAGCTCCGTTCCCCCCCCATCACGTGCTCCCACCGAGCACATCACTGTGGTGCCATGGGTGGTGGTCATGGCCCCAGGACTGAGCAGAGGGCTAAAAAGAGTTAAAAAAAAACCAAAACAAAACAGGACCGACCCCTAATGTTGGGTTTGGAACAGTGGCTTTCAGGGCTAGAATTAAAAATAGAGATATATGGTATATCGTACAGGTGAGAGGCGGCTGCTGTCTGCGCACCCGCGCGGGTGGGACCTGCTATGGACACGCTCCGACTGCGCTGCCAGTGACTCGCTTTGTAAAAAAAAAATGAAATAAATACAACCGTGTGTTTAAAAAATAATAAATGCTGCAGTCCCCACAGCTGCTGCCTGTCCCCAGGCTGCCAGGGTGTCCCACAGCCGGGGCCTGGACACATGGAGTGAGCGGAGAGGAACCGCCGTGCCCTGCGCCGTGGGACGTGCTGGAGGTGAGGCGGGGGGGCTGCAGGGGGGGCCCAGGCTCCCCTATGGCTTTTGAAGGGGTGGGTGGGCTGGGGAGCAGCCGGTGCCAGGGCTGGGAACTTGGGTCTCTTCTGGCACCGGCTCCTCTGTGGCAGCCGCTGCTGATGCTGGAAGGGAGGGCAGGGAGCTGCCCACCCCACGAGGAGTGGGGAAGGGGTGGGTGCCTGCTCCTGACAGTCCCGGGAGAGGATGAATGGCTGCTCCTGCCTGTGGTGGGAGAGCAGGGTGGGCGCAGGGAGTCCTGGGGCTGACAGCAGCAGGGGACAGTTTGGGAGGGCAGGGAAACACCAGAGTGAGCAGTGTACAGGGGTGAGCCGTGTATGGGGGAGCAGGAGGGTGGGGGGAAAGATGTGTCTGGGCAGCCCCAGGCTGGCCCTTTGGGGAGGCTCTGGGATGATCCCCGGAGTCCAGCTCAGTGCAGGGAGCCACGGGCAAGGCACGGCCACGGGGCACGTGCGTGCAGCTCCCTGCACAGAGAGCCTGGGCCAGTGGCTTCCCGGTGGGGAGAGCAGAGAAGGGATGCACAGGGATGGAAGGGGACAGGCGGGGGATGGCTCATCACTGTCACTCCGTCAAGCCAGGCAAGGTCAGGCAGGAGAGCCCAGGACAGGGTTGCTGCACTCTCCCCCTCTGCCACGCTCCTGCTGTAGGTCCCAGACGAACAGAGCCCAGAGCTGGGGCTCCCACAGCCGCTCCCGGCTGCTGGCCCTGACGCACACCGAGTCCCCGAGTCCTGGGCAGAGGGTCTGAGCTCCCCACGCTGCTGTCCTGCCCCCGGAGCCAGGCCCCTGCCCTGCCGCCTCACCTGCGGCCCCGCGCTCCGCCCTCACTTCAGCAGGGATATGTCGTCGGCGAAGTCATCGTGGTCCCGGCGCAGGCAGCGGAAGCAGCGCCACTGGAACACCATGAGGCAGAGGGGCAGCATGAAGAGGGCGCAGATGGCCGCCATGACATAGGCGATGGTCATCAGGGTGGACTCGTCCGTCTGCGGGATGTTGTAGCCGCAGTCCTCCATGTTGGAGTGCAGGTGGGGCCCGTCCACCGCGGCCGTCCGGAACTCATCGTGCACTGTTGGGGGGAAGGCAGGGCTCTGGCCACTGCACTCCCACGGCCCCTCTACCCTTCTCTCCCTCCCTCCAGGCCCAGCGCTCACCGTGGCAGGCGCTGACAGCGAAGCCGATGCGCTTGCGGGCACGGTCGAAGACCACGTAGAAGCCCTCCATGATCACGGCGCCCATGACGGTGCCAGTGGAGGACTGGGAGATGGCAAACTTGTAGCAGTCGTCCTGAGAGGTGGCCACATCCTCCACCGGGCGCAGGTATTGCTGCAGGGGCAGAGGTGCCATCAGGAAAGGGGGCAGGGAGGCAGCTGTGCCCGCCCAGTGTGGTCCTGCTGCTCCAGCCCACGCTGGCTGGGCCAACGCTCACCTGGGGCAGGATGGTGATCCGGAAGGACTGGTTGGTGGCCTCCCCCATCAGGTAGAGGGACAGGACCGGGAAGATGTGCCAGGGAGTGGTGCCAACCTGCCAGCAAACCAGCTGCTCCCCCAGCCAGAAGCCATCCGGGAACTTCTCTGTCTGCCAGAGGGAAAGGGGAGGTGAGCAGAGCCAAGCTGGGCAGGCAGCAGAGATGCCAGGCTGGTGAGGGGCAGCTGTGCCGCCCACAGCCCTGGGGGTGTGCCCGTGGGGAAGTGATGGGTTTCACTGACCGAAGACGCTGTTTTGATGGATTTCACCGCAGCCTCAAACACCTTCTTTGGCAGCCTGAGGTTGGTGGTCCCACTGTCCACGATGCTCTTGTCGTAGTTGTACTGGGGGCAGAAGAGGAGGGGTGACCCAGGTGCAGGACCCCAGCCCGCTCCCCTCCTGACCCCTCCAACGAGCAGCAGGTGCCTCCAGCACCGTGGCCCAGCTGAGCCCAGGGGGGGTGCCCTGGTGCCCCCTCACCTCTTTGCAGTCCATGTTCAGGTCCTGCCCATTGACCTCCAGCTTGACAATGATGACCTCGTAGTACCACTCCTTGCGGATGGGGGTGTACCAGATGTCCCCCACGTACAGCGAGCGGTCGATGCCGCCGATGATCTGCAGTGGGGACACAAAGGCGCTGCCACCACGTGCTGCCAGAGCCCCGTGGCAGCCCCTGGCAGCCTCGCCCTGCCTGCAGAGCCCTCACCATGCTGCCTCCCACCGAGGCCACGGCCTCCGTCTCGTTGGGCGAGAAGCCCGTCCCACACAGCTGCAGGGAGAAGATGTTGGGCACCCGTGTCTGCTTCACCAGGGAGTCAAAGAAGGGCTCCAGGCTGTCGTCAGGCTGGTGGGACGAGAAAGAAGAGAAAGCAGAAAACAGACACAGGGATGTGTCAGTGCTGTCCCTTCTCCAGGGGCTCTCTGTGCCCAGGGGAGCTCCCCTCGCTGGGACTGCTGTGCCCCAGTGGACAGAGCCAAGGGAAGAGGCAACTGAAGCCTGCTCATGCTCACGTCCGCCAGCAGGGCCAGGCTGCTGCCAGCCAGGACTCACCCGGGCAATCTCAGCGTACGCCAGTCCCAGGATCCCTTCCCAGTTGGAGCCATTGATGAAGAATTTGTCTGACTCCGTGATGGCAGCGATGTTGGCTCTGACGGTGACGTTGGGGCCATGGGGGATGGTGACCAGGTCAGTGCCCAGTTCCCCTTCCCACTTGCCCTGGGTGTAGGGCACATACACCCCCTTCCGCAGGTCACGGTAGGTGCTGGACCTGCAAAGGCATCAAAGGGACGAGTAAGACTGGAAGAGGCCGTGTGGATCCAGCTATTCCAGAGGCCAGTTGGTACTTGGCAGGGTCTGGCCAGACCCCCAGCAAGAAGGGGCAGTGTGCCACCATGGGGCTGGGGCAGTGGCTCTGCTCTGTGTTCCCCCACATACTCACAGCTGCCGCTGGTAGTATCTCCGGAGGAAGGGGTGTGGCGCAGCTCCCACAGCAAAGTTACTGCTCCCTGTGTCCACCAGGATATTCAGCTGGAGAAGAGAGACAGGGAAGTGCATGAGTGCAGTGGGATCCTCTTTTGCTGTGCCCAGAGAGGAGAGAAGGTGGCGGAGCAGGAGGCAATGACATCAGGGTGCTGAACAACAAACACTGTCTGGCACCGTGCAAGCAGCATGAGCTCCTCACTCCGCATGGCCTGGCCTCAGCCCCCCAATCCACAGGATTTGGGAAGCACCTGGCAGGTGTCATGGGTCTGAAGAGCAGCAGCAAGACAGGGTGCATCGGTTCCCTGTGCCAGGAAAGCTGATTTGCTGGCAGAGCTGGTGGGAAGGATCGATGGTCCGTGGCCCCTGCGGATCATTGCGCCTGCTAAGCACCACTCATATGCCGAGCCCTGCTCCCGATTCATTCCTGCCTGTGCAGGATTACCAGGTTTGGCAAACATCCCACCGGCAGGGCCGGGAGCGGGCCAGCTGGATCCTGCCCCCAGCTGACCCCTGCCTGTGGCCCCTGCGGGGAGCAGGGTGGGACTGCCGGGGCAGGATTGCCAGGGCAGGATTGCTGGAGCGGGATGGCCGGCGCGGGAGCGGGGCTCCCTGGGGCTCCCAGCCCTGCAGGGCAGCAGTGCCTGGGGTGAGCCCTGACCCCAGCCCTGGGGGCTGCTTCACAGCACCACCCCAGCCAGCACTGCCAGGGCTTTGGCCCTTAATCTGTGGAGTCAGAGGGGAGAGAAGGAGGTTAATGCGCTTGTGCTAATCGCAGGAGTGCTGGGCTGCAGCTGCTGAGTGTTCTCCATGGCCACCTGACAGGGGCTGCCACGTCCTGGGTGCCCCGTGCCCCAGCCCTGCTGCCCTGCACTGGGGGACAGGCCTCCCCTGGCTGGCTTCTTGCCACGGGGAATGCTTCAGGCTATGGGTAAAGATGAGAGCAGCACATTTGCCCCTCCAATACCCACCCCGGGCGAGTGCCAGCTCAGCGCCCACTGCGCAGCCCCACCTTCCCCTGGCAACTGCTCCCAGGGCTGTTCCCAGTTCTGTGGGTGGGTCATTAGGGGCCACCTGCTCCACACAGCTCATCTCCAACCCCCAGGGCACCCAGAGGAGACAGGTTTCCCTGGAGAAAGACCTGCTGAGCTGATGCTGCAGGAAGACAAGGAAGCGAGGAACAGCTTTTGCTCTCACAGGCTCCATCCTGCTGACAGGGTCACGCACGGGACCCATGTGGAGAGGACCCAGATCCTGGAGACTCAGCCCAGCCATCCATTCAGGCCAGGACACAGCACGTGAACCAGCAAGGCCAGGACATGTGTGACAGCGATGCTGTCTGAAACCTGTCCCTGGAAGTGACAGCCCCTCCGGGCACCTCGGCAGCAGCGCTGGCTCCGTGCCACGCGTGTCCTAGTGGTGAGTGCCGCTCCTGGGGACTAAGCCTGTGCCATCTGTCCCAAAACACTGGCTCCCGATGCTTGTCTCACCCCTCTTCCCTCTGTGTTTATGAATCAGCCAGTCCTGGGGAGCCAGTGAAACCAACACACTTGGGCACACGGAGTGTGTGAGCAATCGGCTGCTGACGGTGACTTGGCAGTGCAGCACAGCTCAGAACCAAAATTAAAGCACAAGAGGATACAGAAACTCCCTTGTCAGCACCAGGAAGGTGAAAGGAAAGCTGAGGAGATGGATCACCATCTCCCTGCTGTATGTGACCCTTTGGGAAGGATGCACGCACCCCTCGGGACAAATATGCCCCTGATTTCCTGCGAAGGCACAGCCAAACTCTTTCATATGAATCTTTTAATTCCACTGCAACGCCTGGAGGGATTTTGCTCCAGCACACACACACACGCACACACACACACACACACACACACACACACACGCACCACGTTCGCATTTGGAAGCAATCCAAGGCTGGAAGATGCTGCCCAAAAGGGCGACTGGCTCCGGAACGCACGAATGCCTGGGAACAGGTGGTTAGCACGGAAATTATCTGGCAGCTGCGACACGTGGCAGGCAGGAGATGATGAAATCACATTTAAAACTAGATTTTAGAAATAATCTCCTCCCTTTTTTCCCCCTAAACGCACCCTGCCAGAGCAGAGAATAAATCCCAGGCACACAGGGACAACACGACGCTGCTCCCAGAGATCCGATTTTCGTGGTGGTGACATTATTCTCCTGTCCACGGCTCACGTCTCACTCACATGGCTCTCCCCCACCACACACACAGGGCACAGCCAGCTCATGGGGAAAAGCCAGTCTTTATTTCAGAGCCTGTGTGGGCGCTGGGTGTTTTGGCAGCACCCAAAAAGTGGCGGTGGCAGGCACAAGGGAACGTGGCCCCGTGCCGGGAGGAGTGCGGTGCCTCGAGCGCTGAGCTGGCCCGCTCCAGTCCCTGAGCCAGACTTGCTGCTGGCAGCAGTGGGGGTCAGTACGGGCACAAAGGGATTTGGCAGCAGGAGCCTCCACGATCTCACTCATAAAAGAGGGGAGGAGCTGCTCGCCCTGTGCTGTGTGACCTGGCCATCAGCACCCATCCTGTTCCCAGCACGAAGGCACACGGTGCCACAATGTGAGCTGGGCAGTGCAGCTCCAGGACGTGAGGGATGCTGACAGAAAGATGGAGAAGGAGCAGAGGATGGTGATGCACCAGCTCCCTTTCCAGTCAGGCCACCCCATTTTCCTGCAATTTGCCTCCCAGTGATGCCCCGACTCCTGTGCAGGGACAGCCTGCACGAGATCTCCGGGAAAACAAAGCTTCGGAGGATTTGTGGAGCATTCCCCCAGGTCGGGAGCGGCACACGGACCCGGGCAGCAGCTGCGCCAGGGACTGCGCTGGAAGGAACGTGCCAAGCACGGCTTGGCCGTGGCTTCTTCGTGCCTGGCTGTGCCCGCTCCAGGCGGGCGCGGGGCTGCGCAGCCACATCCCACCCCTTCGCTGCCCACACACGGAGACAGCTCCTGAGTGGCAGCAAGCTTTGGCTCGGGAGAGGGGATGGATGGATGGAAGGAAGGAGGGAGGGAGGGATGGAGGGGGGAAGGGATGGAGGCAGGGATGCAGCCCCGCACGCAGAGGCACAGGCAGCACCCGCTGCCTCTCCCCGGAGAGCCCGGGTAGCCCGGGAGTGCTGGGGTGACCTTCGGCGGGCGCCTCAGGCCAGCCTTCACCAAAAGCCAGCAAAAAAGCATCACCCGAGAGATGAGGAGCGACGGGAAGCCCGGGCTGTGCAGCGAGAGCCGCGCAGCCATGGTGGCACCCGCAGAGCCTCTGTTCTGCGTCCCCGGAGGCGGACCCGCAGCCCCCCGGGGTGCGGGGAATGCAGGGGGATGCGAGAGATGCGGGGGGTCCATCCCCTCCCACCTCACCTTCTGCGGGGGGCTGCCCACCGTCATCTCCACGTAGTACCCCTGCCCGGACTTGCCCCGCAGGTTGTCGATCATCTCCACGAAGCTGCCGGCGCGCTCGGGCTCGGCGTCCAGCGGCGCCC
>VXAY01004698.1:2058525-2096305 GCA_013399855.1 Oxyruncus cristatus | reverse complement strand
TTTTGCCTGGTTAAAAAGTGCCTGAAGCAAATGTTCACCTCCTCTGTAGAAACTCGGAGGCCCGGGGGATGTGATTTTTGTGCTGCTTCAGCTCTGCTCCTTGCTTCCGTAGCCTCTGGAGGTGTGTGTGGAAGCTCTTTGATTTGGTTTTGCTGTGTGTGTGCAGGTGGAAGGGCTCTGCCACGTGCTGGGGGACAAGGAACCTTCATTTCTGAGGGCAGTCGTGACTTTGTGTTGCTTCCTTCCCGCCCCCAGGTGTGGGAGCCATGGAGAGGGGACTCACGGCAGGGGCCATGCGCATCGGGAACCAGCTCATTCTGGAAGAAGATTACAACGATTCCTACGTTCCTGATGAGCAAGGTGAGTGCTGCCTGTCCTCCTGGGAGCTGGGAGAAGGGATTCAGGCACACAGGTGTTTGGAAAGCGGGAAGTGGGGAGAGTACGGGTGGAGAGGGTAAAATATGTGGAATTTCATAGCAGACAGAGCTGGAAAGTGAGCTCTTTGTTTGCTATGGACACACAGGACCACGCTGGTGGCTTTGAGCAGCTTTGTTTTGGATTTTCCAGTGTGGCCCCTGCTATAGCTGGGAGGGTGGCTCTGCTGTGTAGTGGCTGGTGTAGACTGTCTTCACAGATTCCTCTTGTGTTTTCCTAGAAATCCAGAATTTTGCACCGATAATCGGGATTGACCCTGAGAAGGAGTCAGAGCTGCTGTGGCTGGCCAGGGAGTGCCTGGTGGCCCCATTACCCCCTGACTGGAAGCCCTGGTGAGGCTCTGGCTGCAGCTGTCCTGGGTGGTTCCCAGTCACAGGACAAGGGGAATGGCTTCAAACTGACAGAGAGGAGGTTTAGGTTGGATATCAGGAAAAATTCTTCCCTGTGAGGGGGGGGAGGCCCTGGCACAGGTTGCCCAGAGAAGCTGTGGCTGCCCCATCCGTGGAAGTGTCCAAGGCCAGGTTTGATGGAGTTCTGAGCAACCTGGGACAGTGGAAAGTGGCAGGAGGGAGGATATTTAAGCTCCTTTCCAACCCAAACCAGTCTATGATTCCTGGTCTTTCCTGCCCTTCCTCTCTGTGTGCTGCCCCAGCTTTCTGGGGGTGAGGAGGAGGGATATTTTACCACAATATTTTATTTCCTGTGGATGAGGGAGCTCGGGGCTTTTTGGGGTGGCAGAAGAAGGGGGGGAAAACTGTTTGGGAAGCTTGATAAGGTCATGAGCACCCTGGGAGAGGTGCTTCCCCACACTGATGTAATTTTGGCCTCTTGGAGGCTCCGTGCTCCTCTTCCCTGAGCTCCAGGTGGTCGTGCCCCCCAGTAAGGATGTTCCGGCCTGTGCCGCTGTGTTTCTGTGTGCTCTTCCATCTTTTCATGCCGGTTGTTGCCCCGCAGCCAGGACACCACTGGTGATGTCTATTACTTCAACTTTGCAACGGGCCAGTCCATGTGGGAGCACCCCTGTGACGAGCACTACAGGCAGCTGGTGATCCGGGAGCGGGAGAAACTGCTGGCACAGGGCGGCCTGAGGAAGGAGAAGAAGGAGAAGAAAGAGAAGAAGCAGAAGAAAGAAAAGAAAGAGAAGAAGGACAAGAAGGAGAAGCAGTCAGTGAAGCAATCCCCCGTGAGTAGACTGTGCTTGTTGTGCTTCTGGGGAGGGCTGGGCAGAGGAGACACAAAGGCTTTCTGAACTCAAATTCAGGTGATGGGCAGCAAATCAACTGTGTTGGCAACACTGAATACAAAATCACCTTTCATTTGGGCTATAAGACTCTTTGTAGTAAGCACACTATGAAGTTGGTCTTTTCCCTGGAGGTCCCACAGTCTAAACTGAGGGGAGTGGCTTATTCAGCTATTTTCAGCTTAGTTGTGTTTCAACTCAGTTGTTCAGCTGAGTCTCAAGTCCCAGGGTGAGTTGCTTAAGGTGATGTAAGAAACCACAAGTTGCAGCCAGCTCTCCTTCATCCATGGCCAGCACCTTGAGAAATGGACCCTGTTCCCTCTTAAAGGGAAGAAAAACAGGATAAAGTTTGAACTACCTTTTCCACACCAGGGGAGGAGCACTCCCAGTGGTTACTGGCCCATGGTCTGAGCACAGTTTAGCCCTTGGGTGGCTGCACTTGTGTCTTAGGACACCGAAGTGACTTTCAGGTGTGATGGAACCCACCTGTAACTGTAATTTTCTCCTTTCTCTGGGAATGGCTGAACCATTTTGCTCAGTTTTGCCCAAACTTTTCCTTCTGTTGCCTGTCACAGATCCTGCCTTTACCTGGGGAGAACATTGCAGGTTGTTTTGTCTTTGTCCACAAGTAACGGCCTCAATTTAATAAGAACTTACCAAATTTCTTGTTCTGAAGACAAAAATGAACTGAAAGGTCGCTGTGTGTGTAACGTTAATGGATTGCTGTGCTCTGCTGGTGCCCAGCTGTAGTTCCACTGAGTTGCCAATTCAGGTTTCTCATTAGCAGTGTGATAGTGCTCAGGTAGCTGATAAGAACTATAAATAACAGATAAACTGTAGATTATCCCTAAAGTTTTAATTAGCCTCATGGAAGCACATTTATCTCTGCTGAAGGACAGTGAACATCCTCTGTTCTGTACATGTGGTTAATGGCCATCTGTAGAAAATAATTAGTTTAAGCCCAGAATGTGATTAATTCTGTTACCATTGCTGCCGTGATGACTTGGTGATGACATCCCCCTCTCCCCATCCATCAGTGAATTAACTCTGATTTCAGTCTGGAATCTTGTGTAGACACAGGGACTGTGGTTTCTGAAAACTCTGCTGAAGTACCAGCTCTTGGCTGTACTGCTCTGCCACAGGGACAACCCTGGAGTGCCCCAGGGAAAACTCTGGCACACGTGTGCTTCTGGTTTAACCTGTGCAGGGTGAGACTACTGGGATGGGGAATTCCGTGCTGTCCGACAGGATGGTCACACTTCTGGGTGATGATAACTTGGGGTGTGAGCATGCATTGCTCACAGGTGAGGATGTGGGAGGGCTGCCAGGGCTCCTGCTGCCCTCTGAAAGGAAGGAGCATTCTGGGCCAATTCAGGTGGGTCTTTGGAAGGCAAAATGTACGAGTAAATCCAAGTGTATTTCCTTGCCTGTGCCGTGTGCTGGTGGCTGTGGGGTCCACAGGCAGGTTGTCAGCAGTGCTGGGGTTGGTTCAGCAGCCTGTGTTTGCCCGGGGCAGCACCTCCTGCCTTTCCAAAGGGAGCTGCACACCTTTGCTCTCCTGTCAGTGAGTCCCCTCTCCATATTGCAGCCCTTGGGCCCCCACCTGGCCCCCATCCAGCTGCCCCTGGGGACCCTCTCTCCTCTCCGTGGCCTCGCACCCTCTCAGTCCATCGTCCTTCGTGGGTCGCTGAACGTGGGCAGTGTGGTGGACTCCAACCTGATCACCAGGGAAGGAACTCAGGTGAGCTCCCTCTTCCCTGGGAACACACCCTGGAAGGCACACTGCAATGGGGACACAGGCATGGGGACACTTAGAAGCTTAAATTACAGTATTTGTGATCTTTTGTTGGCTTTGAAATACAGCTTTTTAGCAGACAACAATATTTCTTTTTCTGTTTCTAGGGAGCCCAGTGCTAAATTAGTGCTGAGCTTTCTTCTGCTATGTTTAGCAGATTTAAAGAAGGAATTGTTTCAATTACTGTGGGGGAAACAAAATCTATTCAGTTTGTTTTAGTAGAACTTTGATGGGCAAATGAAGCATGATGAACAATAGAGATAATACAATCTAATAAACAATACTTTCACTCATCTATTTGAGAATAAAAAATTTAAAAGAACAGTTTTCCTGATAAATGTAAGACTTACAATCATGTTGAATGATTATTTATAGAAAGTGACCTTTGGGTCAATAAAACAAACCCGTTAAGTGGTAAGAAATTGATCTTTTAAAGGAAAGCAAAGCAAAATATGTGCCAAACATACAAACAATCACCTTCACAAATAAACAAACCTGTTAAGTGGATCTTTTAAAGGAAAGCAAAGCAATATATGTGGGAAACATACAAATAATCACCTTCACTGGAGGTTTTCTCGCCGAGTGATGTCTTGTCACTGGTGATATCAAATATTTTATTCTGGTCTTGCCTGAATCAGTGTTTGGAGGCACAGGCAGGTTTCAGATGTACCCCTATAGGACAGGAGCCTCTTTGGCCTCATTAAGAACATCTCTCCCAGCTGGACGTGGCTCTGGCAGCACAAGGGTAGCAGTGCAGTCCTGAGCTCCTTCCCAGAATCCATCAGCTGCCCAGTGTCTCAGTGGGTTTCCATCTTCCCTTTCCTGTCATCTGTCCTCTCACTTCCCTTTCTCTTGGCCTGCACAGCTTGCAGAGCTCTGTAAGCCCACCAGGCACACCAGGAACCTGCTGGGCTTGATCTGCAACGAGAAGATTTCCTTGGACACAGCGGCTCTGGATAAATGGAGAAACGAGGAGGAAGACAGTGAAAATGAGGTAGTTTGTGTGCCTTGGCTCTCCATGTGTGTCAGTAACCAGAGCTCATGAAGTCTCATGATGCTGCTCTGGCGATGGATGGTTGACTGTGGCTGTTCCATTTGCCTCTGGGCTTTAACTTGTGCTGCAATTTCCCTGTGCTGTTCGGTGGCCAAAAAGCATCTAACCCTGTTTCCACATTGTAATCCCCACAAATCAACACCTGCCCCCCGTGCAGTTCCAAAATGAACTGGCTCTAGGTGTACTGCCATGGCTCTGCTGCCTTGTTTCACTGCTGAGGAAGCCTCAGTTCCTCCTGTGGGATTGCAGAGGGCAGAACTCAGTTTTGGCCGTCTCCTTCTTTTAATGCTTTCAGAGTTTCCGTGGGACATCGGGACTGTTAAAAAACGTGTACTTGGATGTCGACGCCCTGGGAGGCAGCTTTGACTTTGAGGTAAGACCAGAGGTGATGGAATGGGCAGGTGAAGCTGCCCAGGTGGGAGAGGAGCTGAGGCACTGCCAGCACCCAGGGAATGAGGGTGCAGGATTGGCGCCAGAGGGACAAGATTCTTGTGTCACTTAAGAACAACCTGGGGCAGGCTGAAGGGCAGGAAGGCACAGCATCAGGGCTGGGGGGGGGTGTGAGAAACCAGATGTGGCCCACAGGGGGCAGTGGGGTGGGTGCTGAAGACAAGTCTTGTGTTTGGAGGAGGATGGTTGTGGTTTGGTAGTTTGGAGTTAAGGAGACATCTTTGCACTTCGTTTCACTCCAAAGTAGAGAAGACTAAAGCCATGTAGGTGAACCAGGCAAGGTGGAAACCTGCTCTTCCAGGGAACAGCAGGAAGAGGGTCTCAGGTCAGAGGTGCCTCTGCACTTGCTGATGATAAGGGAGGAAGGCTCCATGAGGAGGAGGCACACTTTGCTTCCATGTGTTTTTTGGCAGTGAGTGTAGGGAGAAGGCTCGTTTTCGGCTGAAGCTGCAATGGTGGTGTGGGGAAAAGAGAAGGGAATGTCCTCTGGGAATGCTATTGCACTGTCACTCAGTCCCACAAGGACCTTAATGTGGGCTGCACGTGGCCACTTCTCTGTGGCAACACAAAACCTGTTTTTTTCCTTCTTGCGCTGCAGATAAATCCCGTGGCTGAGACACGGAGCATTCAGTGCACCCAAGGCCTTGTGCAGACACTGTGCTTTCCCTGTGCTCTGCCTTAGCTGGGATCAGGCTTAAGATGACAAGGGCACAATGGGAAGTGCGTTGTAAGCAGCTCTGGTGATTTGGCCCGACTGTTTGTGCTGACATTAATCCTTTCTCACCACTTTGAAAATCCTGTACCAGTATCTGAAAGGCAAATTAATTTCTTTTAAAGTGTTTTAGAGTATTTGCCTTATCCTTTTCACAGCACACGGAAATTAAGCTGTAAAGTACTTTGCTGGAGAACCCATTCAAGGTGCTGGGCAGGATCTGTGAAGGCTTATGCTAAAGTGGATGTGACAAAGAGAGCCCTGACTCTCTCATCTCCAGACAACAAGCAGCCTGTGGGGGCCCAGTTCCTCACTGAAATGTTAATGTGTGCAGGAACAAAGAGCTGTCTTGGCATTTCAGTGCCGTGGGGATGGGGCTTCAGGAATCTATTATGGAATGGCAATTGCTGCCCAACAGCCTGGCTGTTAACCCAGATGGGTGATATCCCAGTCCTGATAAGATAGCAGTGCCCCACTGGAAAACAGAATTCTTTTGCAGTTCCATGAGATGGCAGTAGAAAAGCATTCCTGGGAGCCAACCTCAGACTGTTCCTGAGCCATGCTCCAGCTTCTCTGCAAAACAGAGCAAAGGGTTTGTGTAGCAGGTCCTACAGGGGGAAGTCTAAGCAGCAGTGGGTGAATTAATGAAAAAACTGACTTCGTATAGCCTGTGGCCAGGTTTGAGTGTCTGTATTCAAAGGAAATATGGGGATTTAGTGACTTGCAGAGATGGGATGTTGGGTGAGTGGAGGCAGCATTGGAGTGTCTGGGAAGAGAGGGAGGAGAGGTGGGAAGAAATGCTCCCCCCTCAATGGGCATTTCTGGAGCAAGGAATGGGTTAACTGGGGAAAAGACACTTTAAATGAAACCCAGGTCGGATGCTGGAGAACTTGGGGTGTGAGGTGTGTGCAGTAGTTTGAATGTACCCTTGGAAAGAGGGTCTCTCCCAGAGCTCAGTGTGCTCGGCTGCCCATGGGGTCAGCTCTCACCTGAACCTGCTTTCCTGCCTTCTGGTGCCCTGAGTCCTCACTGCAGGCGTGTGAAACTCTTCCCTAAGGTACAAAAGGGCTTGGGGATACTGCTGGAAGGGGCAAGAGGAGAAATAGGTCTGGCAACACCTCTGGGTGCCCTGGGAGAGTCTGGTGGCAGCAGAAATGATCCCCTGTGGCAGTGCTGGCACCTGGGCATCAGTATCTGGGTAAATGCTGGGAATCAAGGGGGTCCTTTGTGCTGGGAAATTACCATTCCTGACTTCTTTACTAGCTGGAGGGTGAAAGGGAGCTGCCTCTGCACGTGAACATAGAGCAGTACAGCTGGTGTGTTCCTGCAGGGATGTAGTTCGGGAAGCAGTGCTGCTGCTTCCCAGGAAACACATCCCGGGGATACCAGCTGACTGTGTCGGGGGAGGAATGGCTGCTGTGTGTGTAGCCTTGCTGTCCCCTGCGCTGGAGGAGCGCGGAGACACAGCTCAGGGAGTGCAGAGCTGAGAGGAGTCTGGGAAGAGTGTCACAGTGGGTGACTCTCCCAGCTTGGAAGGGTGGCCTGGGCACTTCTGCAAGTGGCTGTGTCACCCCCCGTCCAGGAGAACAGCAAGGCAGAGCGGGAGAACCCCAGCAGCCCGTTGGCTGATGCTGCTGATCCCTCTGGAGCTGCTCCCCAGCACCCTGGGAGTCCTGTGGAGGACGCTGGCAGCCTGGGAGAGGTGATGGTGGCTCTGGCATCTCCCTCCTGCTTGCACAGTGTCACTGAGCTTTTGCGTGCAGTAGGCAGCTTCTAGTGTTGTGGTTGCACCTGGTGGCTGCTTGTCTTGTTTCTTTTGCTGGTTAAAGTGTTATGTGCATGGAGAATGGTATAGACTTAAAATCCATGTCACTCAGTACCGGGGAGTTACGGGTGAGGCTCAGAACTGCAGGTTTTTGGGGAAGGGCCCGGTGACTGGATTTCCCTGGCCTCTCCAGCCTTGCTGGATGGCTCCCTCGGCCCCGAGAAGGTCTCACAGAGAAATGGCACGCCAGGGAACGTGCCCCAGCTCCGGGTGTGGAGCTGACAGCGTTCCAGCGGCACTTTGATAAAAATACCCCGTTAAAATATGCGCTGGGTGTCCGGAACACGCTGTACGAGGGATGCAGGGGATGTTTGACAAGGCACCGCGCCATTAATAAAACAGTGAGAAAGTGGGACGTGCCAGCAGGTCTGTTTGCATGCTGATGAGGGAACCTTCTCCTGCTCCCTCCTGGCTATTCCATTCTCCACGGTGGGTGTTGTGGCCTCCCTGCTGCTGGGAGAGGCAGTGGAACCTTTGGGTGACTAGACTTTAGTTTGGGGTTGTTTTTGTCCCCAGGCCGGTGGGTTCTGCCATCTCTCAGCCTCCTGTGTTAGTCACAGGCTTGTTCTGAGCTTCAATCAGTGCCCACCCTCAAGTCTGTCCTGCTGGAAGGTGGGATGATGGTCCTGCCTACTGTTCTGTGCTTAAAACATGAGACAGAAGTGGAATGTCCGGTCATGGCCTCTAACACATTCCCATCTCCTACTGAACAGATCCCATGTGGAAGCATAAATGGGTCTGCTGTGGAGCACATTGGGTGCTGCCAGGGGCTGGTCGCCTTGCACAGCCACTGCCCACTCTTATCCACTGAGATCCTGTGAATAAAAAACAACAGATAAAAAATCCTAAGTGAGAGCCCAGGAAATGAATGAGATTATCTCAAGGAAGTCCCTTGTTTTGGAATGGGACGGTGTGAAAAGAAGTCAAGCAGGTCTCAAAGTCACCCAAAGCTCTGTGATTTTTTTTTTTGCTGCTTGCTGTAGGAGAGCCTGTGCTATTCCTGACCCCTGCGTCTCCCCAGAGAGAATGTTGTGGCTATAATTGTGTTTGACTTGCTGCCTAGAAGGAATCTTTAAAATCAAGACATGCTGAAGAAGTGCACGAGTCTTCCTTGGATTCTGATGCTGCGTGCCCTCCATCTCCAGTTCAGATCCTTCCTGGAGATGCTGACAGCAGCCTGTCTGGCCAGAACAAGGAGGACTCAATTGGGGAACTTGCTGGGGATGAGGTACTGGATAAAGATGATGTTGAGGTGGAAGGTGACATCCCTGCAGCTGAGGAGCTGCCCCAGTCTGTGGGGGAAAGGAGCACAGGAGGGATGGATGTGCCCAGCGGTCCTGGACAGCCTGGAGCTGCTTCTCCAGCTGCGGAAGGTGCCGAGGCAGATCAGCTGGGAAGCCTGGCTGCCACTGCTGACACCGTGTCTTGTGGAGAAAAGATGGTGGATGAAGTGAGGGAAGAAGCAGCAGCTGATCCAAAAACAGAGAGCAGGCTGGATGCTGGTGAAGTAAGAGACCTGCCTGCATGGTTTGGGGTTGGTGTTGGCTCTTCCTGTCGTCTCGTCAGGCCCTGCCTCAGGAAAGCTCTTGGGGCACTGCCTCGTTTTCTGTGGAGCCAGTGCAAGTGCTTTCCTGGTCATCAGGGTGTTCCTGGGGGGGCACAAAGTGCTCTGAATTTCCAGACTGGCATTTCAGGATCACGCTAGGCAGTCATTCTCTCCTGCACACACCAAATGCTGTCCAAAGCCACCGACAGGCAAAACCCTCAACTGCGAGGCGTGTTTTGAGTCTTGGAGGAGAAATAATCTCAGCTTCCAGTGCTGCCGTCTGTCCTGAGCGAGCAGGTTTGACGATGGAGCTCACGCTGAGCCCAGCTGTCCTTGCTGCTTTGTTTCTCTCCTTCTGTTGTTTCTCTCAGCTTGTGCAGAGCTGGGGCAGAAGTGTAAAGCGAGTGCCAGCCGCGACATTCGCGGCTCCGCGGCGGATGCGACGGGAGCTGTGAGGTCGGAGCGGGAAAGGACGGAGCCTCGGGGCTGGCTCTGGAGCTGGAGCTCTCCTCTGAGCACAGAACCTTCCAGTCTGCCCACTCTGGGAGGAGAACTGGCCACAGCCCACTGCAGACCCCGGGGGGTTGGGTTTGCAGTCTGACAGGAGCCACGGAGTGTCACAGTGGCCTGGCCCCGCAGCTGGGCTGCCAGACAGGCACACTGTCTGCTCGTGGTCATAGTCCAGAATAGAACCTGAGTTAGAATATGGGGTCTGATGAATGATCTCTTTCCAATCTGGCTGCCTTCCTGCTGATTTCGATGATTTCTCTAGTTCATTGAGGCGTAATGTCTGCAAGAAATGATAAACCACAAAGCTGAGCCTGGAAAACACGCTCTGTCCCAAAGAGCTTAGAGCTGAAAGCATTGCTTTTCCAAACCCTTCCCTGTGTACTTCTGCACCTGAGTTGTTCTGCTGAAGTCAGCAGGACCACGGGGTGTTCCCACTGAACAGTGGATTTGTGATGGTGGGAGTGTAGCAGTCCTCACTGCACTTAGGCACAGTAATGTGGGCTTTTAAAGTGCTTTTAAGAGACCATGGTACTGTTCTGTGTGGTGGGCTGGGAGCTCTGAGAGCTGCAGACATCCTTGTAGATGGAGAGGAAGCAAGTGCCTTTTATCAGGGGTATTTGAAGAGCACTTCTCTGCCCTCCCCAGTCCCATCTCCTGCCCTTACCTGTGGTGTGTTGTGCTTGTCTTGTAGGTCATACCCTTAGTGTCTGCCCTGTGATGTTGTCACCTTGTGTCTCCTGTGTTATAGAAAGGACAGATTTGTGTTCCCAGTGCCAGTTGTCATGTTGGGAATGCCCAGGTGAAGCTGCAGGGGTAAGACATGTCCAGGCTGTAACGTGTATTCTCCTTTCAGCTCTCAAAGGCTTCTGAGATCAGTGGGGAGGACCTGCATGTCTCCAACCGCTCTGACAGGGAGCTGGTTCAGCCTGTGGTGAGTCACCAAAAACTCCTGGTCGCTTGGGTGTGGGGCATTTGGTTCCTCTGGGATCGTGCAGCCCGGGGGTGCTGTGCCTGCCTCTTGCAGTGCCCTCACAGCTGTGGCCCAGGCCAGCAGTGTCACCCTGCACCTCGCAGGTTGGGTCTGTGGGTGAGGCAGTATCCCTGGAAAAGTAGGTCACATAGAGCTGGGACTGTGCTCAGATAATTGCAAAAAGGAAAATAATCAGCAGTGTAAAAATTGTGCTTTAAGGGACTTGGCAGCTTTTGCTAAGGGGGGTGTGTGTGGCTGGGAGACCTGGCTCTGGAGGGTGCCTGTGGGAGGGCAGGCAGGAGAGAAGCCCTGAGATGGGGGGAGATGCCCATCAGCATCTCTTCATCTCCACAGGAAGCTGCCATTGCCATCTGCCAGTGGGAGCAGAGGCAGCATGGCCAGCAAATGGCTGAGAATATCATTATTTATCAGGGTTGGTACAAGCCTGTGTTGGCAAGTGACTCTGCCTTGTGTAGTGCTTGCTCACAGGCACGTGTGTGCACACACTGCCCTGTGCAGCCAAGTGCAAGCACCCCCCCAGGCTCTGCCAGGAGGGAGGACTGTCTGGGAGGATGAATAGCCTGTGGGAGCTGACTTTTAGGGGAAAAATGTGAGGAAATGTGCAGCAGTGCCATAAAGGGGAGCAGTAAAGGCTGGGGGAAGGCTGGTGCCCTTTGGAGGTACCATGTGTCACCCCTGCCTGCTGTGGCCAAAGTGGAAGGGTGCACTGGGAGTGTGGCAGAGCTCTCAGTCCCACAGTGTCCTCCCTGTGTGGCACTGATGTCCCTGGACCCCACAGAGAGGGTTTCCTTAGGGACCCAGTGAAGGGAACTGCTGTCAGTGGGGTGGGGAGTGGGGATTCAAGCCATGTCAGGATTTTGGTCTTAGGATCTCTGGCAAAC
The DNA here is from genome assembly GCA_013399855.1 of Oxyruncus cristatus. Taxonomy (NCBI): domain Eukaryota; kingdom Metazoa; phylum Chordata; class Aves; order Passeriformes; family Cotingidae; genus Oxyruncus; species Oxyruncus cristatus. Next base: position 2,084,866 of record VXAY01004698.1, on the reverse strand, counting down.
CCTGTGTGTTCTCATCAGACACTGATCCTTTTCTGCTTTCTTCTTTAGGTGCTGGGCTTCCAGAGCCAGCCCTCTGAGGAGGTGTTGGATGCAGGGGCTCTGTCTCCTGTCTTAGACAGCCCTGTGTGCAGGGTGAGTTCTGTGGGTGTGATCAGGGGTGATCTGTGAACAGGCAGGTGAAATACTGGGGTGAGATGCACTAACAGTGTGATGCTGTCTGTGTGAAGGCTTTGCAGAGGTGGACAGTGAAGTGTCAGGGATCAGAGCAGCGCCTGTTTTTGCTGCAGAGATGAGGTGCACAGAGCTACATAAAGGACATAAACCTTGAGTAGGGGATGGCTTCAGGGATGCACACGTGCAGGCTCCTCTGTGTGCTTTTCCTGCCCCAATATGAGTGTCAATAAATGGCTTTACTGGGGAAAGGTGGAAGTAGAGTCTATTTTACTTTCTTCTTTTGTGGCTATATTTGTCCTTTTCTTTCACTTAAGCAGATAGGAAGGATTTATGTAGCAGAAACACGATAGAATCAATGGGAAAAAAAAGGAGGTTAACTCCCTCTGACAGGTTTTGGTAGAGGGAAGCTTATTTTTAAGCATTTGGTTTGTCTTGCCTGCTTTCATGTAGGGGGAAAATGGGCTCCTTTCAGCGAGTCCGTGGCACACTGTGTGCATATGCCTGTGCTCCTGTGCCGTGTTAGCCTGGGATGCAGCAGTGCCTGGGCAGTTCTGACTGAAGGTTGCTGTGCACCTCGGGTTTACCCTTGTCTTCCCAGCACGTGTCCGGGTTGGCTTCCTGAGCCCCGCGTTCCTCCGGAGCTCTCCCGCTCCGTCCCGGCGCGGAGCGTTGGCTGGGAGCGCGATGGAGGGCAGGATCCAGCTGGGGTTACTCAGCCTTGTGCTGATTGTGAGTGATCAGCTGCTCTGGAGGAGACCCTGAGTGGCAAACTCCCCACCTGTCCAGCAGAGAGGAGCAATCCGGTTTGTGAGGTTGTGTCTGGAGGGTACACCTGTCCTCTTGTGCCTAATAATGAGCATAATCAGATGTGAAGGGAAAACAAAACATATGCCTGCTGTGTTCCCCCTCTCCCTCCCTGCAGCGCAGGCACTGTGCATGCAAATGCTTGCTGGAGCAGCCACGCTGGAGTTTATTACAGCCCTGTTTGGGGAGGGCTGGGTGTGAAATGGTGCTCCCTGCAGAACTGCAGCTGCTCTTTTGTGTCTGTACACAGAGGCTCGGCTCGAATGACTCTGGTTGTAGGAATGTGCCTGCTTCCATGTAGGGAGCTTGCCTTGCTTTTGGATGTACTGGCAAAATGTTCTGTTGTTAAAAAATGACACCTCTGGAAGCTCCCCGAGCACAGAATCGGAGGGTTTTGGTTGGTGTGCTTGTGGCAGGAGCTGTGGTGGCTGCAGAGGCTCTGTGGGATGTGTCCTGCTAGACCAGGCTGCTCCTTCCACCCTTCACCTACCAGAGCCTGAAAGCGCAAGATGCGGAATCACGGAATGTAGAATATCCTGAGCTGGAAGGGACCCACAAGGATCACCAAGTCCAACCCCTGGCCCTGCACAGACACCCCAGCCATCCCACCGTGAGCCTGAGAGCATTGTCCAAACATTCCCTGGGCTCTGGCAGCCTTGGGGCCATGCCCACTGCCCTGGGGAGCCTGGTCAGGGCCCAAACTTCAGGCAGAAGGCAAACCTGTGTCTGAAGTGCTTGGTGCTGGCACCTTGCTGTGCTGAGAGGGATGGTGGTGAGGAGTGGGATGCAGGCAGGATCCGAGCTGATGTGAGATGCTCCTGCTGAGTCCCTTGGGATCTGTGCTGTGCAGAGGGAGGAGATGGCCCAGGATCTGTCATTCTTGTTGTTCACACAACTGATTTTGTGTCTTGAGCGTGTGAGGTGTCCTCTGGGGATGCAACTGGGCAGAAAACTGAGCTACTGGCACAGCTGGGGATCCTGGGGCAACAGGAGGGGCAAGGATCTGACAATTCCACAGACAAGGCTTAAAATCTGCCCTCGTTCCCTGCAGACAGGTGCTGTCTTCACCTTCCAAAAGTGTCCAGAGATTCCTGCAGCCCATGATTCCTGGGGAGGGACTGCCCTGTTGGGCAGAGGGGCAGCAGTAGCCCCATGCCTGGGCCCAGCAGAGGTGCCTTGTGACTGTTATCCTTCTCCATTTGTCTGGCTCCTTCCCGTTCCCAGGCAGCAGTGACAGAGCCCATTTTGAGTGAGGAAACATTTGCTGAGCTCCTCGGTTCCTGGGAATTGGAGTCATTAGTTACAGCGGGGCAGGAGGGAGGCTGGGGGTGGGGGGCTGCTGGAGAGCTCTGCCCAGGCTGATGTGATGGAAGGTGACAGCACTTGCAGGGAATCCTTCTGCTGTTTGCTCTGCTGAACATTTGCATAAATTACTGCTGTTTTAATTGTGTTGTTTTGGCCCTGCTCCACATGCAGAAGGGGCTGGGCTCACCTGCTGGCTCTGTGGTCACCAAGAATTTATGAATGGGTTGTGTTTTTGGGGACCCAAACTCTCAGCAGGGAGGGTGAGCCCTCACTGCCTCCTGTGGAGCTGGAAGGAAGGGAAGTCCTTCCCCTCCCCCTGTGCAGTGCCTGCTGTGGGGACAGAGGGATCTGGGAGCTGGCAGGTGGGGAAAGGAGCAGGTGATACTATTTCACATTGAAATGTTTGCTATTCACATTTCAAGTATTTACCGTGTCGTAAATAAGCCAACTGAATGCTCAGGGGGCAGCGCCCACCCTGATGTATCCTAGAGCCAGAAATCCCTGGAGTGGTGACTCTGTGTGTGTGTGCTGCCCAACACAACCCGCCCTAGAAGCAGGACGGGAGGCAGGACTGAGCCCTGATGTGATTCTGTTCCCATCAATTTGTTTTATGGCCCCACCACGTTACTTGTGTGTGTGACACTTCTCTTTTAGGAGATTTTTTGTCCTACATTTTTCAGGAAGTTCAGTGTTACTTGGGAATGTAAAATGACCTTCGGGTAAAAGCCAAATCTGTGTCCCAAGTGCTTAGTGGTGGCAGGGAGTTCATCTTCTATACTGAGGCAGCTGAGCTCCCAGGCCTCTTGCTGTGCTTCTGGAAGCATTCCTCAGGGCATTCCTGTGGTGTTTGGAGGCCCTTGGTTACCCTCAGGAGGGGAGGCTGGCACATCCAGCCTGTGGATGCTGTGTGGTCCTTGGGCTCAGTGCTGATTCCATGGACCTTCAGCAGAACCTCCTTGTAAGGTCTTTGGTGGTGAAGGAGCCACAAACTCCACCCTGTTTGCTTTTACCTGCAGGCCCAGGAACTGGGAGAAGAGGAGAAAGACCAAAGCACAGCCAGTATAGAGGAAGAGCAAAGCAAAAGAACAGAAGCTGCTGAGAGGTACGGTACAAACAGAGCAACTCAGGAGGCGTGGGCAGCTCTAGCTCCTGGTGCCCTTCCTGCCTTGTCCTCCCTGCTCTGCTCACTGTAACCTGGACAGGTGTCCCCTGTACAACACCCTGAGATGCTGCAGCTTCTCACAGGGTCTTTCCCACTAAACCTCTCCCTTCTCCTGCCACCCCCTCAGCACTCTCTCAGCACCGCTTCTGGCTGGGTAAGCAGTGAAAGTGCCTGTCCATCATTTCCTGGTGGCTGCCCCAGCTGCAGCTCTGCCTTCTGTCTCCCTTACTGCTCTTCTGTCTCCCTTACAGCTCCCTGACTGCTCTAGAAAGCTCCAAAAGTCACGCTCTTGCCAAGAGGGTCTGAACCTGTTAACACTGTGCTGGGCTCTGTGGTGTTGAACCAGGGGAGATGTGGCCATTGGCTGTTTCCTGATGACTGTTCTGGTTCTGAGTCAGCCCCTAGTTTCAGCACTGGTCCGGCTGGGCTACCAGCTCCCCACTAGGCAGAGCCTGTACCTGATGGCTCTCAGGGCCAGCCTGGTGCCTTTTTGTGATGCCAGGGACAGTCCAGCTGTGATGTGAACAGTTCTCTTCCCTCTAGACCACCACAGAGGTGACCTGGACCAGGTGTAAGCCTTAAGCTGTTTTATACCCTGGTATGTGGACAGCTCACCAGCTGTTGTTCCAAGAGTCTTCCAGACCCATAGTTACCGTGGGGATTGGGCTGTCTGGGGGAGCTGTTTTCAGCCTGTTTGTGGTGATTTGTTTAAAACTGTGCTGAGCAGTGATCTCCCTGCTCCCTCGAGCCCCTCCTCCTTGGAGAGCTGCAGCCTGGCATTTACAGATGAGTTGTGTCAAAGCTCTTGGCCTCCACGCAGAGTTACATGTTCTCCAGGGCACTGGGAACCAAGGAGCTGTTGCCTGTGCCAGGAAAGCTCGTGAGCAGAAGGAACTGCAGCCCATCCTAATGATTGGCTGAGTGACGTGGGATTTGCAACCTTGTTCTTGGAGGAGCTGTTTGTGTGAGGGTCCCCAAAAACGTGTTCTGCCTGCAGGAATTCTCTTTATCACTTGATACCTGCTTGCCAGCTGAGCATCCTCTCCTTCTCTCTGCCTGTAAAGCTGCTTGTGCTTGCCTTGTCTCTCCTTTCTGTACTTCCAAGATGAAGTAGGACTGTAGATGCAAACATGCCTGCCAACACTTCCATCTGTAGTTTGGACAGCAATGTGAGTGTTGCTGATAGGGCTGATGTACCTTGGGGACATTCTCCAAGAACCTGGAAAGAGGGGGATAACCCAGGGAAGGGATCCAGCACTGTGAGACTGGCACCTGTTACATCCTCAGCTGCCTGTTAGTCTGATATGAGGTGGTGGGAATGGTGTGGAGGTTCCCTGTGGCTTTGGCAGCCCTGTGTTGGATGAGCAAGTCCTGTTGGCAGCCATGGCTCAGTGCCCACCTCTGTCACCTGCACGTCCTGTCGTCCCCTGCCTTGTCCACCTGAGCTGAGCTAATGTGGCCTTCTGTCCCCTCTTTTTGTGCTGCAAAAGTGAGAGGGATCTCAGTGCTTGTGAAACACCGGAGAAGTGTTTTGGCTTAGAAAACCCTGATGGGGCGGAGGCCGCGGCCCCGGAGCAGGAGGAGGGATCGCTGGGTAGCCCGATGGATCCGGAGCAGCTTTCTGCCCTACAGGACGCGTAAGGGCTCCGTTTCAGTCGCTGGTGCCGTGATTGTGACAGCTTGTGTCCTTTTGCCCCCCTCTGTGGCCGGGGCTCGCGTGTGAAGCCGGGAGCTGCGGTTTGGTGGGCGCGGCCGAGCTCCGGCAGCTCCGTGTGCGCATCCCAGCAGCTGTTCTGCTGTTCTGCTGCCAGGGTGCCAAGTGAGCAGTCTGTGCTGGGGAGGGCGAGAGCAGCAGCTCAGACCTGGGGGTCTGTGGCTCAGGGCTCTCTGGGATGAGAAGGAGCCGTTTGCCCCGTCTTTGGGAAAGCCTCCTCTGTGCCGGTGTCGCTGGTGAGGCTGCAAGTGCTCCCCCTCCCTGAGAAAGGCTTTCCCACAGAACTTGCTGAGTGGTGCTGAGATGGGGGGACAGCAAAAACCCAACCAGTCACCCCAGTTCTACAGCCACTTGCCCCACTGTTTACATTGAAATAATGAAATGATGAGGTCAGAGCTCCTGCCCGAGCCCCCCTTGTGTTGCTGCACTTCTGATGGCATTTGTGGATCCGTAGCTGCAGCTCCTCTGTGATAGAGGAGCTCAGTCGGTGTGATTGTGCTGACTTTGCATTCTGTGTCAAACGACACATCAGCAGATGCAACTGGAAAAATTAGGCAGTGTCTCTTGGGACAAGGTGGGGGAGAAGGAATCTGTGCTGCGCAGACCTGTGCCATGTCTCCCCTGTGCTGTTGGGAATTGTGGTGCTGTGCAAACCTGTGTGTGCTGGCTGGATCTCCTGAGCAGGAACTGGGGCAAAAGGAAGAACATGATAAAAGGGTGGAAGTGGCTGAATTGCTCTGCAGAGCAGTCTGATAAAGGACACCTGCTGCAGGTGGCATTATGGGGAGCACCAGTGAAGCAGGATTTTTGCAGAACCCCACTACCTTCCTGTCTTGTTCTTTTTGCTAATGGCTGCAGAAGTGACCTTTTCTCTTCTGACTCGATGCTCTATAACTGGGGCTGTTAATTCCCTGATTCCTGGCAGAACAGAAGTCACTCTGCCTTATGCTGGCAGTCTCACAGCACAGTGAGACCTTCCTGCTCCAGCTTGCACTAGCGAAGAATGAAAATTTTTCTTCATAGACTAATCTCAATTTTCCCCCCCTTCCAGCCTCTCTCAGACCTTATAATTTTGCTACTGTCTGTCTGAAAAAAAAACTTAATTAGAACCAGACTGGGTTTGAATTTTTGGAGTGCTGGGGGCTTTCTGTTGCCCGGAGTTGGCAAACTCCCAGCACACTTCAGGTTGCAATTGCAGAAAAATACCTTGTCCATCAGAAGCACCAATCCCTGGGCTGGAAGCAGGTGCTCATGGCATCTGCTCCTGTGCCTGCCAGCCTGGCCAGGGCTTTGTAGCTACTAGATCCTTCATGATCTAGTATTGCCCTCACAAGATGAGCTCTGGTGGACCAAAATCTGAGTCATCCAGGAGTGCTGCTGGGGCTGGGTGTCATTTGTCAGTCAGAGTTTCTCTGGGAGTCGGTGAGATGATCCACCAGTGGTGGACCTGAGTGAGGCTTCTGGAGTAGGGGGTCCTGAGATTTTTGGTTTGGGGTTGATACTCTTTGCAAGGGATGTTGCTGTTCCTTTTGGGTTACTCTATTTTCTGTCACCCTGTTGCCAAAGGACCTTTCTCTCTTTGGTAGGCAACCTGAGAAGGAAATCAAGCACCAACAGTCCTTGAACCAGCCTAGAGAAGAATCCCTGGAGGAAATAGCCAAGAATGTGGAGACAGAGCTCGAGCAAGAGGAAATTCATTTATTTCAAGCAAGGGAGGAGAAAATTCAGCAATCCCAGGAGGAGACAAGGCAGGAGGAGGAAGCAGAGAAGCTTCATCAGCAAAAAGAAAAATCCCTCGGGTACTTGCCTTTTTTACTCCATATCCCCTGAGCCTTTCCAAGCTGTGATTTCGTTGCTGCTGGGCACAGCCCCGTGCTGTGGTAGCCACCACCTTGGAAGTGGTGCTGCTTGGCAGAGGTGTGGGCAAGGAGCGAGATCAAGGCTCTCGGGGAGGAGGAGGAGTGCGGGACTCAGACAGTCCTGGGCATGAGGATCTGCACGCCTTGGCGTGGACAGTGCCCTGCTGTCAGAGCACGGGCAGCCTCAGGAAAGAGCTCTCCAACATTGCCAGGAGAGCACCTTCCCACCTCCTGTGAGCTGAGCTCTGATTCCGTATGCGCGCAGCCTTTGGAAGGCTGAACTTGTCTCTTATGTTTAACCTGGGAGAAGTTTCCAGTTCGGTGCTTGGAGCTTTGCCACCTGGCAGATGTTCTAATCCTGGGCTAAATGGTAGTAACAGGACTGGAAATGGGAGCATTAGAGGAGATGAGGTTACCCCAGAGGATCTATCTGGAGCTCTGATACCGTGTGTTTTACAGAGGGGCTTCCAAACAAGGCTTCCAGGAATAGGGCAGAAGGGATGGCTGTGTGAAGCCCAGGATCTGAGGGCAACACTGGGAGCTGTGTCCTTTCCCTGGGGGAATTTTTCTCTCGAGGCTTGTATATTATTTTGGTGGACTTGACACTTATGTTCTTAGCACGCTGAGCAGCCAGAAACAGCATCTTGACATGAGATGTCCTGGGGATGCAGTCTGGGTGTGAAGGAAGATGCAGAAATTGCACCTGAAGGGGAAAATGTGTAGTAAAAGGTGTCATATGGAAATATGGAGCATCCAGGTACCTTGCCTGGGAGCCTGCATCCATTTAATGAGAGTTGATTTCATTTACCTGCAAAAAAATCCCCAAACCAAGTGCAACCTCTGATGATACAGCGTGTTTTAAAACCACACTGCTCAGGTTTGCTGCTGGGGCTGCATCTCCTGTGCCAGCAGCAGGTCCTGCAGGTGTGGGGGAAATGAAAGCTCTGGAGCCCTGAGGAAGCATCATTTGGGCAGGTACAGCCAAGTGGGAGCAGCAGCTGAGCTATAGCCCTTGGGGAGGTGATTGGAAGATAGTAGAACCTGAACCTTTTTTCTTTTTCTTTCTGGCTGCTTGTCTCCCAGGACCCCAGAAGAAGATTTGGCAAAGGTTTCTGTGGAGGAAGACTTGTGTGTCAGAGAGGAAGAGGCTGAGAGACTCACGAAACTGAGAGCCAAAATCGCCTCAGAGACCGAGGCAGAGGAGGAGAGGATGAGGTGAGAAGTTCTGCTGCCATCCCCGGGGACACAAACTGTGCCGGTTTGGGAGGGAGGGATCTTGCACGCCACCAGCAGCTGCCCAGAGTGGAGGTTCTGAGCTGGTTCCCTGCCGTGGCAGCAGGTCCGAGCCCTGACTGTACAGTACTGAATCCTGACTTCTGTGTCCTTGTTACAAACCTACCAGGGCACAGCAGGAGGCCACGCTGCAGAAACTAAGGGAAGAGTGGGAATCCCGGCAGCTGATGGAGAAGGAGAGCCTGGAGACGAAGCAGCAGCTTGCCTTGGAGGAAATGAAGCTGGAAATGGAGGAAGCCCAGCAGAAAGAGATCAGGGAGCTGGAACGGGAGAAGGAACAGTTCCTGGGCGAGGTCAGGGAGAGGTTAGACAGGGAGAAGAAGAAGGTGAGATCTTTGTTCCAAACCACGGTCAGTCCCGAGCTGTTCCTGCTGACCTGGCTGGCATTGCAATGCCCAAAGGTTGAGATTTAAATCACACCCGTGTGTTTATGACTCACTTAAAGCACAAAGGGCAGGTGCCAGGTGGGCTGTTAGAGGCACACTGAGGAGGGGAGAACTCCCCCAATTGTTATTACAATGGTGATTAACTAGCAACGATTTAAATAGCCACGTTGAATTTGAAGACAAGAGCAGGATAGTTGTGTGTCTTGCTAAGCTAAACCAAGCTCTGTTATCAGATCAGAGCTAAATGAAAGCACTTTATCAGCTCCAAACACCGCTTTGGGTACAGTTTTAGTCCTCCAGGGATGAGGGGAGTCCTTGAATGGGGCAGTTTCTAGTTTTTCGAGCACAGCATGATTGAGATCCATCGAAATCCCCTGGGGGGGAAAGCACAGAGAGAGTAAAGGCACCTTGGACGTGATCCAGTTTGGAAGGGGGTTACCATTGTTCTTTTAGCTGCTTATGGAGAGAATTTAATTGGAAATGCATCTTGCACTGGCATGTCCCCGGACTGTTTTGCTCGTGTTTCCATAGGCAGTAGAGGAGCTGGAGGAACAGTTTGCAAGTGAACTCCAGCAGCTGAAGTCTGCAGCAGAAGAGAAGCATCGTGAGGTAAAGAGGGTGTCCTTAGTATGTAAATTGTTGGGTTTTCCCTCACACTGTCACCAAAGGTGGCTGGGGAGGGTGGCATTAATTTTTTTCCACTTCCTCAACGTGGTTCTGGTCTGGCTCAGCATTTGGCCGTGCTCCAAGCAGGGGGTGGTGAGACTGCACACGCGGGGCTCTGCCGTGCTGCTGCCTCTCTGTAGGAGGGCACTGAATGGATCCCGTGGAAGGGTGACGAGTCTCTGTGGGTGGCTTTCATGGCAGGTCATTTCCAGCCTGCAAACCCAGCTAGCAGAGGCACAGAGGAACCAGGAGGCTCAGCTGCGTGAAGACTTGCAGAGAGCGGATCAGAAAGTGCAGCAGAAAGCCTTTCACGTGAAGGAATACGAGCGGGAGGTGAGTGTTGGCTCACCCTCTCTGCCGAGGTGTGAGGTCTGAGAGCCCACGGCCCCTGCCCAGGGGTGACAGTGGTGCCCGAGGGGAAAGGACATCTCACCTCACTGGGGGGAAGGCTCTGTGCTCCCCAGACCCCAGCCTGATCTCACGCTGGATGAAACATCTTTCCCTTCCATCCCCGCAGCTCAGCGAGCTCATGAGTGAGAAACGGCAGGACGTGGAGAGAGACCACGAGAGGAGGATGGAGAGGATGAGACAGGAGCACCGGGAGGCCTTAGCACGGATTAAGGAGCAGTTTGAGGAGGAGGTACCGCTCTCCAAAGAGTGTCCCCTGTGTCTGTTCACTTGCTGGAGAGCCCTGTGCTTCACTGAGGGGTTTCCCTCGCCCCACTCAGGAGCGGAGGCGGAGGTCGGAGCTGCTGGAAAGGGTGCAGAGCGAGACCGTGCAGCTCTGGCAGTCCCACAACGCCGAGGTGAAGGCTCTCCAGGAGGAGCTGGAGGGGAGGCTCGCTGACCTGAAGCACAGGCACAGGGAGAAGGTGAGGAGCACCTCCCTGCTCCGTGTGACCTGGCTGCTTCGGGGTGCCCAGGGTACCCCACACCTCGTGCCCCTTCCACCCTCCACAGCCCAGGGGGACTGACATGAGTAGCAGGTCACGCTTCGGAGTCCATGGCAGAGCTCTGCCAGGTGAGGGAGGAATTTGTGCCGTTCTCTCTTTGACTCAGCATCTCTGTGCAGGAAAGAAAAATCCAGGATGCGGAGAACGAGCTTGAAATACGTGCAAAGAGCCTCCAAACCAGATCAGAGCAGCTCCTTAGCCAGGTGAGTCGGCCTGGTAGGCTCACAGGGGTTCCCTTACCTGTGCCAATCCTTTGGCAGCTTCCTCGTGGGGAGCTGGTCGGAAATGCTCAGCCAGGGCTTCTGCTGCCGTCCCACTTGCAGGTACAACTTCTACCACAGGTCAGAGCAGGGCTAAGCATTCCTGGTGGTGCAGCCTCAGGGCTGGTGTTTGCAGTGAAAGCCTGAGCTGTGGGTTTGCTCAGCGCTTTGGGGGATAGTGAGTGACTGTGAGAGGGGCAGAGGGATCATAAAGCAGATCTGACAGCAGTCCTTGGGTATTTTGAAACTTGGGCCTGAGGTCTGTCCTTGAGGTGGTGCTCAGCCTCAGCAGTCTCCTGGCTCTGACACTCACCTGCCTTCTCACCTGTGCACAGGAGGAGGACCTGCGAAGGAAAAGGCAGCAGCTGCTGGATGAGGACAGGAGGACACAGCTCGAAAGGGATGTATGTATGCCTGAACTCTGGACAGGGGCTGTGCTGCTGGTGGGGCTGAGGGCACCACGCTGGAACTGTGGCTTTAAAGAAAAACAAGGAACCATTGCTTCTAAACTGTGAGGCTAAAAATCCCTCCCTGCCCCAGTCTGGAGTGCCATCCTGCTGGGAGGTGGATTAACTCCGAGCTGTTTCCCAAAGAGAAGAGACAGCCCTGTTTTTCCAGGACTGGGTGTGTGTGTGTGTGCAGCTCTGGACCCCTGTGAGGCGTGCAGGCAGTGAGCCCTTGTGTGCTGTGTGTGCCTCTTATTTTGGTGCTGGGGAAATGACTGTGAGGGTTTTTTTGTTTTCTCCTAGGAAGCTGCTTTGGCCTCTCAGCTGCGCCTGGAGGAGAGCAGGAGGGAGCATGGCAGCCTCCTCGAGTCCGTCCGGCAGCTGAGGAAGTCTCTGGAAGAGCTGCAGGACCAGAAGGCTGAGCTGGAGGCCCAGGTGGACCTGCTGCAGACCCGGAGCCAGAGGCTGCAGAAGCGCATTGGGTGGGTCGGAGCAGTTTCCCGCACTGTCAGTAGCTCAGGGTGCGAATTTGCTCCTTTACCTCTGCTTGTCAGGTTTGTCTGTCCCCTCCACACCTGCCTTGTGTGGTTAGTGAGATGCTGTGAGAGGAGCACTGAAATGCAAGGAAGAGACTTTCCCGAGGTGGCTGAGCTGCTGGGGAAGGGTGGGAAGCAGTTTCCCTGCCCAGCCAGGGGTTATGCTTGGCACAGAACCAACACTGGTGCTGTCTTACACACCTGTGGCTCTTTCCCTCCTGGAATCTGGAGGCCACTTTGGATGCCACTGCAGCCAGGATGGACTGCAGGCCAATCAAGTGCCTCCACTGTTGCTTTTTCCTGTGGCAGTGAGCTGGAGGAAGCAGTCAGGAGCAAGCAGGAGACTCTGAAAGAACTGGAGGCAGAAGAAGGTGTGGAGTCTCCAGGAAAGCAAGCTGAGCTCCGGATTGAAGACCTGAGAGAAAGTGCTCAAGCTGTGAGTAAAGCAGACTGAAGGTGTTTGCTTTGTGAGATCTGAGGCTGCAACTCTCTTGAAAATCCCAGCTTTTGTTCCTTCAGTGTGAAATCATTTGAGGGGATGCATTTCTCTTTGCCTCTATGCTCAGGAGTATTTGCTGATTTCTGTCTGTTATTAGTGAGTAGAGAAGAGTGTGGGATACTGGAGTCAAAAGCAGGGCTTGAGTTGGAATAGAAATGTCTTGTCTCACCTTCAAAAATCCCATGAAGAACATCCCAGGCACTGTGTCTGGATCTGGGCAGTACCATGGTGATGTCATTCCAAGTTTTTGCTCCTAACTGAATTCTTACAGGAGCCCTGGGGTCCTGTGTCCCACACATAGTTCTTGTTTTTTGAAATGCTTTACCTCCTCAGCACTCATCCAGAGAACCTGCTTCCCCAGCCTCTCAGAGCCACGAGGAAAGCGACTTCCAGTTCGATCCGTGAGTGTCCATGTGCCAGAAAGCCTTTCTTTCTGCTCTGGTTTTCCAAGCAAATGCTTTAGCTTGGATTGACACACAGTGCACTGACAGTCTTGGTCTTGGGAGGCGCTGTGTGAGGCGTGCAGGAGGGCACAGGCAGCCAGGACTCACCTGAATCTCTGCTGCAGTGTCCGGAGCTACATCTCTGCGGAAGGGACCTCCCTCCGGAATGCCAAGGAGTTCCTGCTGCGCCAGACCCGCTCCATGAGGAAGAGGCACTCGGCGCTGAAGGCTGCGAGGGTGCAGTGGCGCCAGGACCTGCAGAAGGCACAGGAGGCAGTGCAGGATCCCCAGAGCTCCCAGTTCCTGGAGGGCATGCGCCAGAACCTGGAGGAGGTGAGCCCTGAGCTCCTTCACAGCTGGTGGACACAGACAATCCCACAGCCCTGGGATCAGTTCCTGGCTCTGCAGGTGTGGTGACCCTGTTGGAAGTGGGGTTTGGAAGTTAAACCTCCTTTTCCTTGGGCTGACCTTGCTTTGAGCCATGTGCTCTGCTCACTGTCCACACCACTTCCCGAGCTCTCGAGGACTGGGGGGCAGTTTCACTCCAGCATCCATTCCTGAGCAGATTGAGATAATGGAAGTCACCCTAACTGCTGACACAGATCATTTCCTGTCATTCTGGTTTAATTTCCCTCCTCACCTGGCTGTTGGTCCCCTCCAGGAGGCAAAGCACTTGGACAAGATGAAGTCGGCCATGCAGAAAGGACAGGTGCTGCTGCAGAAGAAGGAGGAGAAGCTCAGCCAGCTGGAGGCTTCACTGCTGGAGGAGGTAAACACCAGCATCACTCCCAGGGCCTTCCCAGCTGCATTCCCCCTGCCCAGAGCTCTTGGCCTCCTCCCCCAGGCCCTGAGAGGCTGGTGGTCCCTGTGAGGGCTGTTTAGCTGGTGGCCAGAGACTGGAGTTTGCCAGCAGGGCTGGATTTTGAAACACCTTCTGTGAGATCACAAGAGACTGTTGAGTGTGTGGCTGCAGAAAGCAGCCTGGAAAAGAGCCTAGAGGAAACAAGGTCTGGGATGGAGTCTGCTCTCCTGACCAAGGCAAGCCTTCGAATGTCTTTGGCTCTGCCTGGGCAGGGCAGCAGCAGATGCAAGAGCACAGGCTTTGGATGGTGCAAAGAGGGAACCCAGCCCTGCAAGAGTGCTGAGGGTTATTTAAAGCACAAAACACGTTGACTCCTGTCTAGAAGGACCAATTCACGTGGCTGTTGGATTTGGCCTCTCACACTTCCAGAGCCTAAGCAGTCTCTTAGTATTCAGATTTTGCTGTCAGGGATTGAGGACGAGTTTGCCTTCACTTGACCTGTGCCTGACTGAGTAGACAAGCTGTAGGCAGATTTCCAGCAGCTTTTATGTTTCAGGGATGATACAGCAGGTTTTGTTGCTTTGTTCTCCTCCTGACCAGCTCTCGGATGAGGATACACTGAGGAGTGCTGCATGCAAGAAGGTGGTGACTTTTGATCTGAGCGACTCTGAGGACACAGACACCACATCCATTGGAGAACTGTGTCAGCCTAAATGTAAGTGCCCGAGTGGCTCAGTGTGCTGTGCCCAACCTGGGAGGCTCTAGACCTGCTCTGGCTTTGCCTCGCACCTCTGCTGATGTTCTCGCTTGTGCTCAGTGGTCACTAAGGCAGGTCTGGTCCCTGTGGTTGAGACTGTTCTGTGTGTGAAACTGGATTGGAAAAACTTGTTTCCTGCCTGTAGTGGCAGATAAGAGGGATGGAGACTGTGCATGAACTCGCCCTTGAAATCTGTGTGTTATAAAGTCTGGTTTCAGCTCTTCCCCCTGCTGCCGCAGAGCAGCTGTATTGCTCTCCTGCAGGAGTCTGGGTTTCCCCTTCCTCCCATCCAAGGCAGGAGAGGCTGCTGCAATTCCCTCTGCTGCTTGTGCTTTTTGTTGGCCTTCAGTTGCCTGTGACTGGAGTTGTGCAGGGGAGGAGGGGCAGGAGGGTTGGGTTGCTTGCACAAAGGCTGCTCCTGTTAGCACTTGCCTGTGACCCCTTTTTTTCTCCTCTCTTTCTCCAGTTGATTTGAGGACAGACTTATGGCCTGTCCCCCAGCTGGACAAGATCCAGCACTTGAGGGACTCTCTGCAGTGTATCACCAGCGAGCTGAACGGGGTCCTGGGTGTCCTGGACTCCCTGAGCCATCACCACACTCCTCTCTTCGCCTCGACAGCCCGGGATGGCGTCCCTCTGTCCACATATTCCTCCTTGGCAGGCATGCGGGCAGGCAGCTCCCTGGGGGATATTTCCAGGGTGTCTTCCACAGACAGGTGGACCTGGAGCAGTGGGTTGAGCTCTAGTCTCTCCGTCTCAGGCCGGTCAGTGGACAACATCCTGGTGGAGAAATGGCGCAGGTATTTCCCAGGTGAGTCTCCTGTCCTTAATCCGTTCTGCTTCCTTACCTCCAGCTTTTGATTTCTCAGCCCTGCTAGTTCTGACTGTCTCACCCTTCCAATGCTGGAAGGGCAGATTCACTGGAGCTGCTGATAGGAAGGGTGCTAATGGGATAAGGAATGAGAAGCTCATTCCATAAGTGCAGCATATGGCTGATCCTGTCATCCTGCTCTTTAATATACACCCAAGAAAGCAGCTGTTCCTAAAGGAGCAAAAAGAGGAGACAGCCCTCTTCACTGGGAGCCTCCTGTGAGTGGCACACGGGGATCACCATCTCTGCTTCCTTAACTCCACTGTGTCCTTGGCAGGTTGTAGGGACGATGTGTCCGTGGTACAAGGAAGCAAATGCACCTAGGTATAAAGACTGTTGATTTTGGTGAGCCTGTATTTAATGTCTTGTTTTCCAGATGGGATCTCATCGCTTGGTGGGAATCCCAAGCCTCTGGACAACAAGCTGGGATACGTACCTGCAGAGTAAGGGTCTTTTTTGGTAACAGTGGCTCCCTCTGTAACAGCCCATCGTTTTCTCATCAGTTCTGCCCAGGCCTCTTTTTCCCACTTATTACCCTCTCCCTCTCTCTCACGTGCCACAGTGAACAAATCCGGCAGTTCCAGCATTCCAAGTTCCGTGAGCCAGGGAAGATGAGCATTGAAGGAATGATCGAGAGCAACAAGAAATGGCTGAAAAGCTTCAGGAAGGACTCGAAAGCGTATCCTTTACTTGGGTCTGGCCTTTAATTGTGTTCTGCTCCCTGCAGCAGGCAGGAGGAGGTGGCAGGAGGTGAGTGAATTGGGGGCACTAAAGCACTGAAGCAATTTTTACTTTAGTGTCTGGTTCTGCAAAGGAATGTGGTGTTTAGCAGTTAGAGCATGAGAGACCTGTTTGCTGCTCCTTGAGCTGTACTTGACTGAGAAATCCTCCCCCCTGCCTTTCCCTAGTTGTGATGCTCTTTAGTGACGCTGCTCTGCTGTGAAGTTAGAGCTGGTAATGGGAGAACTTAAAAAGTATGGATCAAACAGTGCAGTGGACCTGGCACATGGGGTGCCCCAAGGGCTGGGCTCCCCCTGGAGCCCTTCTCCAGCTCTATTTCAAGGCATCTTGCAGCATGAGGTGGGATCTGGAGAGCAAGACCTCTCTGTGCTGTTAGCAGGGGATGTTTCCAGGCTGTGTGGTACGTCGGTGTCTCTTCCAGTGTTCACTGATGAGCAGCAAATCCCTGGGGCCTCTGTGCTGTCCTGAGCCCAGTGCACCTCTGAATTCCCTAATCCCCCTTTAATTCCATTTGACTGGGATGCAGCAGGCTAAATACAGCGTGTGTGCACAAGGCTGGCTCCGTACCTCAGTACCTGCCCTGTCTGGCTGTGCTCAGGTGTGCTGATTCCTGCTCTAAGCCAGGCTTTTCCTTCACCCAACTGCCAGACCTCTCTCCCCACGTGCACAGAAGCCCCCGGCCAGCAGCGCCAGCCCCAGCCTCCTCCAACTGGGAATGGATGAAAACAGGCAAATTAAGGTGTACCACTACTGAAAGGTGGGATTTTTCTCTGGAGAGATGGTGGGGGTCTCCCTGTGGTGTGCTGGGTCTCAGTGATGCCCACCCAGCCACCACTGCTGTGTCTGTGTGTCCTTGAAAACAAGTCTCTTTGTAAGAGAGTGGAGGAAGGAGGAAGCAAACTTCCCAGGTGGATTCTTCTAATCCTGTAATGTGTCCAAATATACTTTATAGACTATTTAATCCAGCGGTGACATATCAGGGCTTCGATAAATCAACATTTCCCTCATTAGTATTCTAGCAGTGGTGAGGCAGAGCTGTGAATCATGGAGGACTTTGAGTAAGTGGTCAAGGGGGAGGATTTGAATCCAGCTGAGACTGTGCTGGAGGAAATGTGTCAGGAAATGAGCCTGCACCGATGCCCAGCAAATGCTCCACGGCAGGTGGGCCGTGTCAGCTGGCCTGTGGCACGTGTGAGCGGGGAGAAGGAGCAGTGGAATGGTGCAGAGTCCGGGGACAAAATCAGGGAATGACAGATTCTGACTCTTGGGGAATGTTCTGCTTGTTTGGGGTGGAAGCAATAGGAACTGAGCCAGGAGTGGCTCTCCATGGCAGCGCTGGACAAGCACTCCCTGCTCCTCTCTGCGCCAGACTGGCCAGAGCTGCTCAGCCAAGCAGCTGTGGGAGCTCTGTTCCTGTGTCATGGGTGTGCCAGTGGCAGTGGGAGCAGGGATGGCAGGAGAGTGTGAGGAGTGTCTGCTGGTGCAGGCACTGCTGAGGAGCTCGGTCTCCTGTGAATGTCGAGACAGAGCCCCACCTGTGTCCTTCCATGCCCTGGGGAGAGGGATCCAGAGCTCAGCTCAGCAGCTGGGGTCTGCTTCCCTGTGCCGGGCTGGGGAGCCCTCGGCATCCAGCCTGGAGCCTGGCCTGGCTGCTCCTGCAGCAGCTCCACAGGGATCCTGGCAGAGGAGGGTTGTGGGATGGGCTCTGAAGACTGGAATGGTGGCTGAGGGCTTGGGATGAGCAGCTCCTGGTCCTCAGCTGCGAGATGGTGGCTCGTGGCTTTGCTCACTGGGTGCCTGCAGTCGTGTTCCTTGGGAAAGGCCGTGTCCAGAGTGTATCCCAGCCCACTGGGATGTACGAGCTGGGAGGGGGCAGATGGTGCTGCTCTGCCCAGTGGGGAGGGGTCAGGATCTTGTACTGCTGAGCAGGAATGTGCTATTTGCTTGTCTTTGTCAGTATTTTCTCCAAGCTGACTCTAAATATTTTATGCCCTGAGAAGATGCCGAGCCACTTACCATTTTGCCTGATGAGGACGCCTGCACTTCAAGGGATCCCATCTGTGAAAAATGATCTTCAAAGCCATTTCTCCTGAGATGCCCCTCACCCTCCGTGCTGTGTGTGCTCCTCGGGTGGGTGATGATGCACAGCCCCCTCCTGCTCTGCTCCTGGGTGGTGTGTGCTGGCACACGCCGCGAGCGTGGCAGGGGGATGTTTACATGCAAATAGAAATATATTTTTGATGAAACATCATTTTAAAGCTCTTAACAATGTCTGTATATTTTGGTGGGGTTTTTTTGCTGATGTTCTTAGAATTTTTGTAATTACTCAGCCAGCCTTGGTCCCCTCTAGGAAGGGAGGGATCAAAACACGGGTTTCCCATCTGCTGTCAGATTGCACCAACCCCTGTCTGTAGGGATTTTGCTTTTAGTTTCCTGGATACTGGGGGACACATGGCAATCCTTCCAGTCAGCTGTTTTAGAAGGGACTCCATGGTTTTGGCTCACTGTGGCCAAAGCTGTATCACTGAGTCCAGTCTGTGTGTTGGGAAAAGCATGGATTAGTGCCGCAGAGAAATGCCATTTTTTTTTTAACAATAACTCTGTTTTTTTTTCCTGTTAAAACCTGGGATAGCAGCTGTATCTGGTTTTGTACAAAATTAAATCAACATGAGCCTGTTTTGTGTGATGGTGATGGTTGTAGCTCTGTTTTGTTGTAACTCTGGATATCCAGCTGTACTTGCCTCTCACATCTTTCCCGTGCTTGTCTCTGGGCTGTCTCATGTTTTGTCTTGTCAAGGTCATTTCTGGCAGTTTCCAAGACCACTTCAGCTCATTGTGGCTTTATTAACATTATTCTTTTAAGTATCTGGTCAGGGTAGCAAATGCACAGACAGAAAAAGCTAAAAACCAAAACTACAAAACCAAGACAAGGTGTTGTGCTGGAGCTTCTCTCTGGCAACTTGGGATCTGTTAAAATTGTGTAACTGGAGATTGGCTGTGGCTGCTGATTTCCCATGTACTTGGGAGCAGCCAGGAATTCCCCCAGCAGTGCACTGGGTGCTTCTGGGATCCTGTGATGGGATTGCTGAGTAATGCTCTCCCTAGGAATTAGGGAGGATTGGTGACGTTCTTCTCTCTTCCCATGGCTTGTTCCTGTCCCCTTGTGCCTTCCTGCTGGAGGACTGGGGAGGCACAGTGTGTGGATCGGGTGGTTGTGCAGAACTGGAGGCTGATAGTTTTGTCCTTAAAAAGAAAACACACCACCACCAAGCCTTGACTTGCCCCAGCTCCTGCTGTGTGTGGTCTGCGCTGGTGTGTCTTGGCCTGCTGGAGAGCTGGATAAGAAGAGCCCTCTGATGGCAGCACCCCTGTCCAGGCAGGCACTTTTGGGGACAGGTCCCTACCCCACTCCCAAGCAGCTGCTGTGCAAAGAGCCCAGGGCAGCTCTGAGACATCCCAAGTCCTGTCTGGACTGTGAGAGCCTCCTGCTGTGGGGGTTTTGCTGTGATCTGAGCCCAGCCTGGGGCTGGCTGTACATGTGTGTCCGTGCCCACTGCCCTGCCTGTGTACGTGGAGAAGGGGATTTGCTTTTCCTGGAATGCCAACAGCGTGTCTGTGGGAGAAACTCGGCGATTAGAAGTTGAAAGGGCAGCGTTCAATTACTGCACCAGGAGGAGCTCGAGCCATAAGCTCATTAAGGGGCTTGGCCTCTGCCTGCCCGAGGAGGGACACTTCAGTCCCTGGCTGCTTGGACATCACCGTGCTCTGCTCCCAGAGCTGTGCCTTCCCAGGACGGAGGGAGCCCCTCGGACACCCCGGCCATGCTGGGCACCCTGATGACAGCGCTGTTCTTTGTGGTGAGGGTGGTCAGACAGGTGAGTCTGGGCTGGCCTGGCAGCAGCTGGGGTTTATTGCTTCCATGTTATTCCTCCCCTGTCTAGGGCTGCCCTCGGTAGGAGCAGGGAGAGGGGGCAGTGGTCTCCACTTGCCCTGGTGGGAACGGCCTTCTGTGCCTGCTTAAACCCTGGCTGGGAGGTTTGGGAGCCCCATGGCCTCAGTGTTGCCCCGTGGGCTCTGCAGCCCCACGAGCTCCCAATGAGTTGCTCATCAGGGTGGTGCCAGGAAGGGTTCTGATCACTGGTGGTGCATGTGGAGGAGCAGCACTTTCTGTTGCTCTTCGCCTTTCTCTCCTGTCCTCTTACCTGCTGCAAACCCTTTCCGTGTGCAGCTGGAGACCAACCTGTTCCGTGAGGAGCCCCTGCCTTACCTCGTGTACCAGCCCCTGCCCTGGCAGATCCAGTGCGTGTCCCAGAGCCGCCGCACCAGCCGGGACAGCGAGGTGAGGGCTGGGGCACCAGCAGGGCAGCTGGCTCGGGCTGGCACTGCCTGCTGCGGGAGGCAGCTGTGTCAGCCAGGCAGGCTGCTCCGAGCAGAGGGCGTGGGCAAGGGGGGAGAGGGTTTTTTCCCCTCTTTCCCCCTGAAAGACAGAAAATGAGGTGATGTTAGGAAGGGGGGATAAGATGAAAAATGTAGGAGAGGTGCGTGTAGGCAAATTCGGGCTAATTTTAAGGAATGGAAATATCCCCTAGCAGACCTGGCATCCCAGGAGCTGCAGGTTCCCAGTGTAGGGGCTGGAATGGGGAAAGCAAACCCAGCAAGCCTGCCTCCTTGCTGGTTTGAAATGCAGATCCAGTGAGGATAATCTGTGCCAACATCCATTCCGAGGTGTACTGGCACATCTCACAGCTCTGAGTCTGGATACAAAATTCTTTCCTGCCTCTCCTTGGAGGTCTTTTCACAAATGCAGATTAATTAATCCGTGCTCTTTAAGGGAACAACAGTAATCATGTTCCAGTTTCCCAAAGGGAATGGACAGTGGAAAGCTTGGTGGGGCTGGTCCTGTCCCTTCTGGAGATTCCCAGCTGGCCTGAAAGGGACTGTCCTCACTGCCTCTGCCTGGGATACAGCTAACTCTTGGTTTTATTCTCTACCTTTCTAGAGAGGCAGGAGCTCTCGGCACAACAGCATCTACTCACTTTCTGGAGACAAAGGTGAGTGTGGGGCAGGCAGGGAGGCAGTAAAAAAAAGAAAACCCAGCCCAGGTAATAGGGGAAACTCGGGGCTAGGACTGTGGTTGCAGCAGGAGAGCAGGCACTGCAGCACCTCCATCCTTCTTGCTGCCTTTCTGCTTCCAAAAATCTGTCCCTGTGACATTATTAAAGGATATTTAATGGTGAGATATTTGTTAATATGTGTAGTATCAGCCAGTGAAGGTCCCAGGGATGCATAACTGAATATATAACAGTGTGTGGCTCTGCAAATCCCTTCTCCCCTCTTCCCATGAAACCTGCCCCACTGAATCCCATGGGATCACGCTGGGGGGAACTCACACTAACCCCCAAAACAGCCCCTCTTCCTCTTCTCTTTGTTCTGGTAAACCCTCCTGGAATTCAGCCCCCTTTCCTCCTCGCTCTGGTCTCCAAGGCTCCCTCTGCTGAAGTCAAGGGCTCAGCAAAGAGGATTTTGAGCAGTTCTATTCTTGGTGCCAATCGGATAAGGGGCAGTGGGAGCTGGGGCTGCTGCTGCTGTGATGTCCCTCCTGGCTGGAGCAGGAGCTCTGGCCAGCCTGCTCTCTGCTTTGGGGGTTTCACTGCCCTGCAGTAGGTGCAGGTCCCCAGGCTGACAGTGGCTGAGCTCCTTGGGCAGATGTGCTTCCTGTGGAGCTCTGGGCAGCCCACACAGCCAGGGCTCCTCCTGCCAGGCACAGCAGTACCTGCCCTGTGCTCCTCAGCCTCTGCCCTTGGACTTGTGCACTGTGCAGGATTTACAGCTGATGGTGTGTCTTGTTAAGCAGGGCAGGAGGGAGCCCCTTCCCAACGTGGACTCCTCTTATTTATCTTTTTACTTGGCAATTTCTTTTAGGCTGTGAAGGGAAATGGGTTCAGGTGACAGCGGTGAGTTTATACAGCAGCATCTGGCCCCAGGATTCCTGATGGCTGCTCGGGGGGTGCTTAGCAGTGACACACTGGCTTAGAGGAGCACTGCTGAGTGGCTTTGATGCAGTTGCTGTTGAATTCACAATACTTCCCTAATGCCACATTAAGCAGGAGTGGGGGGGGCTCCCATTTGTCAGCATGAGAGCTTTATTGCTGTACAGTGCCGGGCTTTTTTTCTAATCTTATTTGTGTGTGCGAAAGTAAGTGAGCATCATACGTGGTGATTAAACGTGGGGAAGCTGCTGTCTTTGGGGAGTGGAGCTGTGTAAATAGAGGGCTTAGTGCTGCCAGAGAGGCTGGGCTTTGCTTTGCCTCTTGTTCCCTGCTCCCTGTGCCCTGGAGATGTCTCTGTGAGCCAGTGGAGTTGTGGTTTCACGCTCTGATCTCTCCAGCCTCTTTGACCTCCTCACCGAGGAAAGATGTCCTGTCTGGGAGCCTGGGGACTAGGGAGGCCACTGACCCTGTGGGGGTAATGCCAGAGCCCTGCCCTGCTCTGTGCAGTCTCTTCAGGCCACCAGAACTGCCTGTGCTCACTGTGGTGCTCTGTTGTCACCCCAGGTGATGTGACCCCTGATGCCAGCAAGGATAGCAAGTTCTTCAGTGACCCTTCGGAGAGGGCAGCCATCACCATCCAGACCCACTTCAGGAGGTACCAGCAGCAGAAGCAGGAAAAGAAGTAGATACATCAGCCACCCGTGCCCTGCACTGTCCCTCCTGTTTGTTTGTTCTGTATCCCAGACACATTTGGGGCTGTGGTGACTGTGAACCTGCCCCCTGAACCTACACTTGCACCCCCTTGGTGCAGGTGTAGGTTCTCTGCCCTTGTGTTGGTCGCTGCCCAGAGCTCTCCGTACGTGCTGCAGGCAATGAGGAGCTGAGCTGTGAGCTGACCTTACCTTCTCTTGGGAAGAACTGGTTGGGGTGCCAGAGCAGCTGTGGGGTTGGACTCTGTCTCCTGAGGCTGAACCAGCTTTTCTTCCTGAGGCAGCCCTCTGGTGACACTGGTGTTTGGGTTAGAGCCCACCCAGCCCCTTGGTCTGGTGTTTTGGTGCAGCAAAGCTGAACAGAGACCTGCTCCTGGTCAGGCAGGGACAGGACCCCAGGAGAGTCTTGGGTCTGAGTGTCTCTGAGTGCTGGTGTTTTCAGCTTGAAAGAGGGAATATGAAAGCACAGAGCTCTGGGCCAGCAGAGAAACGGGAGGTTTGCTGTGAGCAGGGGGGCCAGGGGGGCTGGGCGATCCAGGGGAAGGAGCAGGGCATGGAGGGGCTGCTGGCTCAGAGCCCTGAGCGTGGTCTCCAGTGCTGCTTTGCTGGCTCTGCTGTTGGGGTTTCTCTGCAGAGCTGCTGAGCTGTGCCTCAAGAGCCCTTTGTTTTCCTCTCCAGCCATAATTACCCTCAGCCCTCCTTACCAGGGCTCTGTCCCCAGCTGCCCCTACTTACCTTCAGCTTGTGAGGGCTGGTGTTGGGTGTCTGGACTCTGCCTGTGCTTGGCTGTGGTGCCATGCAGTGCTTGTGGCTCACCTCTGGAGCAGGCCTGGTGACACTGGGTTGGTCCCTGGGGTGGTGGGGGCAGCCAGGGCTGGCTGACACCGGGAGCTGTGCGTGGCAGGTAACTTGGGGTCTGGCTGCAGTGCTGTGCAAGACAGCTGGTAAAGCAGACCTGAAAGGAAACTCTGGATTTCTGAGCTTGAGGGCTCTTTGTCTGTTTGCTGTTGAAGGCAGAGTTGGGCTGGTGTGGCTTGAATTCACTGTTCTCCTCCAAATCCCCTGGCAAAGGGCAGTGGGCTCGCTGGGAGCATGGGGGTGTTGGGGTCTCATGGGTGAGTGCTGGAAACTTGGGCTGTGTTAAACTGCGCAGGCTTGTGCCTGCTGGGGAAGGGAAGGGGGAGAATCTTTGCTAAGATGTAGAAGGAAATCTGTTCTAGCCAATTCCAATAAAGACGTATTAATCTCTGTTAATCTGTCCTGCTTTTTATCTTGCTAATCTACTTACTCTTACAGCTGAACACGCTTGCCTTTTCTATTTCTACTTCTAATTTCTCTTCTGTTTCTATTCTGAGCCTGGCATTTTTGGAGGTGCTGCCTGGTGGTGATCCTGCTTTAAGATGGGGCTGGACACTTGCTTTTTTTTTTTTTTTTCCTTCTTTAATCTGTATTGTGTAAAGGTTTGTAAGTCTAATGTGCTCTGAACTGGTTTGGAAACCCTTACAAAAATGCCCGAGATACGCTGGTTTGCTGTCACCACTCTCCACTGCTCAGGGAGAGACAGAACGGGCAGGACTGGCTTCCCTTGGTTGACAGCAAACACTGGCCAGTGTGGGACAGACCTGCCTTTGGACAGGTTGCTGTGGGGACCGTGGGTTGCCTGACTGACCCCGTTCAGCTGCTGTGCTCACGTTCTGTGTACAAGCACAGGACAAAATCTGTATATTCCTTCATGCTGAGTTGGAAACTGGCCACGGTTTTGTCTCCAAAGAGCTGTTAAAATTGAATTAATAAGAAAACTTGGGCCTAGTCCCTAAGAAAAGCTGTACAGGGGTCAATGGGGGGGGCTGGTGCAAGAACACAAATGGGAAATAGCAGCCCTGGCATTTGGGGCATCATCCCTGATGCCTCCACACCAGCCTGTGTGGGGAAGGTGCCCCTCTCCATGCAAGATGCTCCTTGGCAGAGGTTGGCTCTGAGTGGTACCTGAATAATGGCCAAACACTATAAAAAATGGGCATAAGAAATTGTCTTAACAGCTTGTTTCTCGAGCCCCAGGGGTGAACAGCTGCCAGGCTCTTGCCAAGGGGCTTCCAGCTCTGCAGGATTTCAGGAGTTACCTTAGTCAGGAAGAACCAGATGGCAAAGGAGGATCTGCTGACCAGTGTGCCAGCAGGCAGGGAAGGGGACTGCTGCCTGTGGAGACTGCAAGTAATGTCACCAGTAGTACCCGTCACTGTATTTCCATATAATTTTTCTTTGGGTACTACATTTCAGTATCTCTCCATTATTTTTTTTAAAAAGTGACCTCTGCAGCACTTGATTGTAACTGATGAATTAAACCCTGTAAAGAGCGGAGGAAAAAAAAAGAGAGAATGGTACAAACCTGTTTATAGATGCTCCAACTGCTGGTTTGAGTTAAAATAGGAAGTGTATCCGCAAGGAGAAAGCTGGAACCAGTGGGTAGCAAGCATGGATGAAGAACTGATGAAAACTTGAGCTTATAAATTACAGGAAATAAGGAAATGAAAGTGCAGTTAGTTAATTAGACCTCGAATAGCACCAGAAGCTCCTCAGGAAGGTGAAGTTCTACTTTGGGTTACTAAAACAAGAGTTAATAATGATCTGAGCTATTTTTGCCTTCCTGGGGTAGCAGAACAGGTAAGAAGGGCAGAGAGCCCCTGGCTCCTGCCTGAGCTTCAGCTGCTCTTGCTTTTACAGCCACATATGAAAGGGGAAGGTAGAACCTGCATCTCTTTGGTGGTTTATTGCTGTGGCTGGTGGTAAAAACAAAGAGAAAAATAAGAACAAGTTATGGGGGGGGCTGTGCCGGGCTTTATGGTGCTCCACTGTGCTGTGTTGTGCCACAATGCCCTGTGTCCTGGGGCACCTGTGCAGAGTTGTACCATGTCCTGTGCCGTGATTCACCACGATGGAAGGCAGACACATCATGATCCATGGCACTGTGCTGGATTTCTCAGGCTCCACACCGTGCTGCACTTCACCACAACGTGCTGTGTTTTGCCTCTCATTGTGTCAGCAGTGGTGCTGCTCCTCCTGCTCTCCCTGCTGCCACGTCACAGGGAACCAGGCCCGGCTGTGAGGGCTGCTGTGCCTCGCTGGATGCTGGGTACGATGCTGGAGCTGCCCTGCACTTACCTGGAGCTGCTGGAGCCGTTTGGCACCGGAGCCGTGCTGCGGCTCACGAGGGTCCCGCCATCGGTTCCACCCCTCCAGCTGAGCTGCACCAGGGTTCCTGTCTGGCACTTTGGTTCACCGCGGGCTGGAGCTGGACTTACCAGGGACCTGGTGCCGTGGCACAGTCTGGCCATGGCTGGGCTGTCCCACTCAGGACCCTGTTCGCATCCCTGACCCTCTTCCTGCCCCATAGCTCTGCAGGTCGGTAAATGCCGTAGTATTCCTTAATATTTAATTCCTTTTCTTAGTATTCCTTAATATTTAATCCCGTGTCTTAGTATTTCTGCACATTGGCTGCCCTGGGCTCTCCCTCTCCATCCTCCTGCCCTGCTCTGCCTTAATTCCCTGCTCACTTAAAAAACGCCCACGTATAAACATAACCTTTATTGCACACAGCGCTGGGTTTTTTTTCATAGAAAAAGGTATTAACACATAAGCATTTGCAAATTGAAGCAACTCCTGCTGTTTTCAGAACAGTAAAATAGCATGCAATGTCTCGGAGACGTTCCTTTTTAAAACCACCGACAAGATCAGGGAGAGAAAAAAAAAAAAAAAAAAAAAAAGTCGCTGAGTCTTTCCTTGTGCCCCTTTCAAAATGATGTGAAATATATATATATGTTTACATATATATTATATTTTTAAATCTGTAACATCAAATTCTTTGTGCCCTGGTTTCTTTTTCTGTTCGGAGAAGAAGAAAATAGCTTCATTTTTATACAAAAGAGTTCATTATGTACAAGTTTGTTAATTAAATATAAATGGCGTGGGGTTG
>VXAY01004698.1:2030190-2058133 GCA_013399855.1 Oxyruncus cristatus | reverse complement strand
GGCATGGGGAGAGTCCTCTGAGGTAAGGTGGTTGCGGCCGAGGCCGGGGGAGGCAGCCCCAGGGGCTTGGTGCCGGGCTCCAGCGTCATGTGCCGGGCCTGCGCGTGGTACGCCCGGGCCAGGTTCCGGATGGAGGCCTCGCGCGGCGGCACCACCGGGCACGGCTCGCTCGCGGCCGGCGTTGTGCAGAACGCCGCCACCCTTNNGCTTGCGGAAAAACGCGTCCGACTTGACGTACAGCGGGAGGTTGCAGTAGTCACCTGCCAAGGGAAGAGGAGGCACGTGAGGCTCTGGAGAGATCCCTCTGCCCACCACCCTCTGTACGGCACCGTGTGCTGTCACATGGAACACGTCCTCAACCCAAAATTGGCCCGCCAGGGCTGGGAGGTGTCAAACTCCAGTGGGCAATGTTGGATACAATGTCCTACACGGTATCATGATGTAACGCTATTGGTAATATTGTAATGTAGGAGTAATAAAGTATTACAACGCAATACTATTGGTAATATTGTAATTTATAGAGTGATAATACATCCTAATGGAAGAGGAATAATAATGTACTGCTAAGTGTGCTAATGTATTAATTCTAAGGGCAAGAATGCATTATGATGTAAAAGTAGTAATAATGTAATGCTAAGTGTACAGTGTAATGAAGGATCTTAACACTATCACAGCGTTCTTTTTTATGTGTTATTATGTTTTCAGCTATCTATAATCCAGTATACTACAGGTATGCAATGTATTATATGATGTTATTTTATTAGTGTGATGCAAACACGTATTGATGGGACATATATGTGTACTGTACAGTAATGTGCTTTGTGTAAATATTCCCTGTACATCCATGGCATCTCATACAGAACACAGAGCATGTTGGTGTTAGAGTATGTTACAGCAAATGTTGTACAGCACTAATGTGAGGGGCATGTGCCACAACAGCCAGTGTTCTGCTATCCTGTATTCATTATATAGGATATTTACAGGGGTTTGTGTATGAATTTATGCATTGCAGTTTTATATTTGTGTTATATACGAGACCTGCAAGAGACAATATAACACTTTTGTTTTTAATTGTAGATAGTGTGATATATTCTATAAACTGCATGTTGTCTCCTTTCAGTTATAATATGATATTATATAATATGATACAGTCTGTATATGTTATATAGTGCAGAAGGATGTTCATTAGTGTGTGATACAGGACAGTGGCATCCATGGAGGTACAGATCATATTCTGTAATGTGTTATCCATATTGTGTGACATCAATTGTTACAGTACACTGCAATAAGCAATATATTCTGCTATGTGTTCTCTAGCCTTATATATAACCTAATACCTTAATTTAAGTGAATGTATATAAGACAGTGCATTATTATATTTGTTATATAGGACCTGTAAGAGACAATGCAACAGTACTGCTTTTAATTGTATATATTTTATAATATGTTCTGTAAGCTGCATGTCATCTCTATTCAGCTATAACACACTATAGGATGTATATGTCATATATTGCAGGATGCTCGTTATTAATCTGTGATATATGACAGTGATATCTCTGCAGGTAAAGATCACCTTCTGCTCTGTAAAGCATCGTGTTAAATATCCCTTCTACTCTCTGCAGCACCTGTTAGAGCCCACACCAGTGTGATAGATGGTGTGTTATATGGAAGGTTTTACTCTGCCATGTAAGTAGTGTCTGTGCTGCAATAATAGATTCTGCTATGTGGTGTTATATAGCATCATATATAGTTATCACCTTAATTTAAGGTTTTATATCTATGTATGTGTAAGATCCAGCACTGTTATATTGTCTCTTATAGGTGTTATAGTGTTATATTTCTGTTGTATTACACTACTGCCTTTAATTGTGTTCTGTAGCATCGTCTGCAGCTGTAGTACCTTAATTTAAGGATTTACATGTAGATGTAAAACACTGTTATTGTCTTTTATATTTGTAACACCTCTGTCCCTATACCATTACTGCTATTAAAATATTAAAACATACCAAGGAATGGGGAAAAAATATTAAGGAATGTGAAGGAATACTAAAGAATGGGAAGGAGTAGTAAAATATGCGGGGGGGGGGGAAGACTAAGGAATGGGAAGGAATACTAAAGAATGGGGAGAAACACCAAAGAACTGAGCAAAAAAATACGAAGGAACTTGAAGGAATGCTAAGGAATTGAAAGGAAGACTAAGGGATTGAAAGAAATACTAAGGTGTTGAAAGGCATACTAAAGGATTGAAAGGAACACTAAGAATTGGATGGAATACCAAAAGAAGTGGCGGACAATATTAAGCAATAGAGAAAGAATATTAGTGGGAAGAAATACTAAGAATGCAAAGGAATACAAGAATGGGAGGGACTCCTGGGGTGGTGGGACAGCTGTGGGGCAGGGCAGGGGCCAGGCAGGAGCTGTACATACTCTTGCTGGCGCGGTGTGGGATGGGCACGGCCACGCTCTTGCCGCGCTCGCTGTCCTGGGGCTTGGGCGGGGAGGCGGTGAAGCGGCAGATGCCGGGCTCGGACGGGGTGCTCATGGAGGTCATGCTGTCGGCATTGTCCGTGGTGCCCGTGGTCATCTGGTCGGAGGAGCTGTCGGAGATGAAGCACTCGGTGATCTCGAACTTGGCGTGCTGCAGCTGCTCCTCCAGCTTGGCGTGCTCGTAGGCGCGCGCCAGCTCCTCGTAGGTCGACGAGGCGCTCTCCGTGGACACCATGCTGTTCCGACCCTTATCTGTGGAGGAGAGCACTTGTCACCTACCTGGGAATTTTTCCTGCCCTGGGAATGCCTTTTTCCAGGTCACTGTCATCACGGGAATGCCCAGGCTGTCCCTGCTGAGATACATGTGACAATCTGCAAGGTCAGGTTGGATGGGGAGTGGAGCAACCTGGTCCAGTGGAAGGTGTCACTGCCATGGCAGGGGATGGGAGAGGATGATCTTAGAAGTCCCTTCCAACCCAAACCACTCCAGGATTCTACGATTCTCTCTGTTCCCAGAGCTGGGAACAGGTCTGGCTGCTCAGAGCCACCAAGTCGTGGTTCCACGATCCCATTGACTAAGTTCTACTTCTGCAGTCGCCCTGAACTCACAGTCTGGGGTCATGGCCAGTGAACCTGTGCACCCCAAACAGGAGCTCCCTGCCAGCAGCAGTGCCAGGGAGCCTCTGGGCAGTGCTGGCACACCTGTGTCCTGCGAGAGGCTGGCGCTGTAGCTGTCGCTCTCGGTGACTGTTATGCCGTGCTGGGAGCCCACTGTCCTCCAGTCCGAGGTGAGGGTCCGTGCCGGGGTGGACGCCTGGCACTTGGTGAGGGTCCACTGGCTGGAGTAGCGGTTGCGGGTGCTGTGCGCAGACTTCACACTCTTCCTCGACACGGGGTCTAAGGCACGAAGGTGACACGGTCACGGTGGCTCCCTCCCGGACAGCCAGGATGCCACCCCATCTCCCTGGAGCACTGCCCGTTCCTTCTGCCTTACCAGCAGCTTTGGGGTATGGCCACTGCTGGGGGACAGGGGTCTACAAGCCCCCCGTGCTGCTCCCAGCACACCCACCCCCAGCACTGCCACCACTCACTGGTGCCGGGGCGGATGTCTGACATGTCGATGAGGGGCCCTGTGTTCTGGATCAGAGCGGGGTGATGCAGTGAGACGCCCGTGCAGAAGCTCTGGGGGTTCACTGCCTGACTGAACTCCGTGTCTGTCACAGGGATCGTGGCTTTGTCATCCCCTATGGGAAGAAGCTGGAGCTCAGACCTTTCTCTGACCAGGAGCTCGCTGGCCCACACTCAGCCCATCCATGGGATTCCCCTGGCACTCAGGGGCACAAGGGGATGGGAGATTTGCCTGTGCTTACCCAGCTGTTTGATGCCTTCCTTGTCCTCGATGAGGAGCTGCACCCGTGGGATGTCGATGTGCAGTCGGGGGCCCTGCGGGGGCCCCTTCACCGGCGTGTCAAAGCTGCGGTTATTCTTGCTGTGAGGTAAGAGGGGACGCAGACCCGGCCATTACCGGAGAGAGCTCCGGCGGCTCCAGCCTAGGACGGGCTGGGCATTGCCACCAGCCAGCCCACCTGGGGTTCAGCTCTGCCCAGGCAAGCTCCAGGGTGGGTGCCAGGACCCTCCAGCAGGCAGGAGCGGCCAGGAACAACAGGCTGCTGTGCTACAGGGGCACCGACACAACCCTTGCAGGCCTGAGCCCAGGAAGGTCTGAACTAGCCAGGCCTGAACCTGGGCTTAAAAGCATCCAGGACCAGCCCTTGACACCAAGCATTCCCCTGCTTCCCCACCCAGCACCAGCCACAGGCAGCTCCAAGACCCACCTGATCAGCATTTCAGCCAAACTCTTGGCATCTGTGCAAGAGACACAAAAAACAAGGAGTTTTTTTTTAAGGGAGATGTTTAGGGCACAACAAGGCGGTCCAGGAACACGGCCTGGTCCCATGCGCTGAGCCTCTGAGCCCCATCTCACCTCGGAGCCTCTTCAGCCGCTTCTCCTTCCTTTTCTTGCGGATGATGAAGAGCAGGGCCACTCCCAGCGTGGCCAGGATGACGGGGCAGGCGATGGTGAAGAGCTTCTTCACGTCGTCACCCTCGCCTTGGGCAGACTTGATCGGGGGGATGGTGCCTAGGGCGGAGCGTGGGTGGGTAGGTGATCAGCGCCCCGGGACCCCCCAGCAGTGTGCCCCTGCCCTGTGCCCCCACTCACTGCCGTCGTAGTCCAGCGTGGCGAACTGCGTGGTCTCGTTGCCGCAGCCGGCGCTGTTACAGGCCTTCATGCGCAGCTCGTACCACGTGGCCTCGCGCAGCTCCGTGAGGAAAACCTCGCCGGAGCTGTTGGTGCGGAGGCTCTGCCACACCCAGTTGCCCTTGGGCCGGTACTCCAGGACGATGGCGGTGATGGGGCAGCCCCCGCTGCTCCAGCCCTGCAGGTTCAGCCTGGCGTGCGTGGAGTTGATGTGGGTGAAGAGGTGCTGGTCCTTGCTGAAGGAGGGCTCTGCGGGAGAGGGGCTGTCAGAAGGGCCGTGGTGGGGAGGGGACCGCTGTGCCCCCCTCCAGGGACACGGCGGGGCTGGCTCACCTCTGCCGTGGGTCTTGGCCTCGATGATCTCGCTGATGCGTCCGGCCCCGACGCTGTTCTTGGCCGCCAGCTTCACCTTGTACCACGTGCCACACTTGAGGCTCTCCAGCTTGAAGGAGCGCTCAGAGGAGCTGATGAACACGTCCTTCCACTCCTCGCTGTTGTCCACCGAGTACTGGAGCACAAAGCCTGTGGGAGCCAGGACAGAGGGTCACCCCCAGGCAGAGGGGTGAGGGCGAGGGGAAGGGGTTATGCCTGGCACAGAGCCTGTGGGTAACCCCTCCCACCTTGGCACACCCAGTGTCCAAATCCAATGCAGCCCAGCAGCACCAGGGCACCCACTACACACCGATTTGTGCACCCCTGTGTGCTCACGAGTGGTGGTGGAATCTGCCTGCTCTGCCCACCACATGGACAAGAGAAGTGTGGGCACCCCAGGCGCCTCCTGAGTGCTCTGCCAGAGGGCCCCAGTCACACACTGCCCACCCCCAGTGCCACCAGCATGGCCCCATTGCTCGGTTCCACAGGGGAGTGCATGCTGTGATTGACTGGTGAGAGGCTATAAAGGGAAAGCCGGAATTAACTAGCTCCCTCGGGAAGCTGCAGGGAAGTTGCTTCTGTCATTGCACGCCGCCTCCTCTCCCGAGATGAAGAGTATTAGGAAGCACACTGTGTCCTAGATGAGCAAACCTGTTACGCTGCCACCAACAAGCCTGAAGGCTGGTCTGGGCTTCTCGGGGAGAGGCACACGGAGCTGGGGACAAGGGACATGGCACTGAGGGCATTGGTGCCCCCCAGGACAGCAAAACCCTCCTGCCCTGGCTGCTGACCAAGGTTCCGTGGTGCACTGACACATCTTTGCAGAGTATTTTGCCAATTCTCAAATAAAGATAACAGAGAAGAGTAGGCTTTCTGCCTTGCTCTGTGTGTCACAAGCCACACAATGCAGAGCCTGCAGGACCACTCTGGTGCTGACACCACCTGGGCACTGGTGTGGTGATGCCAAAGGACCCATGTGAAGGTGCTCTGTGAGCACCAAGGCTTCCCTATGGATGGTAATACCTGGACCTTCCCAGGGCTGTGGGCACATGATTCCCAATGGTGTCAACACTAGCCCTGACACCCCCACACCGCCTGGCACCCTGGTGCCTGCCACTGGTTATTTATTTATTTTGTACATGCAGCATGTTTTTAATATTTCTAATCCAATTATAACCAAATTTATCAACAGAGTCCGCTGGAGTGAAAGGCTGCTGGCTGGGGAGATTTGCTTGTAATTACTTTCATGCTTTTAATTAATTGTAAGCGAGGTCTCCTTCCTCGCTCCCCGCTCCCCCCTCTGTGTGCAGCTGTTTCAACGTATAATTCATGAGATGAATCAGAGCAGAAAGGAGGCTTGGGAAAGCAGGGATGCTCCTGGAGCCCTCCTGAAATCCTCAGCCTGCCAGGGACAGGGGACAATTCCTGTCTTAGTGGGTTCAGAGTTGCCAGGAGACATGGAGCAGCTCCGTGGCTGATCCTGGTCACCAGCACCTGAGCACATAATGATGTGCCCTTCCTTAGCTACCTCAGTCCCTGCAGCTTGTCCAAAACACCTCACAAGCCCCTCCTCAGGGCTGGAAGGCCCTGCTATGAGCTCAGAAACATCAGCCTTCCTCTGGACATTTCTGAGGCATTTTGGAAAGGGGGAAATCTGTGGCACAGAGACAAAAGTGTGGCACAGCGTGCAGGGGTGCACCTGAAGGGCATGAAAACACGTTCTGTGAGCCTCAGCTCCCAGCAGCAGAGGCACCCATGGCTCTGGACTGAGGTGCTGGCACCAGCCCCATTGCTCACAGCAGCCCTACCTCGGATGGAGCTGCCCCCGTTGTCCCCAGGGATCCAGGCCAGCGTGATGGATGATGCCGAGGTCTTGGAGACAGTCAGGCGGGGCTGGTCCGGGGGCACTAAGGAGGAGGGAAAGCCCATGAGCACCTCACACACACAAAGTGCCCCAAACTGTGCTCCCCTAAAGTGCCAACGAGACCTCCCACTCAGCCCTGGGCCAGCACGAGCCCCTCGTGCAGGACAGACCCCGAGGTGCTTCACCCACTGAGCGCTGGGCAGCAACGGCGCGGGGACGGAGCACGTCCGTGCAGGGCACCTGCTCCCCGACACGGAGGTGGGAGCCCTCACCTTGCACCAGCAGGTTGATGATGATGGTGTCGAAGCCCCAGGTGTTGGTGGCGGTGCAGGTGTAGTAGCCGGAGTCCTCGGCCTTCACCGAGCGCAGCACCAGGGTGCCGTTGGCCTGGATCAGGCGGTGGCCGTCCACCGTCACGGGGATGGCAGAGTCCTCGCTGCCGGCAGGGGAGAGGGTGTTTCAGCCGTGTGTGACACAGCAAGGGCAGAGCAGTTGGCACCGGCCCCTGGCAGCCCCCTCGGTACCTGTCCTTGGTCCACTTGATGGCAGGCACTGGCTCCCCAACAGAGTTGCACGGCAGCCTCACGTCCTTCATCCACGGCGTGGTGACGGTGCCTCCAAAGGAGATGATCTTGGCGGGGGCTTGGGGACAAGGAGGGCGTCAGCCTTGTGGGGGACAGACCCCCCTCACAGACCCCACAGCACATAGCGAGAGCTGAGGCCACCCACGCCGCACCTGCTCTGCCCTGGGGTCACCCCAGCTGTCCCTTCCCACCAGCTGTGGGGCTGCCACAGCAGGCCGTGGGGCAGGGGACAGGGGTGTGTCCCCCCAGCGTGGCAGCCCCGCCGTACCTTTCCCCGCGGGCTCGATGGTGACCTTCTCGCTGATGTTGCCACGGCCGGCGGAGGTGACGGCGGCCACCCAGAGCAGGTACTGCTGCCCGCGGTTCAGGTGGGCGATGCGGTAGAACAGCTGGTCGGGGCTGGTCTCGTACTCGCTGGGGGCCTGCGGGGAGGGGGACGGGAAGAGGTGCAGCCTCCGTGAGACCCTCACCCCATCACCGCCACCACCCCACTGCCGTGCTCTGGCTTCGCTCCCGAGCAGCGGCTCAGCTCTGCTCCGCACTCCTCAATGCCGGTGTGAGCCGGCTGGTGTCGTGATTCCTCCAGGGAGCCCGGGCTGGAGCCCGAGGAACAGATGGCTGTGATGGCATGGTTTGTTCCCGGGAAAGGAAAGGACGCTTCCCTGACACCCGCCAAGCTGCGGCGGGGGCCAGCGTGGGGGTAATTCCTCACCAGCCCGCCTCAAACCCTCTGTGGCCACAGTGAGAGGCCAAGGGGTCCCCAAAACGTGCGCGGGGTCACCTCCTGCATCGCCCACAGTGACTGTCCCAACCCCGCCACGGCCCTTCCGAGAGGTCTGGTTGTGTGAAGTGCCAGGGTCAGTCCCCATCGCATCAGGGCCAAAGTCACCCTGCTCCAAGCACACTACATGGGGAAGGGCTGCTCTGCACAGCATCTGGCATCCCAATATGCCAGCACCAGACAGGGATGGGGGCTCCACGACCCCTGTGGCACGGGACGGATGTGGTATTTACTCGTGTGACCACGCAGGGACCTGCACGTTCCCTGTCTGCACACGTGTGCCCTTGTGGGGCCCATGGTTGTAAATGTACCCCAAAGCAGACACACCTATATGAATATTGTATAGTATACATAATTTTTTTTTACCCAAATGACAGTTTTGACAAGATGCCAGGAAAACAATATCGGATCCCAGCGGTTTTACCAGTTGCTTTGATGAAAAGATTATGTTGCCCTGGAAACCAGAGGCTCAGATAGTGAAATGAGTTTGAGAAGGAGCTTTTGATAAGCACTAGTCTGCAGACCTCCCATCAACCTCTCCCTCACCAAGGAGGGATGGGGCCAGGTTGGATTTCTATTTCATTTTCGGTCAGCTGCTGGCATGTTTCCCCCTCTGGAGTGAGCACTGAGCAGGGTAGATGCTGGAGGACGGGAACAGACTGACAATGGGACCATGTCCTGACAATGGGTGTCCATGGATGCCCTTGGACAACTCCGCAGCACATGGACCTCCCCAAGGGGCCTTTGCTACTGCCTGGCATCAGCCCTCCCTCCTGCTCCTGCTCGGACAGCTCAGCATTCCCTGGCACACAGAGGTGATTCCCTTCTCCCCCCCATCCCCATCCCGTACCGGCTGCCCCGAGCCGGGGCTGGAGCAGAAGATGGTGTATTTCCGAATGATGCCGTTGGGCTTGGCCGGGGGCAGCCAGGACACCACCACGCTGCTGGCTGAGGATGGGACAGCCTTGATGCCAGCCGGGGGACCTGGAACTGAGGAGGGAGAGTGTGGCAGAGCCGGTGCCTGGAAGTCTCCAAGGTCTCTGCCCAGCTCAGAGGGGTGACAGCATCCCAACCACACACTGGGAAGCAGCTGCAGTGCTGGTGTCACACCAGCACTGGGCACATACAAGAAGGGACACCTGTCCATGGGTGGCTCTGGTCCCCATGTGAGCCTGAGGCAGGAGGGTTAATTGCAGCCCAAGCTCTGGTTTAGAAATCACGATTGGCTTTTAATGGCCATCTCCTTAATCTGCCAGCCATACCCTGCCCAGCTGCGCCTCCCTCCCAGCATCTGGTGCTGCTTCGCAGGACACAGGCCCAGGAGCGCTCTGCTACCGAGTTAATGGCATTAAAGTAGGGCAGGCGGGGTGTAAATATTTAAATATCCGCACTTAAGGAAAAGGAAAAAAAAGGCAAAGGGAAATGCCCTGCCCGTGGCTGCACACGGGGGGTTTCCTCCGCGCCCCCGCAGCCACTCCAGCGCAGCAGCACGGGGCGCTGCTGTGGCACAAGCGAGTGGCAGTGCCACTTACTGTCCTCCTTGGTCTGGATGTAGAGCACGCTGCTGCGCACGCCGTCGCCCGCCTGGGTGTAGGCCAGCACCTGCACGCTGTAGTTGGTGAACTTCTCCATGCCCCGCAGCTCCACTCGCTCCCGCGTGGTCGTGATGTTCTGCATCTCGCCCCACTCTGCAGGGAGACAGGGCCCGTCAGCCCCCTGCCCCCACCCAGCCGGGTCCCCCCCGTCACCTGCGGCCCACGAGCGCTCACCTCCGTCCATGTAGAGGGACCAGAAGATGACCCGGTACCCCTTGAGCACCCCGTTGAGGGTGCTGCGCGGGGGCTCCGACCACGAGATCACGGCCACGTCCGAGGTGATGGAGATGGCCCGCACGTTCTCGGGGGGCTGGCTGGGAACTGGGGAGGGGGTGGAGGAGGACAATCAGCAGGAGGGTGGAGAAGCCAGGCTAAGGGAGCCATGTCCCATGCAGCCCCATGGGACCCCATCCTGCCGCTCCTCTGTCTCCCCCTGAGCCGGTCCTGCCCAGCAGTGCTCTGCCTCCAACACACAGTTTTGCTCCTCCTGGACCACTGACCACACAGGCTCATGGTGACAAGGAGTCAGTCCACTGGGACTGGCTGGATTCTCCAGGGAGGGGAGAGCAGGAGAGCTGGCTGGATGTGAGGTAATTAGATCCCATTGCCCCGTAAGAGGTAACTCTAATTTTTATGAGCATTTAAATGATAATACATCACCGTAACGATCCTCTCTGAAAATGATTATTGTTTCATATTACTTAGGTGCAAAAATATAAGCACCATGTAATTAGGGACAGAGTATAATAAACTAATACAGATAGTCCGTTTGAACGAAATGAAGGTAATATAATTATGGAAAAGACACTATTGCTAAAACAGGGGCCCTTGAATACCCCGGGAGGAGTGCTAATGCAGCCAGGAAACGATCGTGGTTTGACAGGCTAACGAGAGCCTTAATTAAGTACGAAAAACTGCTGAGCAAACGCACTGCAAAACTTTTTTCTCACTGTTTTTGAAACGACTGAGGCCATCAGCCACGTGTCCCAGATGGAAACCTGCCTTGCACTTCAGCAAAGCCTAAATTCACCTTGCATCCTTCTAACCATGCCAGAAACCCCGTGCCAGGGGTGTCCCGACATCGTGGTGCTCCCAGCTCCTTCCCAGGGAGCTGCAAGGGTGCACACAGCTGATGCTGCTGATGGCAGCCACCACCCCAGACCTGCTTGGGATGGGGCAGGGAGCGACTGAGCACCCCCCCGTCACTGGGGAGCAGGAAAACTGCCTGGTTTGGTCACGGGGACAGCCTTACCGTCCTCCAGCGTGGTGGCATTGATCTCGCTGGACGAGGGCCCCGTGCCCGCGCGGTTGAACGCCTGCACCACCACCCCGTACTGCGCGAACTTCTTCAGGTTGTCCAGCGTGTAGACCTCGCTGTCGCCCGTGGCCTTCATCTCCACGATGCTGTACTGCCCGTTGCTGCCCGGGCTGTTCTCCCGGTACCCGATCTGGTAGCCACGGATCACCCCGTTCTGCAGCTCCTTCTTTGGGGCCTGAGGAATGAGGAGGGCGGGGTGGAGAGTGCTGTCACGCAGGGCTACGGGGTCAGGAGGTTTGTGGGGCTCCATGTCCTGCCTACTTCTTCCCACTGGCTTTGCTTAGTGCTACTAAGTTGTTTCCTCTCCCCACGGCACTTGGGTGCATACACTGAATGGCAAAATAGGGACAAAAAATGTCCCATGGGTCCTTGGAGCCACCAGGAGGTGCTGGCTTGGGCAGCAGGATGTGCCCAGACAACATCAGTTCCCAACTGGAACAGCTTAGCAGGAGGAGGGAAAACCCCAAGTCTGGCAGCCTTAGAGGCCACACTGAGATCAATCTTAACAATATTTCTCTGAAGCATTAAGAAATCAATAGGGTTGATTGCAAATTTATGTTACAAAGGCAGGGCGATCCATCTTGCTGAAATACTCCTAAAACGAAGTGACTTATCTTTCAAGTGAATCTTACTTTCCATTAATCTGTTTTTCAGTGCTTAAGGGGAGGGGGGAGAAGCTGGAACCCTAAATTTATTGACTTAGCAGTTCATTCCCAAGTCCTAACTTTATAATCAATTTTATTTTTCATTAGGCAGCTTTGGAAAAATAAATCCGATTCTAAGTTTTATCGATCTCTGCTCAAACACTTTGCAACCCGGCATCTCAGTTTTTACATATTTATCTTCTCTCCCCCATGGCCCCCCATGGACACCCTATGAGATAATGAGCTTGTTATAAAACAGGATTAATAAGGGCCCCATGCGAACTGTATGCCCGGCTTTCAGGTTTTCATTTTTCCTGGGAAATCCTTCCTGACCCTCATAATGTTGATGACATGCTGAGTCCCAGGACAAGATGGGAGAGCTGCCCAAGCCCCTGTGGTCAGGGAAAGTCATCCTGGCCTCACTCACCTTCCAGGTGACCTGGATGCTCTGGGACGTCATCGGCTGCAAGGTGACATCCATCGGAGGGCCATCGGGAGCTGCGGAGAAACAAACCCAAGAGAGCACGTTGAGAAGCATCAGGGAAAGGAGCCTCCTCATCAGGAAAACCCTTGGCTTTAGGAGAGCTGTGTCTCAGCCAGCTTATCCTCACCCCCGGCCACCCCTGCCCACTGTCCCCAGAGCCTGAGCCGGGACCAGCACCTGCTTCCTCCGTGCTGATGGTGAGCTCCTTGCTGGGCTCGCTGCGCCCGATCTTGTTGAAGGAGTACATGCGGATGCTGTACACGGAGGCGGGGTGCAGGTCCACGATGTTCGCCTGGTTGATGGTCGGCGAGATGTTGCGCGTAGACTGCTTAAAATCCCAGGAATCTGGAGGAGCGGTGGAGTGAAACGGGAGGGTCAGCACCTGAATCCCACCCCGGCGTCTGGCAGCACTGAAGGGGCCGTGGTCAGGCAGGTGAGGTCCCCAAGCACCTCCAGCTTTTGTCCCCCTTGGAGATGTGCCGCTTCCCTCTCTCACCGCTGAGCATCTGGGGTTCAACTTTTCACAAATATTGTCTCTTTTAATATTCCCTTTCAAACGCTCCCATCCAACAGAAATTACCATATTTCATTAATGCTGCTCTCTCCTTTCTTCATCAAAGGAACCAGGACGCAGAGTATTCCCTTGGAGGTGCCGGTGGGGCAGCCTGGCACCTGCCCGCACAGCCCAGCCCCAGGACACAGCCCCGCTGTGGCACAGGGCGGGGATGTCACTGTCACCTACCCGACTTGTTCTTGTACTCGATATCGAACCCTGTGATGATGCTGTTGCCGTCAAACCGCTGCGTCCATCGCAAATTCATACTCCGGGCTTTCACCTCGCGGATCTCCAGCTCCGGTGGGTCAGGGGGCTCTTGGAGACACACGGGCAGGTTAGGGACACAGGGAGAGAGGCCCTCCAGGAGCAGGGGGGCCCTTGCAGCAAGGTTTTGAGCCTCAGGGCTGGCGCGTGGGGGATCGAGTACCTTGGACGGTGAGCTGGATCAAGCCTCTGTCCTCGCCGTAGGAGTTGATGGCATGACAGGAGAAGAAGACGGAGTCCCCACGGTCGGCTGGTTTCAACTGCAAATATTTCAGGGAGAGGAGCCAATTCAGACTGAGCTGCTGTGAGCACCGTGCCCCCACCTCCCCCTGCCATCACTGTCTGTTCCCACCACGGTGCCGCTGTTGGAGTCACAATCCCTCCAGTCGGATTCCCACCATCCCACCCCACTGGGCTCAGTTTTGCCATCCAGGGAGCACAGCCGCAGCGCCAGCCTTCACAGCACCCACCCAGGGCCACTGACACCCTCCCTGCGCACCTCCCTGTGTCATCTGCCTCCCTCCATTACCCAGCAGGACCCCCAGCCCTCACCTTGAGGGTGGAGATGACCTCATCGCCGTTGTCCTTGGTGGTGATGGCGTAGCGCATGTTGCGGTCGGGGTCGATGACGGTGTCGCCCTTCTCCCAGCGGATGATGA
This sequence comes from Oxyruncus cristatus, assembly GCA_013399855.1. Classification (NCBI taxonomy): domain Eukaryota; kingdom Metazoa; phylum Chordata; class Aves; order Passeriformes; family Cotingidae; genus Oxyruncus; species Oxyruncus cristatus. The sequence continues at coordinate 2,044,265 of VXAY01004698.1, read as the reverse complement.
TGGGCCGCTCGCCCCGGGCGGTGCAGTTCAGCTCCTTGGTCTGCCCCTTGATGGCGATGGTGGTGTTGGGGTGGGAGGTGATCATGGCTGGGACTGCGGGGAGGCAGAGGGTCACCTGCGTGCCCAGGGCATGAGCAGGTGCCACCTGTGGCTGCCCGGCCCCGGCAGAGCCCACAGACCCCGCCGGGGAGGCGGCGGGGGCGGGTCCCACCAAGAGGCCACGCAGCCCAAAGCGGAACCGTCTCGCTGCATTATACAGCTCAGGATCATAAAATAATGAAGCAGATAAATTTTATAATGCATAGCATTACACCGGGGTAGACAATAAAACGTGAAAGACAAATAACCAAGCGCACACTATAATGAAGAGAAAGCCTCCAGTCTGAGACGTGCGGGTATGAATTATTGACTAAGGTTTTACACTCCCGAGGATGAGAGGAAGAATGTTTTCCATCACGGATTTGCATAATTCACTCGTATAAACCTGGGCAGAATACAGAGTGTGATTCCCCATCAGCAAGGCTGCCTTTGCATTGCAGATGCCAGCGATGATTTTTTTTTTTATCCATAGCCACCCCAATACGCAAACAGGGATGGTGAGGACACCCTGTGCCACGATCACCACCCATCCAGGGTGCAGCACCCAGCGCTGCTCGAGTAGTGGGTGCAGGGATGGCTGATCCTTGCTGTGAGGATGCTGTACTGATCCCCAGCCAGGCTCTTCCCAGCTACAAGAGCCAAGACCTCATGCCACCCCAGTGCCATGCAGTGGGCTGGCTGTGGCAGGCACCACGCAGGAGGAACGGGCTGGGGGACCGAGGGCAGCCTGGGTAAGCAGAAAAAAATGTAATGCATAAACAAACAGCAGTGCTGAGTCCCGCAGTAATGTATGATAATGACAATCCGCAAAGGCAACACACACTGTTCTAATGGGACACAAGAGGCTCTAATGAGCTACGACTTCTCGGCTTTCTGTGGCAATGTAATTCAATTAACAGCGAAGGAAACCTTTCCTCTGGAGCTGCCAGTGTTTGTGGGGTGCAGGACAGCGTCATGCCCAGCCTGGGGCCTGCCAGCAGCACCTGTGGCAATCCTGCCCCGAGAGAAGCAGAGCCTCCCACAAGCTGGCATGGGGATGGCAAAGAGCAGGGATGTTGGGGCACTGCAGTCTGGGCCACGGGAAACCAAGGGTTACAATAAACAGAGCAAGACTTCTCCTAGCTCTGCCCTGTCCCATCCCCAGCTATGTGCCCCTCCTACCCCACCTCTGACACCTCTGTCTGCCTGCAGTCAGGGATCCACCAGGAGAGTGGCAGGAATGGGAAGCACTGACCAAACTCCAGCATTCCACATCCCACCAGGGTGAAGACAGAGCTCAGGGACTGATGGGGGCTCTTGCACCTATGCCAAACCAGGGCTGACTGAGCACAGTGTAACACACGGGCACACACAACTGGACTAGGGTCTTAGCACCCAGTTTTGGCTCTATGGTAGCTCTTGCCAGGCTCCTGCCCACTGTCCCCAGTTCCTGCCATGGAAAACCATCAGAAAACCATTTGGCAGGCAGGAGCACAGTCCTCACTCAGCCCAGGCTGGAGGCCTGTGGGTCACAGAAGATGTTCATGCCTGCAGGTGCCAAAGGGGCAGGACAGCCTCGCAGGGCTGTGGCAGCTGTGGAGGCATCGGCCCCGTTCCCAACGAGCAGCAGCCCTGGGAGAGGAGCTCCGTTTCAGGCTCTGCTTCACTGAAATGCACTTATTGATGTTTGATTAAAAGCAGCTCCTTGGATGTAAACATATCAACTTCTCTCAATTGCTGGGGTCCCAGGAGAGTGGCATGCCGTCCAGAGCAGGAAAACAGCACAACCAACCCAAAGAAAACCCCAGGCAGCCGTTAGGACAGCACAGATCAGGGCACTGCGGGGACAGTGCTGCTTGCACGTCGCTACCTGACGCCCGCCCTAGAGCAGCTCTGCCCCTTGCAGAGGGACAGCATTGCTTGGGACAGGCCACGGGACCTCCGGGGCTGCCCAGGGGCTGCTCCTGGCCAGTCCTGGGTGCAGGGACATCAGTAATGGTTCCTGCCCATCAGAGCCCCAGCCCCAGCCCCAGTCAGCACTTTGGCAGACAGGCTTCCCTTGAGGAGAGATCGCTGCTGATGCCTTCTGTGCCCACCCGTGCTCCTGGTGCCCAGCCCGCCCAGCCACTCCCCTGTGCCCATGGGCCTTGTTAACAAGGCCCCAGCCAGAGGCTGGTCCTGCTGGCTGGGCAGAGATAAGCCTGGGAACAAAGGGAGATGACAGCCACCAGCAGGCTCCGCTGTCCCACGCCGGGCTGGGGCACGAGCTGCTTCACAGCGCGCTGGTGACAACTGAATGAGAACAGTGACAAGGGTGACAACGGCTGTGCCTGCCTCCCTCGCCCCCCTCTTTCTTGTTTGGAGCCGGCTCTGTGATGTTAATTTGATTGCACCCGTCTCAGCTTCCTTTCTACACTGATTAGCTGAGTTTCACCTGAAGCATGAGATTAATTCAAATTGCATGGAAGCAATCAGTTATGCTCGTGCCGTACGGCAGCGAACTCCAAACGGGGCTGTGCCGTGACACACAGGCAGCGGCCCCTCTCCCTGCCCCCAGCTGGACCCCTGGCATCGAGGTGCCAGCGAGGACCAGGCAGAGGAGCTCCCACCCCAGCGAGCACTGCCCAGTGCTTGGGCACAGCCCGCGGGACCCCTGAGGATGTGACTGTCCCCATCCCGCACACTCCTCTCTCCGCACCAGGGCAGGTGTGCAGCCATGTGCTAAATGGCATTTATCATGCACTGACAGTCCCCTCACCTGAGCCCAGCCCAACCTGCTGTCCCCTCGGGCACAGGCTCCCATCCTCCAGCATTCCCCACCTTCCACTCTGCGTACTCCTGGCTGGGTGCTGGTGAGTTCCTCCCCAAAACAGGGAAGGACAGGCTGCCATGGTGTGCTGTCCCTGTGGCAACCAAGGACAGCAAAGCCCCAGCCCTCCAGGTGACAACCCCATGCCAGTAAATCCAGTGGCTTTCCTTGCCCGCCCCCTGACAAAAGCAGCATCCAGCTCCTCCTGGCACTGCCAAGCCCACGGGCACTCAGCCAGGACAGCACACACCGTCCAGTGAGTTACCTGACTCACCCCTGGAGCCCAGGGAAGGGGGTGTGCGATGCTGGCTGCCTGCAGCACTTCCCTCTCCCCTGCTGACCGCCCGTGTGCTTTGTTTGGGCTCTGATTAACTCTCATTTAACTCTGTCCACAGCGGCCTGACTTTCAGGAAAAGCCAGCACTGATCTCCCTTTAATTGGACTGACATTTCACTAAACAAACAAAAACCCCAAAATGAAACAAAACAAAGAGCCCATCTAATGCTTAATTGGCTGTGGCGCTTTGTCTACCTATTCATCCAAACCTTTTCAAAGTCGGCAAGGGCTCCGGGAGATGCAAAAGCACACGCATAATAAGGTTATGTGCTATTCAAGTCAGCAAGCAACCTGTCCTGGGATGCAATTACGGCAGATAGCAGGGACACAGCACCAGTTCGGGCTCCCAGACTTCGGCACGTTCACTCGGGATTAATCGCCTCGACTTTGTACCTGCACCTCATTGAAGTGCCTTGTTTGAAGTCGCTCGTTTTGATTCATCAGTCGGCGGGATAAATTAAACAGCTGACAGGGAGGGGAGAAGGAACCCAGGAAGGCAGAGGCTGAGTGGGGAGCGAAGAAGCCCCTGAGAGAAACGGCTGCCAACGCCAGGAAAGAAAGTGCCTGGCTGGGGAGGGGGAGGCAGGAAAGGAGCTGCCTGAGCCAGAGTCACTTTCTTCGTATCTCATCCGAGACCTCAGCCAGGACATGTTGGCTCCCAGAGAGGGCTGCACATCCCCTCTACCCAAAACAACCTGCCCAGAGGACAGCCAGGGTGGTGGTGGCTCCCACAGCTCCACCCGCAGCCTCCATCCACTCTGGCACGGGCCAGCGGCCTGAGGACTTACTGCTTCAACCCCCCTGGTGTGGGCAGGGCAAAGCTAAGCCCTGCTGAGCCCAGCCCTCACCCCAGCCTCTCTCAGACGACATACAGGAGTGAGCATGACAGGGCCAGACCCCTTCCACCGCCTCCTTTAGGGGGCTGGAACGCTCACGGCAGCAACAAGCCCACTAACTAACAGGGAGCTGGCAATTATCCATTCTGCTGGTAGCAACGGGAGAGCAATCCAATAACACACACGGTTCAAACACGGTGTCTAACAACACTTCCCGGCCCATCCCTGTCAAAGTAGCCCAGTTATTTCCTTTCCTCCTGTATGATGTAGATTGATTGCCTGGTTTTATTAAAGACAAAGTGTGTTTAATACCAAAAGGGAAGCGGGTCCCTGGAGGGGAGGAATCAATGCCCTCCCGTGCCCCGCGCATCGATCGCGGCGTTGCGCGGAGCCAAGGCCGGAGCGCGGCTGGTGCAGAGGAACCCTCGGAGAGGAGGAGGGGGCTACACTAGACCAGGTGTAGCAGACCACCTGCTGATGACCACAGGTCCCACAGCCCCCCCCACGCAGCCCCGGGTACTTACTCTTGACGGTGAGAAACATGGACTTGCTGATGTCTGTGCCCACGCCGTTGCTGGCCTGGCACAGGTAGTAGCCAATGTCCTCCTCCAGCACGTGGCGGATGAGCAGGGAGCTGTTGGGCAGGATCTGGATGCGGCCCGTGAGGGGGATGGGGTGGTACTGCTGGGGATTGCCACTCCCTAGGAGGGGACACAGAGGCACAGAGCTCAGCTGAGGCAGAGGAGCGCTCCTGAGGCTCAGAGGTGGGGTGGCCATGCTGAAGGGACTCTTCCTGCCCAGCCCGCCCTGATGTCCCCACACGCTGCCACATGACCCATCCCTACCTTTAGCGTGTTTCCACATGACTTTTGGAGGGGGGTATCCATCAACAGAGCAGTTCAGCACCCCGGCTTTCCCATAAATGCCATCTTGGTTGTTGGGTTGGACCACAAAACGAGGAGGCACTGAGGAATTTGAGAGGAAAAGATGGTCACTGTAGCAAAACCCCCATCAGATCCCTACAGCTCCCCCCTGCACGGGGAGTACCCTGGCGTAACTCTGCTCCTCACCCTCCCACCTGCTTCTGTGCCTGCAGAGCAGCCTCCCAACTTCTCCCTGCTCCCCACTGTGCTTCCCTCCCTCAGCCGTGGGTCTTGGCCGCCCAGCAGGGTGGCAGCAGCAGGCCCAGGCTGGACGCAGGCGCCTGGCTGTGCCCCGTGGTGCTCACCCCGCACGATGAGCTGCCGCTCCCGGCTGACGGTGGCCGCGTCGTTGCTGGCGATGCAGGTGTAGTTGCCGTTGTGCTTGAGGGACACGCTGGAGATCTGCAGGGAGCTCATGAACTCCTTGCTCTCGATGGTGACTCCGGAGCCGGAGAGGATGACGTGCCCGTCCTTCCTCCAGGTGATGTGGATGGGCATGTCCCCGGAGGAGACCACGCAGGGGATGTAGAGGAGCTGCCCGATGGAGGCTGGTGGGAACTCGAAGGGCTGGATCAGTGGAGGGACTGTTGAGGGGAGAGGCAGAGAATGCTGGAGAGCCCATCTTGGGAAAACCTTCCTCCAGGGATGGGCTGTACGGGGCTTGGGGGAGATGCTGTCCTGGGAGAAGCAGCAGCCCAGAAACTAAGGCAGGCTTTTGATTCCACCAGGAACGTGGCCAGGGGAGAGCAGAAGGTGCTGTTGAGCACAGAACAGCAGGAAGACTTCTCCCACCTGGCAGGGCCACCCTGCTGAGAGCAGGATGGAGAAACACCAGCCTCCAGAGCAGAGCAGACCCTGCAGTGGGGAAAGCCCTGGCTGCCCCCAGCACGTGCCAACCGAAATTCCACCTCAGCATTTATCTGCTCGCAGAAAAGCCATTATTAGACGGATGCTTTTCTTAAAGGCACTGGATTCAGAACCAGCCATTATCTTTCTGATAACTTAATTAGGCAACCGCAGCATCTCTGGCAATGTGGGAGGGGGAAGAAAGTGGAGAGAGGGAGACAATTAGCTTAACAAGGCTCAACACCTGGTAGACGAGCTCCTCTTTCCACAGTCTCCATAATTAAATTAGCAGGCTGCCAATTGTCCCTTTGGCAGAAGGGAGCTGCCCTCTCATACAGGCACGGGGGCAGCTCCCTGTACCCCCCGCACATCCCTGGGCTCCCACGTCCCCCACTGTGCCCAGACTCAGCACCACCGCCTGGTCCCTGAGCAGGGGGCAAGCAGGAGCTGTCACTGTTCTCCCCCGGTGTCAGCTGCTGCCACCAGGCAGGTACAGGCAGGTACAGGAAGGTACAGGCAAGTACAGGCAGGGCTTGCCAGCCCCTTCGCCAGCTACAGCGACGTGGCTCGAACTGCCGGAGCCATGGAGCCAGTGCTGCCTGTTTTCCATAATTAATGAATAATTAATTGGGAATGCACTGCAGTCTATTGCAGAGCGGGGATGGGCTTGTGGATCTGCGCCTCTCCGAACGTGCCCCTCTGGCTGCTGCTGAGCACCAGGAAAAGGACAGGCTCCCTCACCAGACTGAACTCTCCCCGCTCCAGCTTTCCACAAACCGAACTCACAACTCTCCATTCCTTCCCAGATCGCTTCCCACTGTGACTGTCCTTTCTCCAGGGCTTGCAGGCCCTTGCGTGGCTGCAGCAGGGGCTGTCCACAGCCCAGAGCACTGCGCCAGGGTCTCCCTGCCCACAGTGCCACTGCAGAGCCCATCCCAGCAGCTCAGATCCAGAGGGGACCCCAGCAAACAGCCTCTGCCTTCCCATGAGGTGAAACATCATCTCAGGGTGCTGGCACTGCCACCGCGCTCCCCAAATCGCCGCAGCCACCCGAGTAGAGCCATGCGAGGGCCCCAGGACAGCACCAAACCCACTGGGGATTAATTAAAACCTTCAAAGACGTCTGCAGGAAGAAGGAGCTGTCAGGGCACCTTGGAGGAGGCTGGATGCTGGATTGTGCTGCTGGGGAAGCACAGGGGAGAGGCCCCAGCAGCACCCCCGAGCTAAAAAGCCCTGCGGAGCAGGGAGGTTTGAAGCTGGAACCTGGGGGCCCTGGGGTTCCCTAGAGAAGCAGCAGCAGCTACACCTGGGCAGGAGCTTCCCTCAGCAAGAGATGGAGGTGATGCCTCACAAGCAGGGCTGGGGGCTGCCTGCACATCCCCCTTCTCAGGGGGAGTGGTGCCAGAGGGAGTTATAAAGCTTTTATTGCAGGTGCTTAGAAGGACCTGCATAACTCACCGGTGGCACTGCATGAGGTCGCCAGGCACTTGTAGCCATAAAAGCTTTACGGTGTTCCACAGCATCCCATGGTCCTCACTCTATGCAGTTATGTTTATTCACTCCCTGACTGTCTCCTAGGGCTTTGCCAGTCTTTTCCACAGGCCTTTTATCCCACGGCCGGAGGAAATCCAGCCAGCAGGGCTGGGTGTAAATCTCCGGCAGCTGGAATGAAGACGTCTGGCCCTGGCTGAGCAGTGTGCTGCCGGCCCGCACCGCGCTGCCGCCCGCCTTCCTCAGCCCATCAGCAGCCACCAAGCGAGGCACTAAATCCAGACTGGGAAGGGTTCACTAGCGGCTGCTTCCCAGAACACACAGATCCTCAGCTGAACTTGAGCATCCTGCACCCTCCGATGGCACCTCCCAGCGAATCCCGTTATTGGGCTGCGCGCACACATCCCGAGATGCTCCCCCCACACCAGCTTTGCCCGTCCCAGTGGTCCCAAGACAAGACCAGCATCTCTGGCCTCTTTTTAAGCCCTGAGGCTCCAACAGACAGGGATTTAAATAAGGTGAGTAAAGCAGGGCTGGCCATGCCCTGCAGACCCAAGGGGCAAGAAGATCTCCCCACACTGCCCTAAGACAGGTTATCCACAGCCTGTCCTTCCCTTTGGAAAGCCTTGGAGAAGAGCGTTAGCTAATCAAGCGGCAGCATCTCTAATCAGCTTGATGCACTCCCTCACTAACCTGATTCCTAATAAGAAAATGGTGGCTGGGGGGGGAGGGAGTGGGATCAGAGTAAATCCAGTCCACGGATACCCCGCTGGGTGAGAGGGAGGACGGCAATTGGCCTGCTCTGTCCCCAGCGCTGCCGTGTTTGTCTAAATGATTTACTGCAAACACCGAGCTGGCGACGGGCAGAGACGACCCGACAACTCTGAGGACGGAGATATGGGAGCACCGCGCTCCCAGCGCAATCTCAGCGAGTCACTGGGAGGGAATGCATCCGGCTCAATTCATTAGGACTGATAGCTCCCTCAATGGGGCTGAATAATTGATGGCCCGCAGAAGCTTTTAAGATGTTCTGTGGGCTTGGAAGACCGAGAGTATTATTTTTTTAAAAGCTAGCACACAGAGAAAAACATCGGTGAAGGTGATCCAAGCAAAGGTTAGATGTTTTAATACGTTATGTTTACACCATAAATCCTTGCTCCGTCACTTGTAAGGGGAAATGGATACAGTGTGGCTCGGGGCAGCTGCTGGAGAGCAGGCAGGACCAGGTAGCCGCTCTGGCAGGAGCTGAGCCATTTCCTGAGGGCTCCCTTCCCCAGTGACTACGGAGCACAGCCACCACCTAGCCATGGAGTTCCCTGTGTGGTCCTCCTCTGCCTCCATCCCACTGCATGGACAGCCCAAACGCAACCTGGATGAGTTCCCCACCCCGCCCAGAGAAAGCCTCTCCAGCTGCTCACCTTTGACTGTGACGTGGACGCTCTGGCTGATGGAGAGCTGGGGCTGGATCAGCACGCTGCACAGGTACTCTCCTTCATCCATGCCTTTCTGGACGTCCATCAGCTTCAGAGTCCCGTTCTCAAAGACCACTTGGCGGTGGTTATCGGGCAGCAGCAAAGAGTCCTTGTACCACTTGATGGAGTAATACGGGTACCCGATCACCCTGCAGTTGATGAAAGTGTCCCTACCCGCTACCGCTGTTATGTTCTTCATGGCTCGGATGCTCGGGGGACCTACATATTGGGGAGGAAGGAAGAGGCAGGCTAGGTTAATTCCGAAGGGCAGTTTGCTTGCATGCAGATCTGCTGCTATTTCGGAGCGAGCTTCGCAGGCAAAGGAGGTAACCAGAGCATTTGGGAGCCAGCCTGGTCGGGGCGAGGAGCCGGCACGGGCTCCTCTCAGCGCATGGGGGGAAAGCCGCTCATCGGCTGCAACCTCCAGCTACAGCTACTCGCACACGCCTACGTACAGGGATGTGCTCCTGGGTCACAGCCACACTTCAAACAGCAGATCCCACCCCAGTTTCACAGGTACAACCCCAGTGCCGGGGAAGCTGAGCTTGCACACACCACCACTGCCCATCGGAGGAGGTTGGGTGGTGTCTGGAAGTGCGGCGTGTTTCTGCAACGGGCACCACGGCCACCCAGCAAGCACACTTCCACCTGGCTCCTCTGGCAGCACCTTCAGCCATGGGAGCTCTGGGAGAGATGGGGAGCGCTCCCCCACCATCACAGCCCCTCTCTGTCTCTCCCAGGAGGAAGATAACTGCATTGTGCAAACATCCCTGGCGAGAGCTGCTACGGGAACCTGACTTCCACTGGAAAATGTACTTCACCTCCCCTAAACCTCACCTTTCTGAGCCCCTCACTGCCAACCTGGGTACCACTGAAAAGCCTGACAGCCACCAGTTTCTGGCTGGCTCTGGTGCTGCCTAAGGACTGTGAGAATGCTCCAGGTGAGCCTGTAAACGAGAGGTTTCATGCATCGATAATTACATTGTTCTCCCAGCCACTGCATAAAATAGCAAAGTAATCTAAAGATTAACCCTGTCTTGACTCCTCGTCCTGAGGGCGTAGCAGGATAACAGCTTAACAGACACTCAGGATTAACTGATGGACGGTGTTTCTCATTCTACCACACATTAAGAGAAGGAGCAGGAAAAAAGGAATTAGCATCTCACTCTGTAACCATGTCTCAGGCCTGTCTGAAGGACATGCTCTGTGCCAGGGAAAGAGAAACCTGAACCTTATCTAGTGACAGCCCATCAAGAGCTGAGAGAGGGGGAAAAAAGGGAGACAAGGGAACATCCTCATTGAAAACGCTGCTCTGGCTTCTCACGGCTGAGGGATGAACTTGCTCCAAATTCAGCAGTAAACAGCAGCAAAATTCCGACTCTCCTGGGATCCCAGCCAAAAAGCCACTAGATCCATTTCAAACCTGAGACACAGACAAACACAGCCCTTCAACCCTCGTTCTCAGCAGACAAATAAATGTTCCCTTATCTTGTCTCGCTCCCACCTGTAAGCCTGGGAGCTCTAATAGGGGATTATTAATGGGCAGGGGTTTACACCACACCTCGTGCCTGAGAGCGCTCCCTGGAACGCACCGAGCAACACGCTCCAGCCGTAATAACACGGTGATTAACGCGGCCATGGCTTTTAGCAGACAAAGAAAATACAGACATGACAAATCAAAGCTCATTTTCCATGATTTCACGTGCTGCCTCATCATCGTTTGTCATGGAGATCCCTGTGCCGGCGGGCACGGTGGCTGCCAGGGAGTCGGGCTCCTGTTGGGAATGGGGGACAGCTGGGAGAGCACGGGGGGCCTGGGACACTTCTGTGCCCGTCACCACCTTCTCTGTGCGTGGGGTCCTTTGGGAGGTGTCTGCCCACCCTGTGCAGACCTCAAGGCAGGGGCCTGGGGGAGAGAGTGAACCCCAACGGGGAGAGCGCTGCACTTTGGCCCCTCCAAATTCAAGCTCCAGCTCTTCAAGTCCCTGGAATTGCTTTCCACTTTGTTAAACTCCCTGCTTTAAGCATCGGAGAGGCCCAACCCCATGGGCAGGAGTGTGAGTCAGCGGGGCAGGAGCCGTCGGGCTCAGGGAGTGAGGGTGGGGTGGCCAGGGAGACCCACACGGCTGGGAAGGGGAGGGAGAGGTGATGAGGAACGACCAGCTGGGGAACAGAACAAAACCAAAAGCCCAGTAAAAGTCCTATTCTGATATTTAAAAGTAGACAGGCACCTCTTACGTTTATTCGCGCTTGGTATTCGGCGCTGCCCACCGAGTTCCGCGCGGTGCACCGGTACACGCCGCCGTCCTTGATCTGCGGGCCGGTCACGTTCATGTGGCTCACGGTGGTGCCGTCCGACATGGTGTACTGGTTGGAGCGGTGCCCGCTGTCCCGCGGGATGGGCTCGTCGTCCAGCGCCCAGGTGACGGTCGGCGGCGGGGCCCCCTTGGCGGCACACATCAGGGAGAACTGCTCCCCGGGGTTGACCACCTTCTCGCTGAAGGAGGAGACGATGCGGGGGGTCCCATCTGGGGGGCACCCAGCGGGACGGGGGTCAGCGAGCGGCAGCCACAGGCAGCGGCAGTCACCCACTGGCGGGATGGCGTGGAGCTCCCACCTGGAGTGGGGGCCCCGCTTGGCCAGGAGAGGAGCCCAGCCAGTGACACACCAGCATCCCTGTGACGGAGATGCTGAGAGTAGTGAGGGGATGTGCTGGTTGATACAGACACTGGCTCGAGGGGACAGTTCCCTTGGCACAGCCCATCCCTTATCCAAACACTCTGGATCAGGGAGGGTTGTCTGGTGAACGGAGGTGCCTTGGCCCAGGGATCGGGGGTGGCAAGTCAGTATTTATTTTGGTCCTTCCCTGTCCTGGTCATGCTGTGTCCCTGCTGACAGCACACAGAGCCCACCAAGCAGGCTGGAAGCAGCCTGGCCCCAGGACCGCCCCCCGCAGCAGGTCTCACTGCCCTCCAGACGCACACAAAGGATCCAGTGTCCCCTCAGAAAGGGGCAGAGGGAAAAGCCCCCACCCTGGGGAGCCAGCTCACCCTCCAGTGTGATGATGGAGAAGTCCTGTGCTGTCTGGGACTTGCGGGTGGCGAAGCACTGGTAGGCCCCAGAGTGGCTCTTCTGGGCGGCCGTGATGAGGAGGGTCTCGTTGCTGATCCCCCGGATGGAGATGTAGTCATCCACCGCCACCAGGTCCGTGTTGCGGTACCAGCGGATGACGTACTCGGGGGACCCGCTGAGGGCACAAGAGAGGATGACGGTGCTGCCGATGCCTGTTTTGAGCTTCTTTGGTGTCAGGGTCACACGCAGAGGGTCTGTGAGAGAGGGAGAGCAGTGAGGCTTTGGTGGTGCTGGGCAGAGGTGCTGGGCACATCCTACTGTGCTCTCCCTGCTCTCCCTGCCCTGGAAGCGCCAGCCCGGCTACGCGTAAAATGTCAGCGCACAATAAGGCAGGTGGCCCTGCCACTGCCCTCGCTGCTGACAGCCCCTGCTTCTAACACGAGCCCCAGGCACCCAGCAGGGGTACTGTGGGGAGGTGGCAGGATGGCTGGAAGAAGACGTGGTCGGTGTGATGGGGACAGTGCTGAGCTGGGGACATCCCTGCAGGTTGCTGGTGCCTGGTTGGCACCGTGCTCACCATTGCTGCTCCAGGTAAGGCAGGCACAGCGGCTCTGGGACTGCCAGGATCCCGGTGACAGGAGGAACCCCCGGGAAAACAGCACGTGATAAATACTTGGCCTGCCCAGATGGTATTTACTGTTTGGCTAGAGCTTATTTCACGTAAATCAACATAAATTTTATGTAAATCAACAAAGCAAAGCACAGAGTCACCCAACACGTTGGACACGTGCAAAACAGTGGCTTCCAGCACGCGACACACCACACCAAAATACAAAGCTTGTTATTTATACAGCTGCATAAAACCTTTAAGGCTTTATATTGACAAAGAGCTTACATTTCAGAGGGCAGCAGGACCAAGCTCCCCCCGCCCCCCCCAGCCTGCTCCTCCCTGCCCGCTCTCACCTATGACCGTGAGGGTCCCCGTGACCTCTGCGGAGCCGAAGGTGTTGGTCACCTCGCAGATGTAGGTCCCGCTGTCCTCCACGCGCAGGTCGCTGATGGTCAGGCCCGTGATGCGCTTGGTCCAGCGGCTGTCGGTGGGGAGCGGGCGCCCGTCCTTGATCCACCGCACGGCCGGGTTGGGGTAGCCCGAGGCGATGCAGGGCAGCTCCACCAGCCGGCCTGCCTTCACCTCCCTGGACTGGAAGCTGTCTAGCATCGTGGGGATGGACTCCGCCGGGTCTGGGATCGGAGAGGAATTGGGCTCACCCGGCGAAGCGGAGCAGGTGAGGTGCCTCCCCTCTGCCACGGTGACACCGGTAGCATCGTGCCCTATCAGCATCATCCCTGAGAGGCTGGCTCTCCCCATCCCCATGAGCTGGTGGCTCTGCCACATCCTCGCTGAACACGGGGTGCCCTGTCCCACCTGTCCAGCACAGCCTTCGGTGGCCAGAACAACAGGTTTGTGGGAGAAGTGGGAGGGAAAACACATCTTACTAGTTGATGTGAGGAATAAACTCAGCACTGGAGGAATTACTCAAGGTGACACCTAATTGGTGCAAAATACACAAATTCCGTGGCACATTTCAAAATTTACAAGCAAAAGGGCCCATCAGGCAGCTGGGAAAGGAGAAAATTAATCACTAAGTCTCAGGCGTGAAATTAAATTCCAGGGGAAAGAAACCTCTTTCATTACTCCCAAGCAGAAGTAAAACGCCGTGACGTGTAAATAATGACAGCGACCAGGAGGGGACTGGGCCAGATCGAAGAGCATGGATTGGGGATGATACACCCAGCGATGCCCATGCACCGCTGGGATGCGTGGCAGGACTGGCACGGATGGGACACAGGGCCCTTGGGTCTCTAAGAGGCAAAGGACCTGGCCATCCCAGACCCCTCCCCTGTCCGCTGAGGGGTTAATCCAAGGAGCCGGTGCGGGACCTGCCGCCTGTGCACCCGAGGGTGGGAAAAGCATATGGCAGAGCGCGGGCGCGCCGCACCGAGCGCGGCTGCGAGTCGGGCGAACTCCCTCCCTCCCGAGCGGAGTAATTTGGGCAGCGAGCGGAGCCGGGAGCGCCCCGAGACAGCCGGCACTCCGGACTGCACTGCCTCCGCCGCAGTATCGCTTGCATGTTCGTCACATCGCGTCAGGCTGCTCACATCGCGGGCTGTCACAGCGCATCGCCTCGCGCCCCATCGCCCCGCGCCCGCG
>VXAY01004698.1:1939166-2023770 GCA_013399855.1 Oxyruncus cristatus | reverse complement strand
AGGCGATGCCAGGCAAAAGGCATTCCCGGTGCGTGGGGACACGAAGAGCGCACGGCGGCTCCCCGAGCCCGGCCCGCCGCGCCCCGCATTGTATTTGTATTTCCAAGGAGAGCTGAATATCACTAGAGTGACCATCTACCCCAAACCAGTGCCGTCTGCTCCAGCTCTACCACCAGTCCTCTCCCAGCGCCGAGCTGCAGCGGGCTGGGATTATTACGGCAAGCACCAAAACACGTAAAACCCGCCGAGAGAACACTCATTTCAAACAACGATTTTTGGAGAGTTTTGATTTTTTTTTTTAACCTCCTATCATGACGAGACTCGTTTTCCAGGAGGAAGCAAAACGAAAAGCTTTGGTCCAAGAAGGCTGAACGGGTGCCTGCCTTTGCTCTGATGGCAGCGGAGGCTCCGGCACGGGATGGGGGGCCGGGAAGGCAGCACAGAGTGCCAGGGAGCCGGGCAGGGGCTCTGCCCACCGGCCCCTCCATGCCAATGCCCGGCTCCGGCTCAGCCACGGACGAGCACAGCTGAGCCTGGCACAGCAAAACGCCGCTGCGGCTGAGTGACTCCCGAAAATCGACAGCACGTTCCTCACCAGCCCCTCCACCTCCTGCCCCCCAGAGTCACAGGGGCTTCACCGCTACTTTGTGCACAGCGTTTAATTTTTTTTTTTTTTTCATTTGCTATTTAAAAATCCGCGGAACTAGTCAGATTTCATGCTAATGAGAAGAAAATCTGGATCGAGGACTGTGCAAAAATTTGCATCTCAAAGAGGAAAACAGGAAGTCGCTAAGAAAGGAAAATCCACGCCGAGGTAGCGGGTATGGCCATAATTAGGCTAATGCTGCCTCTGTTCTGTCAGCTCGTTTCCATCAGCCCCAGGGTGGCAGGGGACAGCAGACCCCACCACCGCCCGGGAGAGGGCTGGTGAGGGATGCTGAGCACCAGGCTGGCGGTGTGGGATGCAGGATGACACGGGATGCAGGACGGCGTGGGACGAAGGACAGCACGGTGCTTCCACTGCCCCAGGAAGGACACGCATCTGGAGAGTCTTCTCCAGTGGCATCACCAACACCGTGGGATCAAGCGTTCCCAAAGGAAGAAAATATCACAGCCCCCAGGTGTTACCTCAGCCATAACCTCTTTGCTTCTCTGCTCTCCCCAGGACAGCCCTACACGGTGCCCAGCGCCAGGTCCTGGTGAACGCACAACCACTGCCTGCCCCAGCACTGGTAGCTCAGAACAAGCAATCGCTGTCCCCCATTTTGGGAAGGGCTGATTTGTAGGTTTTGCATCAATTTTCCCCTGATTTTTTAATTGGGTTTTGCTGCTGCTGCAGACATTACTGAGCAAACAATTCCGAACGGCTCAAACCAAGATATTTGCTCATAAAAATCCATCACCAACGCCGAGAATGACAGAAATGGAAAATGCCTAATGAAAACAAAGGGGAAAACAACAGGTACTCTGGTCTTTTGCCATCCATCACCGACCCCGGATTATTGGAAATACGGGAGGGGGGACAAAATCCTCCTATCTGCAATCAAATCTCGAGAAATCTTGAAAAGCCAAACACCACATAGGAGGAAATTCTTTGCCCCCACTTCAGTCTGCAGGAGTTTCGCCATAATTATAATAAGAGTGAGGCTGCTGGATAACACGAGAATTATTTTCCCCACTTACATTGTCAAATGATCATTTTGCCCTGCAGTGAAATCTCAATAATTATAATGCCGAACCGTGAAAGAACAAAGAAATAAAAAAAGCAGTGTTTTCTTCCAGGGAGCAGGGGGAGGGGGCAGCTGCCATGGCAGGACTCAAAGTGCATCCTTCCTCTAATTATCTTTCCCAGAGCTGTGCATCCCTCACCCTTTCTCCAGGGCTCCAGCACCCCTGTGAGCCCCCCCCTGATAACTCCATGGGATGGAGGGGGTCGTGTGGGTGAGAGCAGCCACCTCCATACCCAACGTGGCAGAGCTTCCCCGGCAAGAAACAGAGTGGGAAGTGTGGTTTGGGCTCTGTGGCATCGCCCCCCAACTCGACTCTGAGCCCCCCAGCTTGCCAGGACCTCCCCACAAAGGCTGCCCGTAGCACTGGGCCACGGGATGTGGGCAGTGCCACGGCAAAGCCAGTCATCACACAGCGCCCCTTCACAGCCAGCCCAGCACCAACAGCCCCTCGGCAGGGGCAAAGCGAGGGGAGACGAGAGAAAGGGGACAGAGAGCAGGGGGTGGGGGGGCAAAGGAGGCGAACAAGAAAAACAAGACGACAGAACGCTTGCTCCACAGCCCTCGGCTAAATTACAAACCAGTTTACTGAGGTGGAAAGCTGCAGCGAGCTGAGGAGGAATATGTGGAAACCATCTGCAGATTTAAAAATAATCTATTTTACGATCACCCTCGAACATATTCTTTTGCAGAAACCAAATAGGATTTGTTGTTGTTGTTTTGTGCAAACTGTTAGGGAAAAATTACTAGAAACATGCAGGGGGTTTTGCCTTCTTGAGTACTGAGAGGCTAAATATGCCCTTCCTTATGTTTAGAATAGTAACAGTCATCTTAAAATTAACTTGGTCTGCATCAGAGCTTAAAACAGTTGCAATTCAGAGCCTGCAAAAGCAGGACAAACCTGCGCTGGGATATCTAGCGCTTCTAGCTGACAGATGTCTTCCTACATACAGTAAATATAGGTCGTCTTTTCCTACCCAGAGAACTGTAGATCTTAATTAACCAGGCCACTAGCAGCATATGTAATGATTTTTTTGGGGTTTCTCTGCGGCTTGCTAAGTAAACCTTCCTGTGCTCAGATGGAAGGAAAAGAAGATGCGTGTGAGACGGACCATCTCCCCCGGCCCGGCTCCCTCGCTCCCGCTGCCCTGCTGAGCACAGACCTCGTGCTGCGGCTCCTGTCGTTATTTCACGCCATGAAATCTGTCTAACGAGATGGGAAGGGTGTGGAGTGGAGTCCCACATCCCCCTTGCTGTGCACAGCCCACGGTCGTGCCCCGGCCAGCCCCGAGCTCAGCTTGGCCGACAGCGGCCGGAGGGGTTATTGAGCTTCACAGACTAAGTGCTCCAAGTGCTCCTCCTTGGAAGCCACTTCGGGATTAAATTATCTCCAGGCTCAGAGACAAATGAGCTAATGAAATTCATGCTGCATTATGATAAAGCCGTGCTGAGCCCTCGCAGAGGGGCAGTGGGTGCTGGGGTGGGCGAGTGGCAGAGCCCATCGCCCTCAGGCACCAGGTCCCTTCTCAGCACAGCTGGTCTGTGCTGCAGGGCTGAACCCCTGAGGGGCCACTGGAACTCATCCTTACAGCTTTTGTACTGGCGGTGCTGTCATGTGTGCAAGGGTACCAACAGACCTGGGCCATCCCTAAGGAACTAGGAAATAACAGACCTTGGTTTATTTGATTTGGGGGGAAGGAAAAAAAGTGGCTAAAAGTAAAGGTGGTCACATCCCTGCCCAGGATCAGGAGGAAGGCAAGAGCTGGGTGAAGTTTTACAAGACAGCAGCCATGCAGCTCCTGAACATCCCAGCCCTCCCACCAGCTCTCACTCTGAACTGCAGCTGGTCTTTACAAACCCCTTGAACTGGAGGGAAGGGAGAGCAGAGCCCAAGCCCATGGCTGCATCCTCATACTGGCCGTGTTTCTACAGGCAGAGATGTGCTTGGCAGAGCAAGGACAGCACACAGACCTCTGCAAAGGCCAAAATTGGTGCTGGGGATGCTCCAGCTTCCTGGAAAAGGGAACAAAAAACTACCCAGAGCCTGTGGGAAGAAGTCTCAAGGCCAGAAGCTCCCTCTGCAACATGGAAAACTGCAAGAGAGCTGCACATCACTGCCCTGCACCAGCTTTGAATGAACCCTGCTGAAGCCAAGATCTTGTTTTGATCTGATAAGGAAAACCAAAGGCCTCACAAAAGGAACTCCAGCCTCCTAAAACTCAGGAGTGGAGTGATCCCACGCTGCCGTGGTCCCACGTGTCCACACAGACACGCATCCCCTCCCTCCCCTCCCCACTACTCACTGGGGAATTCAGTGAATGTGACTCGAACAAAGAGCAGAACTTCCTCCCCGCTCATTAGTGCTGGAAAAGCAACAGCAGAAAAAAAATCCCCAGGACATAACCTCCTCTTCAGCTCTGAAGTCTGAACGGCTTGGAGAGGCTGGTTGGGTTTATTCTTTGCCTTTCACCTTGCTCAGAGTTGATCTGCACTCTTTGATTACAGAGAGGAGCCCGTGCCAAAGAGAGGAACCCCAAAACCACCCACCCTGCATGCTGGCTCTGCACAGCCACCCTGGGGCAGACAGGCTCCCACATATGAGGCTCTCCTGCAGGCACAGCCCCATCAGCACCCGGCTTGGGGGCTGGAGGCATCTCACAGCAACCTTCCCCAGCCTGTGGCACGCTCTGATCCTTCCTCCCTCTCTCCCATCCCTCTGGAGTGGGTGACTCCAGAGCACAACCACCTCTCCTCACCCTCCTTGCAGCCAGGAGTGCTCATGGGGGCTGGTTGTGGGAGAGAAGGGGGCTGCCGGGTGGGAGAGGGGCATCAGCTGCCCTCACCTCCTGTCTGCTCCCCGAGCACCACTGCCCCCTGCAAACAGCAATCCCATGGACCGAAACGTGGGGGAACTACACCACCCCTTTGGAAGGGGTGAGAAGGGAGAAATGCCACCAGTGGGTCACTTCTCTGCTCACCCACTCTCCAGTACTGAAAAGGTTCAGGGAGAGACTGGGGAGCTGCAGGCACTCCCAGGGGGAAACAACCCTTGTGTTCCATCAGCATCACTCCCCCGACGGAGCCACGGCACAAATCCATTCCAGAGCATCTGCCAGGCACGGGGGCTGCACCGGCAGCTGGGAGGAGGAGGAGGAGGAGCAGCCCCTTCCTGCACCACACGTGATCCGCCGCAGCTTATCAATAATTATTAAGACAAGGCAAATGTATGTTGACCTAGTTAGATGTCCAAGAAGCAAACCAGCTACGGTGGGTTTGTTTAACAACCCCGCAGCTCTGACAGAGACAGGCCTGGCTGGATCCTGGGGGAGCCTCGGCGCTCACAGCCGCACCCAACAAGGACCAGCAGCACCCAAAGGACCCAAAGAAGGGATGGGTGTGTGGTGGTCCTCAAAGCACCTGCACCCAGCCCTCATCCTGTCGCGGGCCCCAGGAGAGGAGTCTGCACATCAGGGATGAGGACACTGCCAGGGGAGCCTGGGAGAGTTCTGGGACCTGCCCACCCAGCAGAATTTATGCACAGGTTTGGCACCTGAGCCTTAAAATACTGTGCCACTGAGCAGAGCGGGCTGACTTGGAGTGCGCGCTCAGCAGCGCTTGGAGCAGGAGCAGAGCTGCCAGCCTGACACGAGTGAGCTGCATCCGAGCTGCAACAGCACTGAAGAGTCCTCCTGCACTGAGAACGAGGATGAGAGTGTGATGCCAGGGCCACCTCATCGTCCTTTCTGCCGGCACGTTCAGCCGTTCTTGCCAGGCAGCAGCTTTGATAAAGAAAGGCACTTGAGTGCTGCCCTGCCTCCTTCAGCTGGAGGGCTGTGTGCCCCCTCTCCTGCCAGAAGAAAGGCAGGGCATGGCTGTTCTGCCTCGATACTGAGTGGGGCTGGTGACCGGAGCCCCTTGGCAGAGAGGGGTGGAAGGGATTCGACAGCCAGGGCAGGAGGAGTTGGGGTGCGCAGGCTCTGGGGTCAGGCTCTCTGCACACCCCCTGGCTTTGGTTGTCTTCCTCCTGCCTTCACGCAGGGGGCTTGTGAGAATGCCAGTAGACCCTTGGAAGAAAAGCGGTGCCTCCAGGACTGGAACCTCAGCTGGAAAAACAGTGATGGAAGGGGACCAGCCCCACAGGCACCTCCCTTGAACCAGAGTGCTGAGGTAACACTGTGGCGAGTGAGGCATCAGTGAGGAGAAGTGGCCTTCTAAACACACACAGCCCAAATACAACCACTGCACCAAATCATCTGAGAGTGTAAGAAAAGCCATACTGTAACAGTTTATGCTTCCAAGAGAGCGGGGAAATACTCCAGGTAGCTCACAATAGGATCACAAAAATCGTTTAGGGCTAAAAGAATTAGTCAGGTGGGGTGAGATGCAGCACAACCCCCAGCACTCATCTCCAGGCGGCCCCTTGGACACCACAAGCACAGAGAAGAGAGATCCCGTGTCTTCCTGACACTGGCACAACAGGATCCCTGGTCCAGGAGCTCAATTTAGGCAAATCCAACCTTGCAATGAGATATGATTTCCTAGCAACAAGCAATGAGATGCTGGGGCAGCTCACCAGGAAAGCGGTCGGACTCCACATGGTTCCAAGACTTTAAATGAGATGAGATCTTGTTACAACATGCTTTCACCCGCCTTCCAGGTGTCCAGGGGACAGAGTGGGCTGGGGGAAGCCCTGGCCCCCAACACAGCTCTTAGTCTCTTCAGGTTTAGCCTGAGGAAAGCTAAGAGCAGCAAATAAAGGCCTGGCACCCTCAGGAATCGCCTGCAGGTTGTCCATTATTTTTGGAAGAGGAATATCCATTTGTCACTAAAATGGCACAGAAACACACAAGGACCCCCTCACATCCAGGCTGTGATCCACTCAGTTTGGGGTGATCTGGGACCTGGGACCCTGTAACACAGTGACTCAGAAGGTGTGACCTACTGCACACATACATGGAGCTTTATCTCAGACCTGAGCTCATTCTGTCCTGCTCCTGCCTCCAATTTGCTTCCCTTCAGTGACATTCAGGATGAATCAATCCCCTGATCTCGTGCAAACACGAAAGGCTCCCGAGGTGCCCCCCGACCCCTCCAGGTCGGAGCGTGGCTCAGGGCAAGGGACACGAGGACAGTGCGGACACTGTCACTGCCGGCCTGGGGGGACACCTCCTCAGCCACTGGCCTTCTGCCCAGGGCTCCCTCCTGCTCTGCACGGTTCAGTGGTGCCTTTACAGCATTCACTGTGCCAGGAGAGCCCGAGGCCCCAGCGCCAGCTCCAGCAGGCATGGCTGGGCCTGGCCGAGCTGGCTGCCACGGACCGGCACAGCCCACGCCAGGGGCCACCACGGCTGGGTCACCCCAGGAGGGCAGGGATGCACGAACATGGGGGTGCAAAGGGACAGCGTGGCACGGGCTACAGAGTGCCTCCCTGGATGGCACAGCATCCAGGCATCCCATGTCCAGCTCCACAGGTGACAGACCCTGAATACAGGACCCCCCGGACACAGCCCTTCTGTTCAGGGCAGGAACCCAGATCACCCTCTCTCCCCAGCCTGGGAATGCTCAACACTTCTCCCCAGCCCAGATCCCTCTGTCCCTGCAGCACTGCAGCCAGATCCCGCCTCCAAAAAGCCTTTCAAAACTGACAGGATACAAATTATTCCTCCCTTTCAGCTGCTATTCAAGCCTTGCTGGCCACCACTCCGAGCAGCTGCTGCCTCGCACACACTCACGCCTCTGAGTGCGGGAAGGGTGGGCAAAGGGGAGATTTTGGGAGCAAGGAGGGGTAAGCACAGCATCCCATCACAGCCACACAAAGAAGCTCCTCATCCACAAGCGATGGGGAAGGCAGAGTGAGCCCAGTCTGCACAAGAAGTGGAGCAGAGAGCTGCGTGCTGTCGGGCAGGATGAGCTTTCGCTGCAAAAAGCTGAGCTGTCCCAGGGAGGGTGGCACAGGCCAGGCCAGCAATGCTCCTCACTGACACACATTAGTGGGTGCACAGGCTAAAGCAGCAGGACCAATACCCAGCCAATTCACAAATGTTTTATTCATAAAAACACTGCAAAGTTCACGCGCGTTCGCTAATTACTCAACCTGCTCCTCTGTCAGGTGAATAATGAGGGGAAAAATAATCAGCAATTTGTTCAAAACCACATGGAGAAATTCCGAGTGCGTTATTGCAGCGCTGTGCTCTGCATACTGAAACCTGGAGCTACGTGATGCTGCACCTATGGAAACCTGGGCACATCCCAAAGAGCAGCCCCTACGTAACCAGCCATCAGCACATGCAGCACACAGGCCCTCCCACCAGGCAGCCCCCCCAAATCCCATCTTGTCCCACACAGCTGGGGCCCATCTCCAGGCTGAGCTGGGGCTGTCACAGCTGCACCTCAGAGGAGAAACATCTCTAAAAAGGCACTGAGGAGCTCCTGTCTCCTTGGAGTGCCCCGAAGCCCAGCCAGGCCTTGCTCTCTGCAGCGCTGCTAATTACCGTGGCTTTCCAGAAGGCAGGGATAATTAAAGCACCTTCCCTTTCCCTGGAGAGCGAGAGCAGGAGCTTTATTGGATGACACAGGGAAGAGAAACCATTTCCCAAACTTCTTTGCCTTCCTTAGGAAGTGAGCCTGGCAGCAGGGCAGAGCATGTGCTGCCCAAGAGCAGCGAGCAGCCTCCTGGCGGGATGCTCCTGTCAGCACCCACCCAAGGGGAAGGAAGGAGCGAGAGAAAACCAGCCAGCACGAGGGGGCTGGATGGGAAATCTCAGGATTTTTAGCTGAAGAAGCACTGAAGACCCAGCACATTTGCTCCTGAGGCACCACTTCAGCCAGGGGACTACTGCCTTGGCACACTAATTGTTTTCGAATAAAACCATCTGCTAAAATCGTGTGAAAAAAGTATCACAGAACATCAGCCCCAGAAGATCCCACCTGCCCACCCAGACATCCCAACGTGCTGTATCACCCTGCTGGCCTGGCAGGGAGGGGGTAGGTGTAAGGACAGGGCCACCAAGGGAGAGCCCTGTGGCCACCGAGAGCCAACACGGACTTTCAGATGTGGGCTCTACAACTCCAGCAAAGTTCCAGACAAGCACTGGCATCTCCACAGCAGCAAATGGGAGAGTAATCACAGAGAGGTGAGGGGAGGGTGGAAACAAAAAGCAGCAATAAATCACTTCCCTGCTGCTACCCGAGGAGATATAATTAAGTTTATGCCTAGAGTGGCGTTGCTGACAGTAGTCCTGGAATGAGATAAACATACGGCGTGAGGTTAGGCTGCAATAACACCAGCACTGAGTGGCAGGTGACACGTGTGCTCAGGAATGTCCTCAATTAGGGAGCTGCAGTCCCCAGACATGAGCTAAGGGGGGCAGAGCACCAGGAGATGTCTGACAAACCTCACACTGGACGGCGCAGGGCACTGGTGCCCACCCGGAATGGGCTCTGCAGCCTCCGGAGAGGGGCCCACAGCTCTGACCAGCCTCTAACCACGTGTCCCTGTCCAGGGGTGTCCCCAGTGCCCACCATCACCCACATGTGGCACAGAGGGTGGCACACAGAGGTGTGACACAGCGCCCAGCTCACCAGCACGCATCCTGCCGGTGCTTAAGCAGAGGCTTAAATTTAAGCACAGGCTTAACTTTAAGCGCATGAAGTGTCCACTGATCTCCAAAGGATTATTTGTGGGCTCAGCTGCACACACGGGGGGCTCTGCAGGCGCAGGGCTGAGGTGCTCAGTGTCACACCCTGGGACAAAAGGCAGAGACACACCCTGCAAATGGGGGTTTTGCTGAAAAGGAGGGGGGCCCATCCAGCCACCTCAGCACAGGGACAGTCACCGAGGCTGGACACCAGAGCTGGGCCAGAGCTCCTTACATAGGCCAAGAACACTGTGGGCACTGCAAACCATCCTGTACTCAAACATGCCTGCACGTTCTCAAATGCTTTCCTTGACTCTCTTAGGAAAAAAATCCACAACCCTAATTCTCACTCATAGGTAAGAGGTTGGTTTGGGTTTTCAGGTAGCACGCAATAATTGAAGACAATCCCAAAACACAAGTAAATTTTCCAAGTAGTCTGGTCCTGCAATATGTCTCAAACCTTCTTATTTTGAAGTGTCTGTAGAAGCCTCCTTCCCCACAGGTCTGATGAACACATTTCTGCAGAGCTACACAGCCCCGTGGGTGCCATCCCAGGTGACACTGCCTGATGTCCCCTTCACTAAGAGAGAGGTCAGACCTGGCCACCCGCAAAGCTCAGCTTTAGCAGCTCAGGCCAAGGAGCAGAGGAGGACACCCCAGATCCAGCTGAGCATCACGGGGTGACACCTAAGCAAAAGCTTCATCCTGCCCTCCAGCACGGCACAGACACTGCCACATCCATCAGCATCCCACCTCCAGCCCCTCATCCCACCCCAGCCAGGAGGAGCCTCCAAAAGCCAGAGCAGGGCCCAGCTCAGCTGAGAGCCTCCAGCTGCCATCTGGACAGATCACAGGATTTTTTCCATGCAAATATGAAAGAGGGGGTGGGGGAAGGTTGAGGAGAAAACGAGGCTGCAAAATGAATTCAGCATCAATTATTCTAAAATATGCGTGTTAATATGGGAAGGGCTCCATGGCTGCATCCATCTCCACTTCTGTTCATTTCAAGCAGCAAGATGTGACCCGGGAAGATGACAGCATCTCGCGTCTCACTTACACAAACACGAGCTGGGCAAGGGGGGATATTAAAACAGGAGACAATGCTGCATATTAAAATGCCACAGATGGAGCTTTCTGCAGCCTTTGCAGTCTGCCTCGGAGATTATTGCTGGGCCATATTGTATTAAAAATGGGGGGTGGGTGTGTTATTTATTTAATTTTTAAACAAATTCCATCTCCTACTCATGCCGGATGGATAAAGTGAGCTCTTGAGCTCCAGCCAGCTTTGCCGGCAAACCCACATGAAAAATGCATTTTCATTAATACAAACTGTTTGCAGTAGGTAAATTAATTCTGGAAATGGTTTTCATACATGGCAAATTATACGTTCAGTGAAAACACCAGACGACACTCGGCAGTCCTAATAAAAGCCCTGCGTTCCCTTTAATGAAGCGGGATTGCCAGGTAAAGGCAGCGAGCTGGAACAATTAAACAAACAAATAAGTCAATAGGCGAGTAAAAGCCGAGGGGGTTTGGTGGCGCCGGGAGGTTTTCAGGCTGCTGCAGCAATCCCAGGATCCAGAGCAGGATCCCTGGAGTTTCCCAGAGAGGAGCGAGAGAGAAAGGAGCAGCCCGTGTGCCCTTCCATCACTCAGCAAGGGCTCAGGGTCCTGTCAAGGAAGGTGCAAGGGGCCATAAAGTCCAAGAGCACAGTGGTGACAAGCAAAGCACAGCTGGCCAAGGAGCAAGGGAAGGCCCTGCCAACCCTCCTTCCCCACCAGGACAAGGAACAAGCCCAAAGATTAACCTCTCTGCTCACAAGTTTCTCTTCGCTCTCAAGTCTTTTTATGCCTCCTTTAACAGTCCCGTTTCTGGGCGCCTGCCCATGGCGGGGGAAGCGATATATAATTGATGCAATGACGATGTGCCACGGCCCCAGCCCCAGCCAGGAGACATCTGTTCTGCACGTAGACTCGCTCAGGTGCTGTCACGCTGCATTTACCGCGGCGTATCAGCGCCCGGCTGCCGATGCAAATGTGGGGCCAGCTCTGATCCGTAGCTCCACACGGCTCAGGGTGCCAGGACCCAGAGAGGCAGCACTGTAGGAATTCTATATCTATATTCTGTATCCTGCTTTTCAGGCTTATTTCCACAGATTTCCTTCAGCGGCATCGCTGCACCAAGACTGCACCCAGTGACCCAAGCTGCCAGGAGTTTGGGGTGACGGCCCTGCGCCCTTCCAGCAGCACCCCTGCACCCATAGCCGCTCTCAGGCAAGGGGCCTGCTCTTACCAACCGCCTTTCTCTCCACACTTCTGACTTTTCAAACCCTGGGCCAAAGGGAAGGCAGGCACAATGCCTTGGAAGCGCAGGAACCCTCTCAGAGTGATTTGAAGAGCAGAGCAAATATCCATCCCTGCATTTGTCACGGGGAACCGAACGCCACGGAAGGAGGGGGCAGCATTTCATAACAGCCTGCCACATTAGAAAACAAAGAGTGATAGAGAATCTTTTAGTCACCTCTTAATTACATATTCTGGGTACATTAAGAAAGGAGAAATGTATCTCAGGTCACTGCCTGTCACCGCGACAAAGGCCCGTGATGAGTTCTGTATTCAAAATATTTGCAGTAATTATCAGCACAGCTCCCCTTTGAAAGCGCTCAGAGGGAAGGATGGTGTTTCACCCGAGGGAATCAGCTCGCAGCCTGCACTGGTTTCACTGCACTACAGATAAATATACTCGTGTGCGTGTATATTTTTACCAACGTGCCCGGGTATGTATCCATGGAGAAAAACCTATAAATGCCTAATGCTCCTCTTGTGGGGCTGGGGAGCGGGAGCAGCAGGAGAGGGGCTCTGTTCCTCTCTCCTGCAGGTGCTGGCTGAGACGTGATGGCCTCCACTGCATTTCCAAAGGTGGGAGTGGGGACTCTCACCCCGGGGCGACAGCTGCAGCCACGGCTTGGTCAAATGGAAAACAACCCTCTGCCAATGCAAATGCCCACTGAAGGAGAGAAATGCACTGAATGCAAATGGGACTGACCTTTAATTAGTGCATGAGGAGGCACAAGGGGAGAGAAACCACCAGAACTTCCCTAGGCACCTTCCCTTCCTCAAGCAGAGCAGGAACCACAGTGTCTCCACAAAAGTGACCGACAAATTTTCCAGGCAGAAGCTCCCAAAGAACATCCTCTCCCTCTCTGCCTTTTACTGCTGCTGAGCCACTGTCCCAGGAAGACCAAGAGGAGGGTGAGGGTGGGCAAACAGGCCCCAGGCTGCCACCTCGAGTGCTTGTAGGATCATAGGAGCAAAATGGGGGTTGGCCTCTTCTCCCAGGCAACTATTGACAGGACAAAAGGACATGGACTCAAGCTGCACCAGGGGAAGCTCAGGTTGGACATCAGGAAGAATGAAAGGGTTGCTGAGCATTGGAAGGGGAGCCCAGGGAGGTGGTGGAGTCACCATCCCTGGAGGTGTTCCCAACATGACTGGATGTGGCACTCAGTACTCTGGTCTAATTAACAGGGTGGGGATTGGTCACAGGTCGGACTCAATGATCTTGGAGGTCTTTTCCAACCTAAATGACTCTGTGATCTTATTGTAAGTGAGCAAGAGAAGGGTCACAGGCCCCAGGTACGTGCTGCTTGCCCCCACATCACCCCTGCCACCCAGCAGGACACAGCAGGACTCCTCCCTGTGGATATCCTCCCTGTCTGATGCACAGTAACCCATGCCAAAAGCTGAGGAGAGCAAACCTTGAGACCCCTGGAGCTGCTTGGGGAACACCAACATGCTGGCCCCCACCTCTGGGTCACATCCTGGTGCCAGTCTCATGGGATTCCTCATTATTTCCCTATTTGTTGCCAGCCAATAACCCACCCAGCCCTCCCGGAGCACTCGGTCTAGCTCGGCCATACGCTACAGAGCAACTCCTTCTCCTCAGCAAGCACTTAATCTGAGTGGACAGGAGCAAAACCATGTAGATATAAATGGGGCAAGGAGAAAATAGCATGCTTCAGGTTCCTCAGGAAAGCATATGGGACCAGGAGGCTTATTAATAAATTCTTCTTTGTTCTGTATTGTCTGTGATAAATAGCCGCACTCAGCATCAATAACCGCAAACATCCTTGGGAAAGAGAGACATGCAGAAACCCATCACGCTGCTGAAAGCACAGAATGGATTCAATTTCTGTTTTGAAGGCAAATTTCACAGCCCTAAACAAAATCATCTGAGGGGGCTGCTGTGGCCACACGGGCAATAAATGTAAGGTTATGGCTACTAAACCCGAAGAACGTCTCCCAAGGGTTGTAATATCTTAAGCTAAAGGACAAGAAAGAATGGCCCCGTTCAGGATGGTGCCTTTGGAAGAATAACATTTATGTTTCCGAATAAAAAGTGTTTTTATTAAGGGAACACAACACTTCTGGAATGTTATTGCCCTAGAGATTACTCAAACTCCCACCCCTCTGCTGGCATCCAAAAGTAAATTTCCACGAGACTTTAAACACTGCTGAGACCTCAATAATTTGGGAGTAGGAGGGAAAAGAGAGCAGTAGCAAGAGACATTCCTAATGGTGAAGACATGAAAAACGCAGTTTTATTTTTTGATGATTGCATTAGATTTTTTTTATCACAGAGATGAAAAATGAGCAGCTACCACCTCCTAATTCACTGCCTGGGGACTGGATTCCTCTCTGCTGCCGTATGAGGAGAGGCACTGAAAGCAGCGCTGAGCAGGAAATGAGTTACACTGAAGAAGAGTCAGTTCCATTGTGGAAAAATAGTAGGCTGGAGCAAAGTGCTCATATTGAGGGCATGAGAAAACCTAGGCCTAGACTTAGGATGGAGAATCATAGAATCATTAAGCCCTCTAAGAGCATTGAGTCCAACTGTTAACTCTGCTCTAAACCATGTCCCCAAGTGCCACTTCTACATGTCTTTTAAACCCTTGCAGAGTTGGTGACTCCATCACCGCCCTGGGCAGCCTGTTCCAATGCTTACCAACCTTCTGGGGAAGAAATCTTCCCTAATATCCAGTCTAAACCCACGCTGGCGCAATTTGAGGCCGTATCCTCTTGTTGCCTGTTACTGGGAAGAGACGGATCCCCACCCGGCTCCAGCCTCCCTTCGGGGCCGGTCAGCACCGCGGACAGTGCCCGGCCCGCCCGCGGGGACCCCTGCGCTCTGCAGCCCTTAAAAACCGCTGCTTGGCTTCATTTATTGACAAGAGGGCAAGGAACGGGGACTTCTCGCCCAAGCCACCGCGAGGTTCTGGTACCGAGGGCTCCGAGCGTGCCGGCGCGGCAGAGGAAGGATTCAGCTTCTCATCTCCTCCTCCCCGCACAAACCTTTCAGCTGCCAGCGTGAATTCCCTCCCACAGATCTAGTGACTTCCCCGGGAAGCCCCGGGGAGTGGGAAGTGCCATCCAAGGTGGCCCGAGGAAGCGTACAACCACCCAGCACAGCACACGGCTGCGAGGAGACGCGATCAATACTTTTCATTTCCCTAAACAGTTTCTCCCCCGAGATACCACCTGGGTACAGGCAAAAGGACAAGGAGAAACGTTTTTAAACTAGAAGAGGGTCGATTTAGATTATATGTAAGGAAGGTTTTTTTACAATGAGTGTGGTGGAACTGGGACAGGTCACCCAGAGAGGTGGTAGATGCTCCATCTATGGAAACATTTAAGGTCAGGTTGGACAGGGCTCTGAGCAACCTGACTGACTCAAAGATGCCCCTGCTCCTTGCATGAGGTTGGATTGAATGACCTTTAAAGGTCCCTTCCAACCTAAACTGTTCAATGACTCTAAAAGCCCACCAGTGTCCACAAGCCTCAGGTCAGCTTTGTACCTGCAGGCACAGAAGATCTTTCCTCCTGCCACCTGGCTGTGGGGTAGAGTAAGTTTGGTCACACAACTGTCATTACTGGCCAAATCTGACCATAGCAGCTCTTTTCCATAAAAGCTCAGCACTGCTGCTAACGCTCCCTTTGGGCAACATGAGCAAATTTCAGACTGTTGTCACAAAAATGAACATGTCTTGCTGGATTTTAACCCAAGTGAAAGGCACAAGTGCTCAAGGAAGCTACTTGCAGAGCAGCCTTGCATCAGGGCTTCTTTCTTGTTAATCCTCTGCTCTGTAACCACTTTTTTCTCATGCTTTAACTTGGAGCACCATGAGTTTGAAAGGATGAAGTGCATTAAGAGTTTCAATGCTGAGGAAGCTATCAGCCTGACATTTTAATAACACTAATGCTCTGGAATTTGCACAACTATCACTGTAATGTGTATCTCAACAGCAGTCCCTGCACTGTGGTTAGTACAAGCTCTATACCACATTAAACACCACAGGTAATGGAATCAGCCCCTTCTACAGTGGCCAAGACACTGATTTTCCAGCATAATGTGCAGGCACATCCAGGGATTACCATCTTCTCCCCCATCAGGGTGTAGATAACTGCTCCTCACCCTCTGCCTCCCGAAGAGCTGAGCTGTGACAACTAAAGCAATGATGTAAAGATATAAAAGCTGCTTCTAACAGGATTTTTTGGTCTCAGCACAAACTCAAGCCCTTTTGAATGCCAGTTTTCTAGTCTGGATCTTGCAGAATCATTCCCAATCCTTGATTACACATCCTACAGTTCAGTTTAACATTACTCAAAATTACTTGGTGTTTTGCCTGTGTCAAGCCTGAAATTCATCCTAAGCCAGTGCACGTAAACCAGCAAGGATAGGATGCAGTTCAGATGACACAGTGAGGGGCAGACGAATGGGAGGGACTCTTAAAAACAAAGAGGACCTTCCCTGTCCACAGAACGGGCTGGAAAGGAACACACGAGTTGTACCGTGATGGAGAGCCACTCGAGTGCCCACCACAGCTGCACAACAGGCCCTGACAGCCAGGATGGCTGCAGGAAATTTTGGGAGCTCAGGGAGAGACAGCAGCTGCCCCATTCCTGCGTGTAAGGGAGTGAGTCAGCAGCACCCACAGCTTCACCTTCCCCCTGCTCTCACACCTTCTGTCCAGCAAGAGGAGTGGCTAAAACCATATAAATACAGCGGCAGAGACAAGAAGGGAAACACTTGGGTTCAGTACTGAAACGTGCCCCCACCCACATCTTCTGGTGCCTCTGCTCCAGACACCAGCAAAGCACTGGCCATGAAACACCTGCTCAAGCCCTGGTTCTGCTTCCTCAGAGGAAACCAAGTCCTTGCACTTTCTGCCCCCCTTCTTTTATGTCCGAGTACCAAGAAACTCTAAATGGGCTACAAGCATCAATCAAACTTGATGTAAAAATGTAGATGTCTCAAAAAGTTATAAGCCCACCAATCTGTAAAAAAACCACAGAGCTAAAAGGCAGTCAAAGCCCAGGCATTTTGGAAAGTTCAGACCAAGTGATGGGAGGGCAGAAACTGCTTCCTCTGCTGTCTTTGAAACACACACACGCTGTTCTGCAAAGCCTAATGGCAACAGGCACCAGGGGACTTTTTTGGCTTCCAAACCCCACTCCTGCGCATGCAGCCCACACACTGGGACTGGGCTTAATGAGCAGGAATCTGAAAGCCGAGTTCAACAGAGGGTAAAAATGAGCTTAAGTTTCACGTGCAAAGTCAAATGCAAAGTAACTAAGTGGCAGGAAGCCCGAAGAGTAAATGAGATTGTTACATCTTGTGTCTAATGAGTGACACCAGGTAACGCTGGCAAATTGCTCACCTAGAGACAGCATCACTGAATTTCTGATGGATGAACAAGCCTTTTTTTTTTCCCCTCATCAGCTCACATCACAGTGAATGATGGAGCATGTTTTTCTGATGGTGCTGGAGATTGTCACAATCATTTGCTAAATCCAGTTCTGCTAGTAACACTGTGGTGGAGAAGCAAGTGGTGCTAAGTCAAATCCTCGGCTGACATAAGCTGGAAAAGCTCCCCAAGGGTCAGCCAAAACCAGCTGCGTGGCTCCCACCCTTGGCTTCTCACAGACACGATCCCAACTCCAGATAATCAGCGCGCACAATGGAACGACGCTAATGGGCAATACAAAAGCACTGGAGGGGCTTAGAGAGAGAGACGGTTCTGCAGAGGAGAACAAGCGGATTGTGGCCAATCTGCAGCCAGAATTCGGTAAAAAGACACAACATTTTGTGGGTGCTTCACCCAAAGCAGACTGGCCCCACAGTCACATCCGACATTGGCGCTGGCCCGGGCCAGGCAGCGAGCGCTGCCCGTCACGTGGGGAGGCCTCATGGCTGAGCTGCGATGCGTAAAAGGATTTACAGATGTAAAGCCACATCTCGATAACGCTTGGAACAAATCCCTGACATTCTTCACACAGCTCTGCACTAACAGGTTAGGCTCTAGCAGAGTGGAAACGGCAGCTCCCCGCTATTTCCACGTCTCCGTCCCCGTTAACTGTTTGAAGCCTTCTCCCCTCAGAAGCAAGGTGGAGCTGGATCAGTGGAGGCAGGACTCTCCGTGCTGACAATTATTCTCCTTTCAGGACTAGCCATTTGCATGCAGTTCATTTGCGATGCAGAAAAGCTTGAACCTGTCATTATTGCTTGGCATCAGTACAGTGCTGTGAAAAGACACCGCTCGGAACATGCGCACAGTGCTGCACCCTATTTTCTTTAATCTGGGCTAAAATGACAATAAGGAAAAGCAGGAGGGAGGGAGAGAGAAGATGAGGGGAATGGGGAAAGCATCTTTTCCACAAACAAGTGTGATTCCCTGGCAAGCCAGGCACAAGTATTCCATGCAGAGCTCCAAAGGTTTGTCCAGGGATGATCACAGCCAGGTTGAAAGTGAGGGGCTTCCCCAGCATGTACAGGCAGTGCATGCAGATGACATTGGTGTGGTCCCCTCTGCACAGCTGCAATCTGCTCAGCAGAACTATCCCCTGGAAAGGCTCCAGGAGCCACCATTTTGCTGTACAATATACTCCAGCCAAGCAGGAGATGCCCAGGGGTCCTCCCCAACACACCCACATGGCCAGCGCCTCCTCCCCCCTGTTGTCCTCGAGCACAGCGAGATGGGGATGGCAGTAAAGTCAGGGGAGCAGATGGAAAGCAAAAACCCTGTGAAAGCTCTGCTCCCCATGGCTATTTTCTGTCTCTTCCCAACAAGCAGAGATCACAAATGCCTCCTCTCCAAGGCCAGGCTGGCGCAGTGTGTGAGGAGGAGGCAGTGCCCTCCTTCGCCGAGGGGAGGGTTGAGGGGAGCATGGATGGCCTTATGGCTGACACCTTTGAGAGGGCCTGGGGGACAGTGGGGGACATTGCCAGGCAGCTCCAGCTCCCAGCCCCTTCATCAACAAACACGATGCTGATGATCTTTGTGGCCATCTGCATTCTGGACGGTGCCAGCACCCAGCCTCTCAACACCCCTTGCCTCTCCCCACATCCAGCACCTGACACCAGGCACAAAAGCACAAGAAATCCCAGCGTGGGCAGACGACGACTAACGTGAACGGTCAAAGATCAGCTCAATCCCTGCCTGTAGCCAAGGCTTTAACAGCTCTGTCAGAACGTCTGTCAGTAACTGTTCTCGCTCCGCAGCGTCCCCCTGTCATGTCAACATCCAATTGCTTTTGGCTAACAACTCGACCTCCGTGACTGCTTGTGGCGAGATACTCCAGATCCCCCCCACAAGTGGTGTGGAAAAGCATTTCCCAGTGCCGGCGCTGACCTGGAAACCCTTCAGTCTGTGCTGGCTCACCGATGGAGACCTGGCTGTGGGGCGGCCACCTCCAGCCCAGCCTTCTTTGGAAGAGGCAGCACTGTGATGTGCAGGTGATTTAGGAGCCCAGATCCCATTATGATTCATTGCCAGCAGGGAATCTAACTCCCTTGTTACCTTTCAAATGAGCAGAGCTACACATGAATATTAAACACCACCTCGTTCTAGTCCCAGGGAAAAAAAACCCCAGTCTTTGAGAATCCCTCATTAAGATGCGCTGGACGCCTTGCACAGGGAGCCCGAGAGCCAATTAAGCAGGACTGTAACAACCCTAAAATGAAGCTGTGTGCCTAGTTGGGCTCCAAGCTGTTGGTGGAGCTGGTGTGGGTGCTCTCCCCACAGTGGTTGAGCCCCGGATGTTCCCAGACCTGCTCCCAGTCCATCCCAGCTCCACAACAGAATTCGACACAACACTGCCACTACAGCCAGGAGCCGCTTGCCACCTCCCTGCCAGGGATGGGGCTCTTCCCAAACCCACCCTCCTTCCCACCAGCCCGTCACCTCCCTGCTCTGTTTCCTGCAGAGAAAAAGAACCCTCAGTAAAGTTTATTTGCTGACTTTCAAGCACTGTTATTTCCACACTGGATCACAGGTAACACGATGAGACAAGCCTGACGTGTCTCCCGACTTCGGAGACACTCTCTCCTTGTTCTGCACCTCAGCCTCATCCTCCCTGCTTCTATCCAATCCCTTCTGCCGGCGCCAGCAGCCCCCACTCAAAATCAATTTCTATATTTCAGATACAAAGGTTGTTTTGCTTGAAAAATGAAGCTGCCCTTCACAGAGGTAATAGAGAGATCAATACTAGTTACATCAAGTTTCCCAGTGAAAACAAGGAACTGCTGGCATTTTTCTCCTCCTGATGCAGCCAAGTGGGCTGAGTCTGCATCCCAGACCCAGGTGGAGAGCCCCGACCCCCACGGTCCTCGGGAGTGGCTCCTCAAGGTCCCCTCTCCCTGCCAGTGACAGGAGGGGGTGGCGGGAAATGGAAGAGAAAATTGTGGATATAATTTATAATGCCTCATTAATTTGACAAATGCCGCTTCATGCGTGCTCTCCGTCAGCCCGTCACTGTCCCAGAAGCCACTAGATCAGCAGCTACTTCAGATGGAAAATCTACCTGCAAAACCTGCTGTTTAGAGGATGGATTAATTGCCACTGGTCCTTATGGTGGCAGTTGGAGTCGCCCCGGCCGGTGGCCGCTGGTCCTGCCCTGCGGGCTGGGAACACTGCACCGGGAATGTGATTCCAGCGAGGGATGCAAACGGAGATGGAGAAGGCAAGTATCACAAACAGCTCTCAGAGAAAGCATTTGACCAGCTGCAATAGCTCCTTACCAAGGCTTTTGTATAGAAGCAATCCCATAGGAAATACTTCTTCGCCAAAATGAAGCTTTTGTGGAAGCTTCTCATTTCAGTCACGCACTGAATTCAATTTTGTCTCCATCTGAGAGAAAGTTTCCTTTCTTCAAAACTCCTTCCCACAGACTGTTTGTTTCTCTGCTGGAAAAGCAGTGAGATGGAAAGGGAAAAAGACAACTTCTAGCCTAGGTCAGGTCAACCTTTCCAAAGCCAAGCACCTCCAGCTGAAATCCTACTGTGCCAGACTGAGCTTGTACCCACATAACAAGCACCCAGGATTTTAATCCCATAAGGAAATCAGGAGGAGGAGGTTGGAGAAGATGTATGTGCATGAGGCAGCATTAGCACAACTCCACTCACTCTGTGTTAAATAACTCTTCCAGGGCATGAGTTAAATGGCAGCACTGAGCAATCAGGGGACAATAAATCCCTGGTTATAAATTCTGGCTCTAGACTGTTAAGATGATAATCACCATCCTTGGCTGGCCGTGACTGGCCCCCAGCTCGGGGGGCTGGAGGACATGGAGCAAGCCAGGAGAGAGGAATGTCTGCTCCACCCAAAGCCTTCCAGCCCCACTCCCCTTCCCCAGAGGCTGCTGCTCACTTTGTGCCCCGCTCAAGGACTCCCCAACACCCCCAGGTGCTCCCCTGCACAAACAGGGAGCGAGGCTCCGCTTGGTCCCACAGCGAAGAGCCAGAGCTCAGTGCTCAGTGTCCTGCTGGCCACGGCCTTCTACTCACACGCCTGTACAAACACCAAGCCAGGGCATGATGATCTCCTCAGCCAAGGAGACAACACCCTCCCAAAGGCCTTCAGGGAGAGGGAGGGATACAAGGTGTCACCGATTTACCTTGCTGCATCTCAGCTCTGCCTGCTCGAGCCGTTATTTCCTGCAAATATATTGCACTGTGGGATGCCTGAGATATTTTATAAAGTTAATAACTTTTTTTTAATTGGATGAGTTTATAGAATCGTGCGAGCAATTAACAATAATTACGTTTAAGACACTTAAATTCCAGGATGCACCACAAACACTGGAATATTAAGCTATAAAAACCCTCGATTGTACATTCAAATTACATTAAGGGTCTGTTGGAAGGAATACGCTCTCAGTTTCAAGAGCCCCACTCTGATCTGTTTCTACAATGAGGTTTCATCAGCTGTTGCAGCAGCAGCCCTGTCTCCATCCTCCTTCAGTGTTTGGGTACCACAAGGATCCCCGGACACGCTGGGCCTGGCTGACACTGCCCAGCACAGGCGCCAGAGCAGCCCGACAGCACCAAGGACCAGGATCCAGGGAAAGCACTGCATGGGCTTCCAGTGCAGACGTGGATGTGGCAGCACCGGCACTGCTCCGGGAAGGGAGTTGGGCCAGTGCTTATTTCACTTTAATCACCAGGTGCCAAAGTAAATTATTGATGTCGGTTCTCAGTGACAGGTGAGGCATTTCATCACTGCGCCTTTAATAATGCAGGAGCCATGATCCTGCGCGCTAAAATGTCAAGTAATTCTCAGGTTACCCTCGCCACACGGACAGCTTTTCCCTGTCCTACCCTTCCTTGCTGGTGCCCAGGGCTCACCACCACTGCCCATCTGCTCCAGAGCAGACGGCACCCGCAGCGCCCCGGGGCAGCACCCCAGGGCACGGTCACACTGCCCTCCCCGTGGGACCCATCCCATCCCATCCCATCCCATCCCATCCCATCCCATCCCATCCCATCCCATCCCATCCCATCCCCGTGTGGCACCTGGACCAGGAGCCTGGACGGCAAGAGACAGAGCAGGAATGTGGCCAGGCAGGAGAAGGGGTAAGCAGAGCTTAGCAGTACTTTGAGAACCAACCCCAAACGCCCAGTTGCAGAAGGCAAAGCCCTGCCAAGGAGCACAGGGGATCCTGTGCTGAAAACACACTGCTTACGGAGCCATTTCAGGCATCCTGGCCACCAAAAAAGACAGTTTTAGAACCATGAAAGCATCGGGCTGAGGAACAATAGCCAGCTAATGTCTCCATTTTGAGCTGTGCACACGCAGCTGGTGTGTGCCTCCGGGAGGGAAAGGGCCTCTCCAGAGCCGGCACAGAGGGGGATTCTGCGGGAAGCAGGGCGTGCTCACACAGGGGAACGGCAAAGATCCAGACATGGGCAGCACTCCAGAGGCAGATGAGCGCTAGTGCCAGGGGCAGCTCAGGAGCCACAAGCCCCAGGGTGGGAGAGCCCACCCAAATCAGGCTCTGATTCGGCTGAGAGGGGCGAGTGCCCATGAAGCAACAGAGGCAGTGGCCAAGCCCAGGTGACACAAAGCACGGGGGATGCAAGAGCCACCCCTCTCCAGCACCGGGGATGAAGGGACACTGCCAGCACGTCCCAGGCCAGGTGCAGGTGAAGGGCTGGCTGAGCAGAGGTGACCAGCACCCTGCCCTGTCCCTGGATCCTCACTGCTCCTCGTGCAGGGTTTGCTCCAGCCTTTGTATTCCAACAGCACAGCCTGACATTTACAGGGGGGAAGTTTTATTCCTGCTGTAAATAAC
This sequence comes from Oxyruncus cristatus, assembly GCA_013399855.1. Taxonomy (NCBI): domain Eukaryota; kingdom Metazoa; phylum Chordata; class Aves; order Passeriformes; family Cotingidae; genus Oxyruncus; species Oxyruncus cristatus. The sequence goes on along the minus strand of VXAY01004698.1, from coordinate 2,000,778 downwards.
CTCTAATAGTGTAGGTCATTACACTAATTACAGAAGATAATTAATTTTCCGATTCTTGTTAGGCCGCTGCATATTCCAAGAAGAGCACAGTTCATTATTTTCCCGTGCAATTATGACCTCCCTCTCCTTCCCCTGCCAGCCCCGCCTTCAGGATTTCAACACTTTGTCAAGTTGTTTATCAGGGAGCCATCGAGCTGTTGTGAAGCTGAGGAGGCACAGGGGCTCCTCTCTGCCTCCCACCCCTCTACACAGACCACCAGAGCACTGTGTGTGCTGCAGAAACACCTCTCTGCCTTGCACGGGCTCTCACAGACACTGCGTGCTGGTTTTCCAGCAGGATCACACCCCCTTCCTGCAGCTCCAACCACGTGCTGGGTGCAGGGGAGACACACGAGGCAGAACCAGCACCGCTGAGCACCCACAGCACCGGGAGCTGCCACACATCTCCCAGGGCCACGGGGGATTTTCCAGCGGCCGAGAAAGGCACAGCCCCACCAACAGCAGGAAAACTGCTCAGTCACTCGGAAAACATCCCCCTCCAAGAGTCTGACCTGCTGGTGACTGTTAATCTGAGGCAGACTGATGATGGTTCTCCCCACGCAGCACTCGCTGCCGAACGTGGGAGCAGGAACACCTGCAGGACCTCGCCCGCCGCGGGGCGCAGGGCACGGGCAGCCACCGCCTCGCGCGCGCAGATGGCACAATAAAGACAACCTGGCACCGGCAGCTCTCGCAGCTCCACCATCCTCACCCTGCCCAGGACCACAAACCGCCGCAGTAAACCCCTGCCCGGTGTGGGAGCTGCAGCACAGAGCTGGCTCTGCTCCCCCAGGAGCCCCTGCGGCTCCACAGGACACACCAGAGGGACAGGAAGGGCAGTGTCAAGGGAAAAGCAGCTTCCCCTTGGCCAAACACCTATGGAGAGAGAGCTCTGGCTGGAGGAGTGTGCCAGATCCTGGCTGCTCAGGCCTGGAGGCTGCCTGGCTCTCCAGCCACGCTGTAAATCTGGGTATCAGACGGGTTTTAGTGATAATCAATTGTAATAACTAACATGGATCCCTTGACCAGATAAGTGGAATATTATAAGTCCAGCTGCAATTAGCAGGGGCAGATGGATGGGGGCTAAGGCAGGACTCAGGGTGTTTTCCCATCCCACCAGCTGCTCGGTGCTGGGTGCCCACAATGCCTTTCCACTTACTCCACTACAGACCCACTATCAAAACCTCACAGTTGCCATGACCCGGCTCACCCCCTGCCAGGGGAGTACAAAGCCAACAGAGAGGGAGGTTGCCTTCACCTGGCTCAGGTGACCCTCAGAACTCGCTGCAGAAGGACACTCAGCGGGTCCCAGAGTGCAGCCCTGCATCAGAAGGGCCTGGGCAGGGCAGCTGATAACACACACACACCTGCTGTTGTAGCAGAGAGAATGAATTTTTAAAAGGCATATAAACCCCTGATGCTTCAAGGCATCAGCTGAGCGCTAAGGAGGATTAGCGGGAAATATCTCCTGTGGAAAGCTTATTCCACATGAATTCCACTGAAGGGATCCTTTCATCTCCCCCTGGAGCATCTCTTCCCCTGGCCTGATGTGCCTTGGCACTTGCTGAGCTCCTGTAAGACGTTGGCGGGCGGATCACTGCCCGCAAAGGTTGACAGCTGTCTCCCTTACGATTCCATCTCCTGACTGATCCTGATGTGACAGGCGGCGTGACACGGTGCAGACAGGACAGTTATCCAGCCCTTGCGGGGCAGAGCTCTGTTCCTGATGGGACAGCTATCCCTGGGACACGCAGACACAGTGCCTGGCTCCGGGCAGGTGAGGTGGGAACGGGCTTCGCTCCCCGGCCTGGCAGCACGAAGGGGCAGCGAGTGGCACAGCCAGGATTTGCAGCTCAAAGTGCAGCCACTGATGCAGCTCAGGCACTGGGGGCTCCCACAGTGCTCCCCTGTTCCCCACCACCTGCTTGGAAAGGGAATAAAAACCTGCCCCGAGCATTCCCTGGCAGCTTTTCCTGCCCAGCACCTCTTGGAGCTGTGCCTACAAGAAAGTATCAACTGACCCTCAGAGCCAGAGGAGGGGAAAGGGTTAAAAGGAATGACATCTCCCCTCTCCTTTGCCTTGGAAGGAGAGGCACTGACTGAATTAAAAACTGGGTTAAAAATGGCTCTGCTCTACCTATCTTATCTTCTTTGTACTAAAAGCCCTCAAAGAGCGGCAGGTTTTCACGCAGAATTTTCCCGTCTAATCCCCTTTTGTTAGCTCTGATACTGGCATTGCAATACAAACCTCGTCCAGGCGATTTAGGAGGGATTACACGCCCTCAATCCTACAGCATGTGGGAGAAAAATGTTTCCTCAAATCAAATTTTACACAAACCGGTATTTGAAAATAATCAAAGCACAAATCCCCGCTGTGGGGATTTCTGGAGGGAGGCGGGTGGGGGGGTGGGAAGTAGCTGGAGCTGGTGCACCCAGCCCAGTGCCACCAGTGCCAAGACACAGTGCCAGGGCACCCTGTGCCCTCAGGCCCTCAGACATGAACTCGGAACACGCCAAAAAAAATAACTCTGGACAGGTGTCCCATGGTTGAGGGACAAGAGATGCGCAGAGACACGAGCAAAGGGGGGCATCTCCCCCTCCCATGCCAAGCAGGCTGCACGGGGGCATGGAAAACCAGTGCCACTAAAGCCAGGCAGTAACTCAGTCTCCTACATGGCCAACTGTGCTCTACAGGGCTCTGCACGCGCGGACTTGGCTCGGCTTTCCCCGATGAAATATTGCTGGTGCCGCTGCTGTGATATACATGTCACAGATGCAACCTCATTGTATTGATCTCTCCTGGCTGCCGGGATATCCATAGTGGAATTAATACGTCTGTGTCACCACCACACACACACACTAAATAAATAAATAAATAAAAAAGGTAAAGCCCATCTGACAGTTTCAATTAAGGAAGCGTGAAAAGCGATTTGCGTAAGAGGCCGGGGCTTGGCGAGGGAGAGGAGGGCAGCCCGCGGGCAGCGCGGCTGTACGCTCGCATCTGGGTAAGTGAAGTGATTTCCTACAGGAAGTGATGGAGGCCAGACCCAAGTCGGGGCCGTGGCCATCTCTGGCTGACGAGCCCCCCAGCCCACCTCGTGCCAGCTGCCACAGCGGCGTCTGACCCCTCGCAGCAGGGACAGCGCCCTGCGCCCGAGCGGGGCACGACCCAAGGGACTCGGGGACACGCTACCGATCCAGGACCTTCTGCTACCCGGGGCAGAGGCCACAGCTCCGGGACCTTCTGTGACAACCTCCCAGAAAGCTGCGTCCAAACTGTCATCAGACAGGTGAAACTTCCCTGCACTGCTCCCTGGAGTCCAGTGGGAGTCCTCCTTCCAAACTCCTTCCCTGCACTGCTCCCTGGAGTCCCAGTGGGAGTTCTCCTTCCAAACTCCTTCCCTGCACTGCATGGGAACTCTCAGACAGCCGGAGCACCCCCAGCATGCAGCCCCTCTGCCAGACACCAGAAAAAGCCCTGCACGGTGGCAGGGGATGCCCAGGTGACACTGCTCCCCCTCCCCAGCATTTCAGGAAGGGCAGCGGGGAGGCCCCAGGAACGGGGCACGTGCAAAGCAAAATTACACCCACATCCATCCTCTCCCGCCGGCCAAGGAGAGCTGTGAAATATTCATGGTGCTGCCACTCGCAGGGGAAGGTCCCCTCAGTGCTTCCTCTCCTCTCCCCACCACTTCAGAGCAGAATCAGGGAGGGAGCGGGGAGGGAGCCCTGCCATCTCTGTGCCCTTCACATCCAGGTGTCACCCGCTGTCCCGGATCCACTCGACTCTGGCTCAGTGCCTGTCACCACCGTGCTCTGAGGCAGAGTGGAAACCCTGGAGGAGCAGAGGATTTGGGGCATTCGTGCCGTACACAGTCCACTCCAAACCCGAATCCCAGCCTATGAATGTGGAGACACCCCATCAGCTCATTTCTCTCCCCTTTCCCCTGATTTGGGGAGAGGTTCTCAACTCCACCACAAAATTAAAAGTCATGTGTCCAGATAAATCAATTAAGACCTTGTTTGCAACACCTACAGCTAAAGTCTCCCCAATCCAGGGTCTGGCCAGCTGTCGGAACATTTGGCTCCTTCCCAGCAGGATGTACAACAACACATGAGTGCTTAAAAGCCCTCATCTATAAGAGAAGTAAAGCCCCTTTCTAATCCACTCCCCCGCTGAACGTGGGGCTGCTTGGCGGTCCACAAAGCTGCTGGCCCCCAGAAGAGGCGAGGACAGCCTGCTGCCTCTGAGAAGAGGAGGCAGAGCAGTGGGAACTGCTGGGAGCCCCTCTTGTCCACTCGGGTGCCTTCGAAATCTGCAGTTCTCCCAACTGCCCTGAGCATCCTTTGCCTCCAGCCACCTCCTGCCCAGCAGCACCTCGGCATCTCCGGCAGGTCAGATGCTGCTCAGTGCATCAAAAAGTGCCAACGTGGTCAGCACAGACACCAGGGGTAGGAAAACCAGCCCTGCTCAGCCTCTGGAAGCCGAGCCAGCACCACGGGCTGCCAGCACAAGCCCCCTGTGGTACCCAGGACTATTCATCGCTGCTGGCAGACAAGGAGAAATAAAGATGCAGGTGAATTAGAAATAAAACCGCAGGTGGAGCTTGCTGGCTCTCCTCAGGCACAGCAAATGAAGATCCCCCTGCTTACCCTGGTCTCCTGCAAAGCGCCAATGGCTGCCCCCCTTACCAGCACCCCCCGCTCCTCATCATCCTGCATTCACAGCACACCCAGCCCGTGCTCACCACAGCTGGGGCTTCTGGCTCCAGCAACATATTTCCAGTCACAATTACACAACATCTTATTCTTGGGGGTAATTACTGTAAAGTGTGTATATTCCAGTCACACTCAGAGGCCCTGCCTGGAATCGGGAGCCAACCACACCGGGCACGATGGAACCCCCACGCAGCCACAGCCCTGCCCGAGCTCCTCCTGCCCCAGGCTCAAAGAGATCTGGAGCTACTGGCCCGCAGACCCTCACCCACACAGGCACAGTGGGCACCCTCCTGTGCACACACCTTTCAGTGGGGTTTGGGAGATGGAAATTCAGACGCACAAGCACCAGCTGTGCCAGCCACCGCTCACACCAGCACTGAGCCCGTGGCACTCGGATGCCTTTTGCTTTCACATCCCAAACCAGGGCACACATCTCGTTCCTGCAAGCCAGACCCTCCTCATTAATGCTTTTGGGCTGTGTTAAAGCAGAACAAAAAGCCCTGGAATCACACAGTGCCAGGAGTGGCCTCCTGCCCATTCCAGCACAGAGCAGTGGTGCCCACGGCCAGCTCCACACCTGGGCACTGCAAGAGCTGGGGTCTCGACATGCCAGCTTTCAGAGTCAGCCTCAAAGCTTTGACTTTAACACAAGCTGGGGAGTCACAAGCTCCAGCCCTGCTCCCTCCACTCCCTCCTTAAACCCACGATTAAAACGCAGCTTTACGGTTTTAACACTTCCAGAGAGTAAAGCCGATATCCTTTGCAGTCTGTGGCTATTCCCTGTGCCCAGTCACACCTCCCCTGGGAGCCCAGCTGCTCCAGCCCTCCTGGGGCGCTCCCCTGGCAGTCTCCACAGCCCTCCAGGCCATTCCACAACCCCCTGGGACCAGGCAGCTCTTTGGAGCAGGAGGAAAGCTCCTGCAAGTAAGGGGCTCCGAGCACCCACATGTTCCCCAAAACAAGCTGGACGGCACAACCAAGGAGCTTCACACAGCTCCCCTTTCCACAGGAGCACAGAGACAGCCTGCCTGAGGTCTGCCAGGCTTGGGCAGTACTTATGGGAAAGGCTGAGCCCAGACCTCCTCTGCCAGACCACCCTCCCCACATGGACACGAGCGCAGGACTCACCGCTCTGGGTGCCATCGCTGTGCCGGGCAGGAGAGCAGGGCTGGCTCTGACACAGCAGCCCAGCTTTTGGCAGCACAGCCCCTCCTGCCCCAGCTGTATCCCATCAGGACGAACCAGCCTGGCCACAGGCAGGTGATTACTGCCCTCAGCACCTGGAGTCTAACCAGGCTTTTTCTCTCTGGATGCAGGTGATGCAAAACCCCATTTGGTAAAAGCCACACAAACACCCCGTGCCCATGGAAGGCTGGTCCTCTCCATGGGGAAGCAACACTGCTGGTTTCACACCACTGCACAGCACACCCACAAGAATTCACTGACGCTGTTTCAACAGTTTAATCTCCTTCCCTTCCTTCAAGTTCCCCAGGTGAAGCCTTTTTGTGTTGGACTCGAGGGGGGGGAAAAAAAAAAGGGGGAGGAGAAAAGGTAAAGTAAAAGCACAAAAAAATCCCAAAACAAAACAAAAAAAAATCCACAACAAACTACGTCCCTTCTGGCAAAACCCAGAGCACCGCTTATACAACATCTTTACTCGCTCCATTATTCATAGTGCAACTGAAACATTTATTCCTACACGGAACCACTCGGCGCACCGGAGCGTTGGTGAGAGGGAGCAGGCACTGCTGAGGATCCCTGGCATCAACTTGTGCCTGGATATTCGGACCCCTGTGCCCCCTCCCCAAGGGGAGACCCCCCTGGTACCACCAATCCAGGGCCACCCCACATCACCTGGCATCCACTTGTGCCTTGGGCCACCAGCTCAGACCCACGGGAGGCTCTGGGGGGAATATGCCCAAAGCCAAACCGGACCTGGCTATGCAGCACAGAGATGACAACACCTCAAACATAATAGTGGAAATCCTCCTGGAAGAGGTAACTCCACAGTGAGTCAATAAGCAGAGCAGCAAAACTGATGTTAATTATGTTTGCCAGGAACTCTGTCCCGCCCCAGCACTGGCTCCTTCTTCAATCAAGGAGAAGAAACCCCAGCTTTCCTAGCGACCAGGAAGAGCAGCCAGTGGCTCTTGGCAAAGCCTGGTGGCCCTGCCACGGCCTTGTCAACAGACAAGAGCTGGTTGATCCCCAGCCTCACAAACGTCTTTTCCTGGCAACGCATCTCACGTCGGGATGAAGTAATCCCTGATGGATCACGGGCAGGCTGAAGCCCGACAGACTCAGAGCCACATAAGGCTAATCAACAGCAGGTCATCAATAGACCGATCAATCACCTCTACTAGGAAATACTTTTCAAGGAGGCCCAAATCCCACTGCCCATATCCCGAGTCAGAACCCAGCCCCGGGTCCCCGCGCGCGCAGCCGGATTAAGGGCAGCGTAATCTGCTATTCGGAGCGCACAGCACACCAGCCTCGTGCCAGAGCTCGCAGCTGGGCCTGCCCTGCCTGCGAGGAGGAGAGTTAAAAATGAAATTAAATTAATACAGGCCAGGAGCCAGCTCGGTGCGGGCTGGGGGGATGCTGAAAGCGAGGGGTGTGGGGAGTGATGCACCTGCAAGAGAGAGCAGCTCTCCCCACGAAGGACACAGGGCTCTGCTGCGGTGCCAGGCAGGGTCAGAGCCACGTGCCCTTGAGGGGCAGTCCTTGCTCTCCTCCTGGACAAGGGCGAAGGCATCCCTGTGCCCAGGAGCTGCACCACCAGCATCCTCCTCCCTTCCGGGCGCCGGCGATGGCCGGAGTCCCAGGACCAGCAGGACACACCATGCTGGAGGTCTCCCCTGCTTTAATAGGATCTGTCGTCTGGCAATCTAATTTGATCGAGGAAAACTAATGAAAACAGGCCCTGGTCTGCAGCACGGATTAGCCCAATCAGCCCAGAGTGGCTACTTTATTGTTCAGCTCCCTGGCACCAGCTGTGCCTGTGTGCAATCAGCCCTAAGAGCCATCAGGCTGCATCCGCCCCAGCTGCCCCAGCAGCCTCCAGTCCCAAAGCTCTGGCCCCAGCAGTGTGGGTGGGGACATGGAAGGGGGTGCTCCAGCGTGGGGCTTTTCCACCCACGTGTAAGTCGAACACAAGGGCGAACAGAGGGATCCCACAAATAAGGAAGCAGCCTGCACTAATACAGGTTTTCATTAGCTTTAAGGGATGTCCCTGGGTTATAAACAAATCCCATTACTTAGGAGAACAGCGTGTCTGGTGCTGACTGCCTGCATTTTGAGGGCCCAGCAGTATTAATGGGGCAACGTGTCCCTTGACAATGCTCATCTGTCCCCTCCAGACCCCAGCGTTGGGTCCCCAGGGCTCAGAGAGACAGAGCTGCACAGCCCCGCTGCTCCCAGCTCGGGGCAGCCCCACACACAGCATCACAGAGTCATCCCAGAATGGTTTGGACTGGAAAGGATGTTAGAGATAATCCTCTTCCAACCCTCTGCCATGGGCAGGAAACCTTCCACAAGACCAGATTGCTCAGAGCTCCATTCAACCCGGTCTTGAGCACTGCCAGGGATGGGGCAGCCACAGCTTCTCTGGGTAACCTCTGCCAGTATATGGAGGAACGGGGTGGAAGAGGGCAGGAGGGTGAAGAAAAGCGTGGAAAACACCCACGCTGTGGCAGTCCCTGTGAGGCTGTTCCGAGGCTCCTCATCTGGGGACCTCCTGGCAGCATGAGGACAGGTACTGCGCGGGTCCCTGCTCAGCCTGGCACTCAGGGAGGCAGAGGAACTGCACAGGATGGGTAAATACCTGTATCAGCAGGGATTATCTCCCTCTGCCTGCAAATATTTGCTCACCAGAGCAGACAGAGCAGAGGCGAGGCAGGCGCTCAGCCCTACACGTGCAATCACTGCGCTCCAGCGGCTCCAGGAACCGTGTGCCGGCCAAAGGCTGGGGGGTCTGGTTATGACCACGATCCAGTGGTGCTGCACACTGGGCTTGGGACCACGAGTCCCAGCCCCACTTAACACACAGGGGCAGAGCAGGAGGGAGTGATGCTGGAAACATTGTGGGGGGACTTGCCCAGGGCAGGACCTTGAGGTGTTTCACCAGGTGTGACACCACGGGACACCCCAGCACTGCCACCTCCAGCAGTGCCCCAGGCCGAGTGGCCTCAGCACTCAGGACTGGGGTGAGTCCCATAGCAGGGGCCAGACATGGTGTCAGTTCAGGTGGCTTTCTCAGCCTCTACGCTCCCCCAGGTCCCTCCTCTCCCCACACGAGATGTAAACCCGGGACAGCAAAGGGGTGAGAGGGTTTAACTGACACGGAAGAACCTCCAAGCAAAAAGTACTGGCAAAGAAGTGTGAAGCTTTAGGAATTACAGCACTGAGCCACCTGGGACACGTGCATATTGACTTAGACCCAAGCCTTTAATAAGGCAGCTAACAGCATTGCTTTTACATTCATCCCTCTTACAAGCTGAACATGCCCAGGACAAGTTCATGTTCCAGCTACAGCACTCGCCGGGCTCAACCGAGGGATTACCCGGCCTTGTAGCTACAGCTCGCCTCCTCTCCCCTTTCTTCCCTCTCTCTGTTCTGCCTTGGTGTCAGGTCAAACAGCTCTTCCCACTCCATGTTTTGGCGTGTGCTTTGCCTGCAGATCACACACGTACCTCGGGGTCCCTCCTGATGTGCTGGAGCCCAGGTGATGCTTGTGCCCTCTCCTTTTGTAGCTGCTGAGGAGCGAGGCACTCACACAGCCTGGCTCTTTTCAAGTCATTTTAAAGGATTCACCTGAACATCTCTGTCACTGGCAGACGGGTCTGGAAAGCTCCCTGAAATCCTGCACCTGCGCTCCAGAGCCGCTCACACTGACACTGCCAGCACAGCGCAGCAGATTAATGTCACAGCCACGCGGCACAAACGTCTCGTGACGGAAAAGTGATGGCAAAGGGCAGGAGGAGACTTCGCATGGACATTAACGGAGGCTGGAGTACATTAATATTATCGACAGGCTGTCAGCGAGGCTAAAGAGGCTGTGCCAGCCCTAAGCAGGGGATGGAGGCACGGCAGCAGCGTGGGGATGTGCAACAGCGGCTGCACTGGCCATGGCTGGGGACCGTGGGGGGCTGGGTGGGAGGGGAGCCACACGAAAAAGGGTGGCCTTGGGAGCCGGGGCTGCGAGGATGCACGGCAGAGAGGCCGGAGGAGAGGGAGGCAGCCCGAGAGTGCCCTGACCCGTGAAGGAGGGGCCCCAGGAAGGCCCCTCGGCCGCCCACATGCTCCCTGTCAGCTCCAGGCAGGCCGGTGCCCCGATGCCTCGCCAGCCTGCCTGCGGGTGACAGGGGTTGGGAGAGGAGAAGGAGACACTGGGGCACGCTGGCACACTCAGGGGAGCACCTCCCCGTGCCCACCGCCCAGTGGGCATGCAGGAGGACGTGACATCCCGGTCCTGCCCTGCTGCAGGGCATCACAGGCTCCCTCCCTGGCAGCCCCGGCTGCAGGCGACGGCTCAGCGCCAGCGGCAGAGCGCGGCCTCGCAGTCCTATGGCTGCGCTGAAATACGGCGGTGGGAAGTCCCCTACTGCTCCCTGTGTAGCATTTTATCTTAATAACATTTTATCTTGGATGACAAGCCTGTATAATGTGGTTTAAAAGCCACGGCTACGCTGACACTGGAACGGGGGAAAGGAAAAAAGCTCTTTTCTCCCGTCTAATACATTTGCTGAGGTCACAACTTCCAAACCTCTCGCTGTATCTCGCTCGCCAAGCCAGGAGCTGCTTTGTAGAGCAGCTCAGAGAGAGCGGCGGGAGCTCAGCCCTGCTCCTCCCTCCCGCTCAGGGTTCCAGCTATAAAGGCTCCAGCTCTCGCTTTCCTTTGCAGTTTGGGCTGGGGGAGGTCTTTTCTTCTTCGCCTGCTCCGTGCAGGGAGTGCTGGAGGCTGTGAAGGAGGAACTGTGAGGCTTTGCTTCATCCCAAGGCTGGCAGGAGGCTGAGCCCCACCGAGTGACCTGCCCGTCCCACCTGCAGGGCAGTGCAGGAGCAGGCAAAGCCACTTGCACCCCTGGCATAACCCACGCACAGCCCAGAGGTGAAGCCAGCTGGGCTATCCCACACCACACCAGCTGTCCCAGGGCCATCATATGGATCTGCCAGCAGATGGGTCAGCACTCCTGCACAATCCAGCCCTGCCCCAGCCCTGTAGCACCCAAATTTCCCAGGGACTCTGTCCCTGCTGGTGCGAGCACCGCAGCGATGCTGCTCAGCACGTTATCATTAAGGAGACAGCTATTCTGGTCTAATTGCCAGTGGCTCACATAAAACATGGCAGTCTCTGCCTGCTCGGAACAGAACCGTGTAATCACCCTAAAGACAAAGGATGCCCGAAAGAAAGAATAAAAACAGAGATTAAAATAGAGAGGGGACAGAGGCAGGCAGCCAGGTTGACTTGGGGAGGGAGGAGACTGACCCAGCAATGAGGGTTAAGCTCTTCTTGTGAGAGCTAATTTAAGGTCAGGCAAATCCTGCTGACAGATTATTTTTCACCTAAAACGTTCAGATCGGTGGCTCGGCCACCGCAGCGCAGCAGGACCTGGAGAGCAGCTGGAGCAGCTGCTGGAAGCCCCACGGCCCAGGCTGGAGTACAGGACAGCCCTGTCCCTGCCTGGGACCAGGCTGAGCACACAGAGCCCTGCCCAGCTCCCCGGGAGCAGCCCAGCAGCCCCTGCCAAGATCCAGGCCAATCCCACCCTGTGCAGCCACTCTGCTTGTGCCCCAGGAGGGACGGGAGTCTCCCCCCACCCCAGCCTGTCACTCTGTCACCTCTGCTCCGCTGTGACAGACAGACAAGCCCCAGCTCGCAGGACCATCAATTATTCACACGCACTATTTCTGAATATTGATGTTAAAAGCAAATTCCCGTCTTGCCCCTCGCTGGCATCTCCAGTGGGATTTTCAGGCCACAAGGACCCACATTCCTGTGGAGCCATCAGGGGGTGGGGAGGGAGACATGGAGGGACCTCCACTGCCACCAGTGGGTCTGCTGGCACCGGGTCTGGGGTCTGCAATTTGGGAGCAGGACAAGAAGCCCCCGAGGCTGGGGAGTATCCCAACCTGTTCCCGAGGGATTCAGCCTGGAAGGCTCAGGGAATGAAAGGATGTGTCAGCCAGAGACAAAAGGAGCTTGCTCTCCCCCTCGGTTGTTCACAGGAAAATATTTGTAAACAAATGCTTTCTGCTTGCATTTATACAACTTTAAGAGACTTCAAATGGAAGCCTGCTCCCCACACTCTATCATTACCCTTCATTATTGCAATTTTCCAGGCTTTAGGTGGCTGGAGAGGGAAATCAGAGGATAATGTGCCACTCTGAAAGCTGCAGGAAGTTAAACAGGGAGTGAAGCAAGCCCAAACAAGCCCAGTGACACCGGGCACACGGGCACGTGATGGGCACTGGCCGTGCAGACCCAGCACAGCTCCTGCATCCAGGTCAGAAAATCCTTGTTTGCTCTGCAGAGAGGTGACACAGAGGACAGCAGGTAACGAGGAGCTTGGTAGTGCTGGATTATTTAGGAACCACAACAACCTTCCTTAGGGACCAAACGAGCCCTGATACACCACAAAGACAAGCGATCATGCCGGGATTCAGAGAAAGAACAATTCTGACCCTACGTGCCAAGGAAAACCAGCAAAGTGCAGCAGCCATGTATGGAGAGGGGACGACTGGCCCAAAAACACAAGGGAAGCCCAGGTACCTGCTGTGCCCCTCCAGGCTGCAGCACCTCACCCAAGACCAGGTCCCAGATCATCCTTACTCAACAGATCCCTCCTTCCTTGGCCTAAAGTCCTGGTGATGGACTGAGTGTCCATCACACACAGACAGCTGAGATTTCACTGACTTGCTTATCATCATCAGTAGCTGCTGGAACAAAGATCAGCCGATGGACACCCCTGTAACAGGGAAGGGCACCAAAAGAAAATCTCCTTTGTAGATCATTGCCTTGATATCTCAGCATTTTTTACTTCACAGCCCTCTTTTATACAGCCGTGTTTACTGTGCTGGTATCTCATCCTACAGATTCATCTTGGATCATCGTTAAGGTTCCTCCCCAGCTTGCAGAGATGCCTCTGCTTACCATAAAGCTCTATGTTGAAATTTCAGATTAATTAAAAGCTGTAAATTGCAAAGCCAGATGCGATAACTCACATCTTCCCCCTTCCAAAGAAAAAAAAAAATAGGGAAGATGAGGAGAGTGTGAAAGCTCTTGGTTTCTTGGTTTATAGCACAGCCTGTCCCCCAAGACGTTGAGTTCAGCCCAGTGCCACGTCACTCCATCCTCACTGCGACCCCTGAGCTGAGCACCTGCTGCCATCGAGGGCCCTGAGAGACACCTCTCACGAGGCAGAGTTACACACAAGCCCCAGGAGGGTTCCCACCTTTCCCAGTAACACACCAGCGATGATGGTGCTGCTCAGAGCCCGTCTGCTCACACGGGCGCTCCGCGTCCAACACGCAGGGAGAGGCGACGCTGCAGAGGGCACCCTGCCAAAGGTGCCCTGTCCCCGGGCAGGAAGGGAGCCCCGCAGCCACCCAAATCCACCTGAGCAAGCCCTGCTCCCCCCGAGAGCCGGGGCCAGGCCGGCAGGAGCGGGTCCCGCCCCAGCGCCCGCGCAGCTGCGGCAGCGGGAAAGGGGACAGACGGGGTCCCCCCCAGGGCCGGGGACGCTGCTCCTCGAGCCCAAGGACACTCACGCAGCCGTGACCACCATCTGCTCACTGGCAGCACGAGCCAGCTCGGGCTCCAGCGCAGCGGCATCGCCCCAACGCGGGCGCGGGGGTCACCCACTGCTCCCTGCCTGCCCAGTCCTGGTCAAACACCACCTGCCTGGCACTCCACTTACACCTCTAAGAACACCCCGTCAGGTGGAAGAGGGGTTGTTCAGCACCTCCAATTCCTCCCAGTTTCCAGCTGCCCACAGCTCCCCTCCAGGCGCAGTGCCCAGTTTGACTGGTGCTCCCTCCCGCTGCCCTCATCCCATCACTCCGCAGGGCACTCGCAGGAGAGGGGCAGGCAGCAACATCCCTCCACTCCTGAGCTCCCACTCACTGCAGAGCTCTTAATGCATTTCTTGGCCAAGGGTGAGGAGATTAAACACTCTGTAGAAGGCGAGCTGACACGAGCTGACAGACCTGAATCTTCTGCACATGCATAAGTGCCAGTCCTCATCACAAGGACGCTCATTTGCCAGCCTCATACCTATCACTGGGGCTGGGAGTCAATCTAAATAAAGCAAATTCACTTGTTCTGATGGGGAGAGGGAGTTGCTGGGCTGTCATAAGGTTGAACTCAGCTGGCATGATTCTAAAGTAGAAGGTGCTGCAGGAACAGAAAACACAGGGTTTCCAGCCTCCCAGGAGCAAGAGGAAGGGAGTTATGCTGTGCTTGAAAGCAGCCATGCCAGGAGACAGCAATCAGCCCCAGGCCCATGGCTGTGAGGAGCTGTGGAGTCACAGAATCATTTAGGCTGGAAAAGATCTCCGTCGAGTCCAACCTTTGACTGATCACCACCTTGTCACCCAGCCCAGAGCACCGAGTGCCATGTCTGGTCATCACTTGAACACCTTTGGGGATGGGGACTCTGCCACCTCCCTGGGCAGCCCCCTCCAGTGCCTGACCACCCTTTATATGAAGAAATTCTTCCTGATGTCCAACCTAAACCTCCCCTGACGCAGCTTGAGGCCATGTCCTCTCATCCTGTTCATGGCTGCCTGGGAGGAGAGACCAACCCTCCCTGGCTACACCCTCCTGCCAGACATAAGTGCCAGTCCCTTCCTCCAGGGATGGGAGAGACCCCAGAAACCCTGCAGGAACACAGATTTCTCCCTTGGTGGGGAGGACCACCTTGTGCTGCTGCCTGCTGGGGCCCAGCCTTGTCCATCCCACCCTATTCATGGCCCAGAGGTGAGACCAGAGCAAAGCCTGGCACGTGGCTGACTCCTCCTGCTTGCCTGAGCCAGTCCTGCCAGGACACCATATTTCACCTTATTCCACTCCAGTACAGAGCCCAGCCACCCCACAGAACCCAAGAATGGTTTGGGTTGGAAGGGACCTTAAAGACCATCTCGTTCCACCTGCTGCCATGGGCAGGGACATCTTCCACTAGACCAGGGTGCTCCAGGCCCTGTCCAACCTGTCCTTGAACACTTCCAGAGACAGAGCATCCTCAACTTCTATCCCTCTCCTTCTCTCCTACCCCCCAGTGCTTGGCTGCAAGGATTAAGACTCATTTCCAATGAAGTTTTCATTATTTTCTGCTCTCCTTCTTTATTCCCCAACTCATTTGCATTACAAAAAAATTAAACAAAAGCTGCTTTTTTGAATCTCCTCTCATTACTCCCATTACATTTGTTAACATCATTATCTTCAGCTGAAGATGGCAACTATTATCAAATGTTGCAGAGCTGCTGCAGACCTCTTGCTATATTACTCCGGAAAATTGCTTTAATGCTTATGCTTTTAGTGGTTTGAAAAAAACCAGCTATAGCATTAGAAGTCATAAAGAAGATAAAAAAGTGCATCACTTGATAATATGTGCGTTTTTTCCCCTTTACACTGAAATATAAATACATAGTGGTAATGCAGGATGCAAAAGCTTTTCCTCCTGTACCTTGATCCACCACAGACCCTCTGATCTGACCCTCAGATTCACCTTCTCTCTCTCCAACACTTTTCTTCAAGAAAAAGTGTTATAATGAAAGCTGGGATCAAAAGAAAACCATGCCAAAGATGACACCATTCGTTTTTTCCAGATTATGGCAAAATAAATCTGAAAAAGGAGAGACAGTGCTAATGCCCCAGGGCAAGGGTGCTGAATCCCTGGATTTAGGAGAGGAGGAAAGCCCTGAGGGACTGAGCTGCCCAGGGAGCAGGGCAGGCTGAGGTGGCCCTGGCAGAGGGAGGGTGGTGAGGAGGGGTCTGTCGCCCTCTTCAGAAGACACAGGCACTGCTGCTGCTGCCATGGGGAGCAGGGGGGCAGCCCAGGGGTCCCACTGGTGCTCCACGAGGGAAGATGCCTGGAGTGCCAGCAGCCTTTAGGCAGGAGGGAGCAGTGGGGGGACAGGAGAGGCTTTGCCTGATTTGAAACACAGATTACAGAATCGAAATTTTCATTATAACGAAATGCAAACCCCTCTAAGTTCAGAGCTCTGGCTGCAACCCCAGGGACTCCCTGAATGTGAGACAGGGGTTGCTGTGGGCCCTGTTTAGAGCCAAAGAAATCTGACAGCAAAAGCCTGTCCCAACAGAGTCCTGGCACAGCTCACGGGAGGAAACAAGGGCATCACATTCAACATCCAGCAGCACCATCTCTCCTGACAGGTCCAGGAGAGTCCTGCCACCTTTGTGGGTGCATCTCTGCTCCCTGCTAACAGCTCCGTGGGTCTAATGACAGGGATATGTCTCAGGGTCCCAGTGCCTCTTGCTTTCAACTGGAAAGCAACACAGGTGACCCTCGGAGCACTGATAACATCTTTGCTCAGCTTGGCTCAGATAATTGGAAGGGAGTCTTAACCATGAAAAGAAGATTTAAAAAGAAGGAGCTAAACGCAAGTGTGCAAAAGCTGGAGAGGCAAGATTTGGCAGGTGTCATGGAATTGGGACTGGGGCTTCCAAATCCCCCTTCCCAAGAAATGATGTGTCTCCAGGGTCACCACGAAAACAAGACAAACAGAAGGAATTCTTCCCTGTGAGGGTGATGAGGCCCTGGCTCAGGTTGCCCAGAGAAGCTGTGGCTGCCCCATCCCTGGAAGTGTCCAAGGCCAGGTTGGATGGGAATTGGAGCAACCTGGGCTAGTGGAAGGTGTCCCTGCCCATGGCAGGGGGTGGGACTGGATGATCTGTAAAGTCCCTTCCAACCAAACCATCCTGTGATTCCATTCTAAAGGCTTCCAGACACAATTGCTGAGGAGCAGAAGGGGCAGAGACCCTCATGGCAGAGGTGAAGGACAGGGGGAGGTGGAAGAGGAATAGTAAGAAGGTGGGAGCGAAGGATCCACTGTAAACCACAGGACCTGCTCACACACCGGGCACAGGGAGCGGTGCAGAGCCCAGGGGTAAGGGACAGGGGGGAACAGCAGCAGGGCAGGGCTGTGCTGCCTCTCAGCCGGGCCATGCCGGCTCCGAGGCTGTGGCAGCACAGCTCAGCAGCCGGGACTGTGCACAAACCCCAGCGCGGCCGGAGCTGATTTACGGAGCCTGCAGGAGAGGTCACATCTCAATAGGCTTTCATCGATCAGTTAATTAAACCGAGGCAAAACAAACACAATGAACGTCAAAATTTACAACCTCTGCCACGGGTTCAGGTGCAGCCCGAGCCCAACCCACCCATCTTCTCTCCTAACAAGCCTGGACGGGCTGGGCATGCGAGGGAGACCCAGGCACCTCTCCAGAGCAGGCAGGGCGTGCAGGGGCTGCACTCCCTCCTGCAGCACCAGTAATGCCACTAGCAGTAGCAGACTGCTGAGGATGAGGCAGCACAGGAAGAATCCTGCCAGGAAGAAGCCAAAATGTGCCTGTCCCCAGACACGGGGCCCAGCACGCTCGGAGGGCGGCACGTGAAGCGTGACACCAAAATGACCTGCTCTAACCATGCACGAACGCAAAACTCGCACAAGCCCGTGCTGCAAGTTCACGCTTGGTCACACAGCCCACGAGACCCACACAAAGAGATTCAAATTATCACCGTGTTTTCCATCAGGCTGTTGGTGTTGATTTAAGCTGCCCAAACAAATAATTACGGCCTTATCTCCATCACGCAGCAGCATTAGCAACAATTCATCATTTTTAGCTTGTTTCAGACATTGTGTACATAGGGATAAATAAAGAAGAAATTCAGCCATTCACATTTCCTAGGACCTGGCACTGCAAAATGCCAACACGGTGCAGACGGGCATTTGGTTAAATCTGCTCTCGACTACAACAAAAATACAATCTCCAAAGAACTCTTCTCTGCAGGAAAGAGAGACACGTGCACGTTTTCAACAGCTTCTGCCAACGACACGATCATATCTGCAGGGCTGAGGGGTGGAAACGATGCTCAGCGAGGGCACACATGGATGTGGTCCACATCTCCGGGCTCCTTCCTTCCCTTCCCCAACCTTCAGGCAGGAGACCCCCCACCAGATGTTACGCAGCTGCAAACAAGAGCCGGTGCCCCCAGCACCCAGAGCACTGGCAGAGCCAAGTGGCTCTGCTGGATGTCAGGAAGGAATCCTGACACAGGCACTCCAAAACCTGGCCCACCACCAGGCTCACCCGGAGAGCCAGGACGGGGTTAACTATAACTCACACGCCATCCCTAGATAAGACACAACAGGTTATGCCAGAGCTCTGCCAAGAAAGCTCAGGGAGATGATTATGAAGTTAATTCTTGACACCGTCGGGCGCGCGTTGTACATCTATTGTGTGCAATAGCCATAGCTCTTGTTTAAACAACGGGACGTGCCAGGATGTCGGATCGATTATACAGTAGCTGAGCACGGGGAGCAGCACTAAGGACGTGGAAGTCGGCCAAGAGGCTGAGGGAGTTCACCTGGGGCAGCCAACAGTCACCTCCCTGGAAGGAGCCACGTGTCTCACACCCCGACTGGGAGGGAAAACCAGGCTGGGCACCCACCAGCCACCCAGGTGATCACCAGCCCTGGCTCAGGGGCTGCCTCCTAACTCCTGCTCCCTGTGAACGCCCATGCCTTTGCACAGCTTTACTACTGGGATAAGTAGGAGCGTGAAAACAAGATGTAGAAACATTAACGCTCCTCCGCGCTCGGGAGGCGTCTGTGAAACCGCAGCGTTAAGTGACGCTGCCGTGCCAGGCACCCGTCACCACCGGGCTCCTGGTGCAGCACTGCACGCAGAACACACGAGCTGCAAGCCAAAGGGACACTAAATGACACCCGAGGAGCATCTCCAGTGGTGGCAGCAGCTTCCCCTGCCTGCAGCACGCTGTGCCTCCCCCATGCAAATGAGATGTGGTTGGCAGGGAGAAGCAGCTACAAGTGATCAGTCAGGCGCTGGTGGACACAGAGTGATGACCAGCACAGCGTTTTCATTTCAGCCATGACCAAAACTCCCCAGGAACGGAGTAGCACAGGCCCTGTCCTTCCCCTTGACCAACACACAGAGGGTCTCAGTGTCTGCACAGGCATTTCTTCTCCAGACCCATGAGAGCACTTACAGCCCTCCACAATGCCCAGTGCCAAGCACCAGGCTGGCTTGGGCAAGAGAAACCACTTCTGCACAAGCCCAGGTTGAGTCTGCCTGTAAGGGGTACCCCTCACTGGGGACGTCCAGCACAGAGGGAAAAGTGGGCACAGGGAAGCTGGGGAGGGGTGACAGCACCTGGACAGGGACCCAGCTGGTTGTGACATGCTCAGCCATGACAATTTACAGTTTTAAAGCTGCTTTCAGTGGAAAGACCCAGAACAGGCAACGGAGGCTCTGGAAAGGAATATTAAACACTGCAGAAATAAAAGGTATTGCTCAAGAGAAAACATAACAAGGCTGAAACCCAGCGTGGTGCAGCCTTCAGATGAAATGGAGATGAGCTGCGAATGAATTGCTCCCTCTTGGGGGAATTTCTGGCTTTTTAAGGAAGGAGGGCACACCCGTCCTTCCTGAAGGGTGAGGGTGGGATGGAGTCCAGGGATGCTGTCCAGGGTTGGGGCAGCAGCATGCAGAACCTCTCTGACCATGCCATGGCACTCCCACCTGGGCCCTGCCATCATCTCCATCACCGGGAGAGCCAGCTGGGCCCCCATCCCACCCTGGGGAGGGTCCCCATGCAAAAACCAGAGAACAGGAGTCCAGGCAGAGGCTGGAACTCCTGGAGCACAGCCAGGGAAGGTGTAGGTTGGATATTAGGAAAAGATTCCTCCCCCAGAGGGTGGTAGGGCACTACCAGGCTCCCCAGGGCAGTGGGCACAGCCCCAAGGCTGCCAGAGCTCCAGGAGCATTTGGACACCCTCTGAGGGACAGGGTGGGATTGTTGGGGTGTCTGTGCAGGGCCAGGGGTTGAAGTGGATGATTCTTGTGAGTTCCTTCCAACTCAGGATATTCTGTGAGTCTATGACCCCCTGCCTCTCCCCCAGCCCTGCCCAGAGTCCTGCCATACCCCCAGCCTTTCCACACGCCCTAGTTCTCAGAGCCATGCGGCTGTACGAGAATCTCAGTTTCCAGTTAAAAATAACACCAGTTTCTAGCCCTCAAAGGTGCAGAAAAACGTGACCTCTAAAAATCCCGAAACTGAAAGGCAAAGCAAATGAGTCCCAAATTTGTCTACGCTATAAACGTCAATTTCTTTTTGAAAGAAATGAATGTTTTTGATGAATGTTTTCTTGAATGCCTGCTTTTGGCAGTGCTGCCATCTGTGAAAAATCTCTGCCACGCTCGCTATTAAGATTCCATTTCCAAGAAGAGCTCATAGCTGCTTTAATAAATGGTTAAAAGATTGTCAGGAGTCCAAAGGGCCAGCAGCTTGTTTACCACAAGTGGCTTCTGTCACCAAGTAAAGCACCTTTGACTGATAAGCTTAGAGCCCGCCAGACCACATGCAGCTTCCTCGCAGCCCTCTAACAAGCGACACTTTCAGAAGCACTTTAGCTATGTTGGGCACTTAGGAACCTAATCCCTATCGACTCTCAATGAGATTTATGGCCCTGAATGGCCACCTTGCTTGTGAGAGGTCCCTGGGTCATGCCGAGCCTTGCAGAGGCTTCACCCAACATCTCCCAGTCGTGTGTTGGCATTTTAATACCATTCATCAACCAAAAGCACAAACCCTCACTGTGGTGAGCCCCCAGCCCAGACTCCAGTGTGGGCCCTGCAGCAGCACCCGCGGCATCAGGCGCTGCCAAAATCCTTCAGGAGGGGCTGAGGACACATCCCAACAGCCCCAGCCCAGGCTGTGCCCACCAGCCTGGCACTGGGGAGCCCCTGCAGGCAGTCCTGGGGTGGCACAGAGCAGCCAACCCCACCTCAAGGCTGCACACCCCACGTGCATCCATGGCACAGCAAGGATGGCAAAGGGCAGCGCTCCGAGGAGCCTTCCTGCAGCGTGTCAGCACCAAGGCTCCCCGGCTCACGAAATGGAGTCCTGAAATGGCTGGTGTATTTGTAGATCCTCTGCGTGACTGAATCAAGAGGAACAATAAGATCTTTTTCCAGATTCGGCAAACATCAGTATAATAAAAAAAATTAATTATATGCTTGAACACATGCACCAGAGCAATGCCCTGTATTTTCTCCTAATTGTTCTCCAAGCCTTGCAGAGCCACATTTAAATAAAAATGAAGCAGTTATTTAAACCGCAATTAAAGATGGGAGCAATTTATTTTTAAACTTGAACTATCGTCAGCAGAGCAGGAGAGGAGGAAGGGGGGCTGCCCTGGGACCCCCAACGCCGCTGGAGCCACAGTGCCAGGTGCTCCATGAAGGAAGGCGAAGGCACAGAGCACACACCCTTCCACAGCCCCTCCAAGGAGAGCAGGCTGCATCCCACTCCATGCCCCATCCCACAGCTGCTCCTCACTGGCACAGACCACAGCAACCTCCGAGCCCCCTGCCCCAACCTTGGTGCCATTACAGGAAGGAAGAGGATTTGGGGTTTAAGCCCCTGGGAAGGTTTAGCCCTTGCTCCTGATCTCCCCTGGGATCAGCTCCTGCCCTCCCAATGGGCAGACTCAGAGCAGGCACGGCAGATGCTTTGGGAGGCATCTGCACCTCTGGGCTCATCTTCTTCCAACCAGGTGCCCATCACTGCAACCCCAGGTTCTCTCCCCAAAATCCACCCAGGGGACTCAGCCCTGCCTGCCCCAGCGAGGTGACAGCATCCCACACCCTCGAGCAGGGAGCAGGGAGCACCCTCGACAGAAAGAGGCTGCTGGGAGGGGGCTGGGGAGAGAGGAAGAGCAGCAACCACAACAAAAACCCACCCTCTCTTTTCACAAGACAGCAGAATTTATCAGCCTGCAGCCCTTCACATCTGTCTCCTCATACAAAATGAAAGAGGCTTTGAAAAACAGAGGAGATGAAATAAAGCCGTCTGTGTGAGGAAGCTGGCATCTCTGCCACTGTCACTGTCACCATGGCAGGAATAATGACCGGGATTGTTTCTGCATCTGTGGATGTGCGCGGGTGCACGGGGAGGAGGGGAGGGAGAACACACCACCCCCGGCCCCCCTCCCTGTCCACAGGCATCCCAACCCTGCTCTGCCCACTCAGGATGGGCTGGACACGCACATCCCACCCTCCCAGTGGACACAGCAGTGGCGGTGGCACGAAGATGTGATGACTTCAGCTCTGCTACACACAGCATCAGCTCCAATCCCTCCACAGCCCAGCACAGGCCCCAGGGGCAGGTGGCTCAAGCTCACAAAAACATGTGGTTTGGGAAGAGGTTTGACCTGTACAGCTCTCACATCACTTGGCTTTGCTGTAGCAATTACTGCTGGCTAGGTACCGCTCCTGGGGGAGACCCCAGGGGAGCAGGACAGAAGCCAGAAACGTCTTCACTCCATTAGGTGACATTTAAATAGAGGTATAAAAGGAGAAAGATTGGGGCTGGGTGGAGAACCTGAACACACCAGCAAGCCCATTTCTCAGAGCTGGCTTTGGCATTTTCTTGTGGTGATTCCTGTGACTGATGATCCTCGTGGTTCCCTTCCAACTGAGGATACTCTGTGATTCTATCCTATTCCCTGATTTTTTAAAGGGATTTCGGTGCATTCCAAGCCCATCCTGCAGAGTGCTCCAGGCAGAGGGGTGGCTCCCACGGACCCCTCAGGCCAGGTGGTCCATGGCTGAGCAGGGGTTGCACCCCTGTGCAAAGCCCCCCGAGCTCCAGCTGGGCTGCAGCCCCGTGCCCAACATCCACACCACCCTGCCCAGCACACGGAGTGGTGATCACAGCCTTAGCTCGAGCTAACCCACCCCCAGAGCTGAGCTCTCTGCTGGCAGGAAGGCCTTTAAAATGCACAAAAGCATTAGAATTTAGCAAGTACCTTCTGAACAGGGAGACAAGACCTTGTAATTCAGCGAGGACCTGGATCCTCCAGGCTCAGCACTGCGGGCAGGCAGGAACAGGGGTGGGTTCAGCAGGGTGCAGAAGGCACATGTAGCACCAGGTTTCATTATATAGCTCAGCTCCATGGGAGCTGTGCCCCGTAACCTCCTCTGAGGACTGTGCTCAGCAGAGAATCCTCTCACAAGGATACACAGAGCACAGCCCAAGGGTCTCCCAGCTCCTCCAGGGAGGCCCAGGCACCTTGTAAGGTCAAGAACACATCACCACAGGAGGTTAATCAGCCTCTGGCTGCACCTCCAACCCCCTCCTGCCCACGTCACTCCCCTTCCCCACATGTCACCAGCGGGGTGCTCCAGGGCACTTCCCTCTTTTTCCCAACTTCTTCGCCATTTCTTGCAAAACCTCGATGTGCAATTCAGAGCGTGATTGGAGTGATGTGTCCCCCTACACAGAGTCACCCTGGGACCTGGGAGAGCCCAGACACGCATCCTTCTGGCTGCCACCAGCAGACCCTTCCTCCTTGCATCTCCTCCAACTGACTTCTTCCTCCTCCCGCTCTCTGTGCCCCAGGAAGAGATTTACAGCCCACCTGCCTCCCACGGGATCTCCAAACCCTCAGCCATCCATGCCACCCTCTACCTGCCATTCATCCCTTCCCTACAGCACAGCTCCTCCTCAGGGTGGCCGAAGATTCCCACTTACAGGTGCACCAAGGGACAGGGATGCCAAGTGTGAGATCAACAGCCCCTTTCCTTCTCCAAACCCCTCCGCAACCAGCGAGGTCCTGGCACAGGGTGCCCAGAGAAGCTGTGGGTGCCCTATCCCTGGAAGTGTCCAAGGCCAGGCTGGATGGGGCTTGGAGCAACCTGGGCTCATGGAAGGTGTCCCTGCCCATGGCAGGGAGGTGGCACTGGGTGATCTTTAAGGTCCCTTCCAAAGCATTCTATGATGCCTTGCTCTGCTCTCAGCCACAGCTTTCCTTTCCTACAGAAGCTGCCACAGTGCAGCGAAAGCTGCCAACAAAAGCTCTGGTTCAGGACGGCCCGAGCTCCAAGTCAGCAAATCTCCATTTGAGCCCTGCCAGAGGGGTGACGGGGCTGGGGGCCTGCAAAGCCCAGGCACCAGGAGCACGTGGTGACACGGGGAGCAGGGTGGCCACCCCGGCTGCTCGGGGGCACCGCAGTGCCTGGGCTGCTCACAGAATCCTATTTACTTGTTGTGGTCCCTCCGTGTGCTCTGTGTGTGTGTGTGTGTGTGTGTGAGATTGTCTCCAACGTGACTCTGCATTATCAGGGCTATAATGAGTCCTTGTTAAAGTGGATTTGATGGAATAATTATATTCCAAAAAAACCTGCGGGAAAGCGCTCTCCCCTCTTAAAGGGCAGGATCATCAAACGTTCTCGCCACATTATTTGCAGTCACACCTTCTGCTGCATCTGCTCCTTTTAAAATCTCTAACTCCAATCTGATCTGAATATATAAATCTGAATTATCACAGCAAAAGGAGATGTGCTCACACCTTTTTTTATCTGTTGCCATGGCGATTAGATAAAATTCACGCCAAGTCTCTGGGGAAGGATGAAATGATTTCAGACAGAATCTCACCCCACTTGGTGAGAATAACGCCTGGAGCTACTTCCCTCTGTAACAGGTCTGGGCACATGTCGAAGCCAGAGAGTGTGGCAAGGAGTGGGGGAGAAGGCAGGACACCTTTAGAGATCTCGAGGCCGACAGGGGAAAAGGTTTTGCAGCACCCCCAGACAGGGTAGGACGGGACAACGCTCACTCCGATCACATCAGGCGGCTCCAGGCTGCAAGTCAGCCCGTCCCGGGCAGGAGTGACAAAATCCAGTTGAAAAGGCCAACTCCTGGCCAGCCTGCTGCCCAGTGGTCACAGCACCCTCCTCGGAGCTGCCTGCACGGATTGCTCCCTGCACGTGCCGGGAGGGAGCAGGGCAGGCAGCAGCAGCCCAGGCTCCCTCCCCTCCATGGAAAGCCACCAGCCCCGTGCTCAGCCACAGGGGACAGCAGGGACAGGGCAGCAGGGTGGCCTCGTGCCCAGCACACTCAAACCCGCAGCCTCCTGCTTTAAACCAGCTGGGTTATTGTTATTATTCAGGCCAAACCAAAGCAAAACACCAGCAGCTGGGCACGACCCCCAGTAACTTCTCTGTATCTCCAAACCTCTCCACGATGACAAACACAGAAACAAGGGCAGCCTTTCGCCTCACCGTGTTTATTCTGTCCTAGCTTCCAGCTTTTCTCCAGGAACAGGAGACTTATGTCCTGCAGAATAAGCCTATTGACACGAGGACAATGCTGAATTATCCAGGTCCTGGCTCTTCTGCCCCTTGGATCATCCCTCCGCGCCCTGTGGCACGCAGGGCCCGGCTGGGAGGGAATGCTGTGCCCACAGATCCAGCCTCATGCCTCATATCCCGGGACTCACCGCGTCCTGGGATGGATTGCAGTGGGATTTGTGTGAGTTTGCATTTCTGCCATTTCAGAAAAAAAAAAAATGTACCAGTGGCGAGGTGCAGCAGAGGAGAGAGGGAACATTTTGGGGGGTACTGGCCACGTGGAAACACCAGGCAGCTGCTGTGCTTTCATTGCCCACATCACTGAACAGCCGCTGAGATGAGTTTAAGAACCCCATAACCAGCCCTGGGGACATCAGAGGACGGGGCAGAAAGGGCTGTGCAGGTCAAATGAAGCTCGTATCCGAAGCACCACAACAGATTAGCTCAGGTGTTTTGGAAACTCCCGAAAGGTTCAACCCATAACATGCACAAAAACACGTCTGAAACTTCACAGAACTCCTTTTTTTTTTCAGCTCCATCCTTCTGGCAAGCTTTACGTTTTGCTTTCCAGGGAAAAGGCTTTGTGGATAACCAGTGACTAAGTACATCCTCATCTCAGCAGCCCTTGGAGGATTTGTATGAGGCTGGTGACAAAGGCAGCCCCCTCAGAAACGGCGGTACCTTGAGAAGTGCTGTATTTAGATTTTTCCAACACAACCTATCAAGTACACGACACTGAAGCAGCAAATAGCAGCTCAGCTCTGGGTTTGCCAGGCCAGTAATGCTCACTGCCTCCAAATCCTGCTGCCCTTGCCAGTCCTGGTGCCAGCAGGCTGGGCAGGGCGGGTGCCAAGCGCTGTCAGCTTTCCCTCGAGCTGACACAATGCTGTTACACCTGAGAGCACCACAATTTGCTCTCCAGGGACCACAGAGGGCCACCCAACAGTGTTAGAAGTGCACAGGCACGTGTGTGCTCACAGGGTTGCAAAAGCCAAGCAGTGCTCAAAGGAAAGCCTTGCAGCAACCAAGCAGGGCCTGAAATTACCCAAAAATCCACTTTCTAAGTGTCTCAGGTAGCTGCCCATATTGTTTTTGTAAGCTGCAGCTGGACACACACCCCAGCAGTGCCCACACATGTGGGACCCACACACAATAATAATAAAATAAAAGCTGTTTACAACGTTAAATTCTTAAACTGGTTTGTAGCAGGACTTCCTCGTGGAAAAGGGTGAGAGGTGTGTAAAACACTGCCGTGCTCCCACCCCTCCCCTCAAACACACAGCAGCAGCCGAGTAGAAAACCCCAGCCCGGGTGTGAGGTGTGATCCTGCCCCCAGCCCCTCTGCAGAGAGCACTGTGCTGCCCTCCCATGCACAGCCCCCTGCACGGGGCACCAGCGGCCCGTGAGCGGGGCCGTGTCTGCAGCAAGGCTGGGAACGCCAGGCAAGATTGATTCTGATGTGAGCACCAGCAAAGCAAATGGGTTTTTGAGAACCCTGTAATTTCCCTGCAACCCCTGACTTCACTAAACACACAGCTTTCGACGACAGCACGGTCAGGTGGGCACTAAACAAAAATGAGCTGCACTAATGATGATTTATGTGCGGGATAACCTGCCATAAAGAATTTATCTTTGATTTCGGGGTATGTTACCGTGGTGCCAAGTTAACCAAACAACACAACTCGCCACGCAAGCCCAGGGAGGCAGGTGGCTCTTCAGCAGGGCTCTCACCAGCAAAGCACCACCTTGTACTCACCAAACCCCACCAAGAAAGCAGCAGGGCTTGGCTGAAAAGACATGAGGTTGGGAGCCCTGTAATCCCAATTAAGCACAAAAAGAATCATCAATCACAGAATGAAGGGATGGTTTGGGTTGGAAGGGACCTTCAAGCCCATCTCATTCCACGCCCTGCCATGAGCAGAGACACCTCCCACTAGCCCAGGTTGCTCCAGCCTGGCCTTGGACACTTCCAGGGATGGGGCAGCCACAGCTTCTCTGGGCAACCTGTGCCAATGCACTGTCACCCTCACAGGGAAGAATTCCTTCCTAGAACCTGAGAAAGCTCACAAAAGGGTCACCCCAGCCACATACAGAGCCAGAGGCTTGAGTTCACGAGAGCAGCAGCCCCAGGGCAAATACTCACTGCCCCTATTTCTGAGCTACAAATGCTTTGGTTTGGTTGAGGAAAAGACATTTACTGTGAAAACAGTCACTTAAAAAAAGTTTTGTGCCACAGAGGAGGCTGGATGGAATTTCCCCTGCTCTGTGCATCAGGACTGTTCCTCCCCTGCTGCATCGCGACTTGCTGGGAAGGTGCCCAGCCTTCCACAGGGAGCACTAGAGCAAAGTTTCAGGGAAAGCAGAGAGTTTGGCACACTGAAGTCAGGAGAGAACACCACGTTACACAGCCAGCTGTGAGCACTGCTGACAGTCCTTCCACACACCTTTCCTCCTACAGCTGAAGGAACTGCTGCGACCAGCAGGGGCCCTGGGACCTCAGCACCACATGCCAGCTCTCCTCACCTCCATTCCATTCCCTCCAAACAGCAGGGATCCCTCCTCCTCCCCACTTAGAACCAGGACAGAAGCAGAAGATCAGCAGAGGTCAGGAAATGAGTGTATTTTTGGTAACAACAAAGCCAGTTTTAGCTCTAACACACCAGCAACAAAAAAATAAGCTTCAGGCAGATACTATATTTGTAATCTAACGGCACAACATGTTTGCTTGTGTTGACTCTGCACTGTAACACAATTTATATGTTCTGTCTTTAGGGTAATTATTGCTTTAGAATGTTAAAATCGTTCCACCCTAATTAAATCATCATATTAAAAAATCCACTGCCACAGCAAAGTTGGGTACAAGTCTGGTTAAGATCACACAAGTGCACGGATGCTCGGTGGGCAAAATCACTGCCAAGCCCACTGGCCACACGGGCACTGCTCGGCTCCATCCCGCAGAATCCTGAACCACCAACTTCCCCGGAGGTGCTGCCAGAGCTGGCCTGCACTGAGGAATCAACACCTTGGGTTGTCCTGCTGAGGGGCCTCGTTTCCCACTCATCAAACAGCACAAGCCCGTGGCGGGCAGAGCATCACCCACAGTCCACCAAGAGCATCACCCGAGCGCCTCACACCCCAGAGATGGACACCACAAGCTCCTCAACCCCATCCACCACACCGCAATCCACTTCATGTTCCCTCATCCACAGCCATTTCCTGGACAGAAAGGCTGGCAAGGCCAGTCTGTCCCCCTGCCAAAGGCAGGGAGCACCACTTCCCTCCGCCTGCCTCCGAGCGCGTGGGCTGTGCTGAGTCAGCACGTTGGCTGCACTCAGGAGGCACAGCCCACCAGCAAGAGCCACCACAGCCCTCAGGAGAACCTGTCACCCCCCTCCAGGTGAAGCACTCTGCTCCTTAAGCTCCTTAAGGAAGAAGCATCCGTGCCAGAGGGATTAGAGCCATCGCGTCCCCTGCTCGGTCAGCGGGTGTCCCGGCCCCGCTCCTGGTGGCATCTGCTGCTCCCGGCAGCACCGAGACCCGGAGGAGCATCAGGACTTGCTGACCTGTGAGCAAATATCAAGCACAGAGCACTCACTTTGGGCCAAATCCTTTAATTCTCTCTGGATCCCCCGGGGAAGGCAGTATTGATTGCTTCACTACGGGCTCACACACGCTGTGCCGGGCAGCCAGCACTGCCGTCAATAGCGGCTCTGCGGAGGAGCCAGGAGGTCACCCCGGTACACAGCGACGCGGGGACAGCCCCACGCTGTGCCAGCACCTGCCCACAGCCCCCTCAACACCGGCTGCCAGGCCAGGCAGCAGCACCTGCCAAAAAGTCACAGGGAATTACCCAGGTGCAAAACACCCAGAGCTGCAAAGTCCCTGAGTGAGACGGGCGATGCTGTCCCTCCCACAGCCCCTTTCCCACGGAGGGAAGTCAGTACTGAGCAGGACACGTCCTGGACTACAAGGCAGGAACACGGGACAGGGAGGCCAAGCAGCTTCCAGCATAGGAAGAGGCACAAAACACCATTTTTACCAGGTTTCTTTCCCTATGACTGAATCAGTTGTGAAAACTCACACGAGAAGCTGGAAAATTGACTCAAGCATCATCCTGACAACACCAACACCAGCCCTGGTTGCAGGAGCCGGGACATGGACAGCAAGGCAGGTGCCTTCCCTCTTGTCCAAGCCCTGGTGCCAGGTACCCAAAGTGCCAGGCAGAAACCAGGACAGGGCACACGCGCTGCCACACTGACACTGAGCCATGCTTACACCCGACCACAGCACCCAGGAGACCCCAAAAATGGCACATCTGCTCACACCAGCAGCGCTTTCCAGTCTGGAGCTGCAAGATCACCACTAAAAGCCTCTGCTCGGGCAGCACAGGCACAGACAACGAGCCAAAACCAGACCCTCCACGACAGCAACTGTCACACATGGCAAAGCAGGTCAGATTTCCAAGAGAACAGGTGCTCCTCTCTTACCTGGGATGATAGAAACGGTGTCTTTCTCCCAGGATATAACACTAACATATTCCTGCACTGAAGAGGGGATGAGGCACTTGAAAACAGCCACGTTTCCACGCATCGACCTTTGGTCCTCCACCCGAACGGTGTACGGTTCCCTGAAAACTGTGGAGAAAAGCAGATGGTTGGTAGCATGACAGTGCTGGAGGAAAACACACTTCCTTTTGCTTTAATCCCACGTTTCCCAAACAAACCAACCCACCCAGCTACACACTGCTTCCATCCCAAGCACCTTCCCAGGGAAGGAAGTGGCCCTCTGTTGGAGAACGCAGGGGAAAGCTGTGCTTGGCATGCAGAGGGGGCCCTGGCCCAGGTCCTGCTGCTGGGACCCTGCCACGGGCCCCAGCACCACCTGAACTTGCCAGATTCGGTGTGGGGACCAAGGGCATTTTGTAGCTCTACCATTCCTTTCCCCTCTGGATGCTGAAAATGCGGCTGTGAGGCACCTGGGAGAGACATGGAGCCTGGCACCCTCCAAAATCCACCAGGGGAATACTGAGGGGAGCAGATGACAATTTTCCAAGCCATGCCACATGTCCCCACCATGTGCCCTACTCCTCAGGGAGATGCACATCCCTTTGGCAGCTCCATGGTGCTCCCTTGGACCAGCAACAAGGAACTCCCCAGTGCCACAGCACTCCAGGAGCACTCACTGGGTGACACGGAGCCACCTCAGCCTCTTCAGCAAGACACAATGTCACCAGCCTCAGTAACACACCATAAACTCCTGAAGTTGAGGGCAGGTGCCTCCCTACTGGGACAATAATTGTGCCCTGTAGGACACGGGCACAGTTGTTATCATGAGAATTATATGTTCACTTCATCATCTAACAGCACTCCTTGGGCAGAACAGAAGCAGCCCAACAAACTCCTCAGCAGCCCCAAAAGGAGGGTGTTTTCCCTGAGTGGGAAGCTCCTGCTGGCATCACATCCCACACCTCGCACAGACAAGGCAGCGGCGAGAGGGTGACACTATTCCCACCTTGATTTCCCAGGCTCTCAGGGCACCCTGCCCAGAGATGAGGGTCTGTGCCGTGAGGGCACAGGGAGAAGCCGACACAGAAAGGGACTGCAGAGCCAAAGCAGATTAACCAGCAAAAGCTTCCTTAATCACCTGGAGCAGAGGTTTATTCGCAGGCTTTAAAGGCCAGCGGGGACCACAAGGAGCACCCTGCATGCTCCCCACCACCACCACAACCTCAGCTCGGGGCAGACCCTGGACATGGCCCCCCCATGCTTGCCTCTGCATCCCTGACCTGTGCCAGCCCCCACTGCCAGGGCTCTGACCTTTTCCTGCCACCAGGAATAACCCACACGAGGGTAACACCTGTCCACAGCCAGCACGCTTAAAACTTTCCCCCGGCTGGAGAGATTTGCTCCACGTGCTCAACAACAGCTTTCCCAAGGCTTCCAGAGATTTTTCCCCTCATATTTTCAATTTCAACTGCATTTTATTGAATTGCTGGCTTTCTACAGCTGTAATTGGCTTTACATGCTGCACTGCCATTACAAAGCACTGGAGAGTGACTGGGCTGTGGGATGGCCAGGAGGGAGCAGGAGCAGGGGAACAATTCACAGGCATTTCTGATGCCATAAAGCCAGAGCAGCTCAAGCCAGCTGGAGCCATCCTGGTGGCCCTCGGAGCCCCCTCTGCACACCCACGTCTCCTGCTAACGGAGAGGGAGGCTGAGCTCCTGCTGACAGCAGGGGGACACTCAGCCAGGACTGAGAGGTAGGAGAGCCAGGACTCCCCCTCTGTGATCCCAGGGCAGCCCTCAGCACGCGGGACCCCAGCAGACCAACCTCGCAGTGCCCGGCACGAGGAGGGTTTCCTACACCCCATCTGCCCATCCCTCCTCCACTGAGCTGTGGTTTATAGGTAACCCGATGGTGCTGGTAAATAATTCACTCTGCAGAAGGGGGTTAATACCAATTTACTCCACAGTACAAGGTATTAAAATAAAAAACCCTGTAGTCACTTCTGTCACGTTCCCTCTGCTAGCCCCACTTTTAATAGGTTACATAATGAAGCCATTCCTGGGCTATTAGCCCTCCTCAGCCTGGTCAATAATTTACTATAATGGCTTTTGGAATCAGCTCTTTGCCATATTCCTCCTTTTCTTCCTTTCTTAATAAGTCTTGGCAAGCTGGGGCTGGATGCTGCAGTGGGAACAGGGCTGTGGGACACTGAGGGGGTCTTCCAGCATGGACAGATGTGCTCCAGCTCCTTCTACAGCTGTGAAAAGCCTCTGTACGTGGCTGGGTGAGACAACCTCGGTTCACAGGGAAAGGACCTCTCCTGCCACCAGGCTGCAGCCACACCACATTCTCCAGATGCTCACTGGAGACCCCCAGGCTGCACATCCCACCCAGCACCCTCCGTGCAGCATCAGTCGCTCCCATTGCAACAGCCCAACCCAGCAGCCCTGGTTCTGCTCCTGATGGGCGAGCTGGCAGGCCATGGAGAAGACCAGAGGAAAACCAGCCCCTCAGCCAAAGCCCAGCGCCCGCAGGGAGCCCCCACCTGCTTTGACACGGATGTTTGGGCTCCTGATTTTGCCAGCCGAGTTCTCCGCGGTGCAGAAGTAGTCGTTGTCGTGGATAAAGCTATTGAAGGCTGATGGCGAGAAGGGGTAGAGCTGCAAAGTCCCATTGGCATGGACATGCCTGATGTGGGGCACATCGTAGATGTCGTCACCTGTGGCCAGGTACCACCGAAGGACGGCGCTGGGTGACCCCGCGGCCGGGCAGGGGATCACCACCCCCACTGTGCTGGAGAAGGTGACCTGCTGGAGGGAGTCGTTCACAAAGTAGAGGCTGGTTCCAACATCTTCAGTGTGTGCTGTGGAGAAAGCAGAGGCCACAGCGGCGGGGGGTCACTACAGGGATCACCAATCCCGCCGGCACAGAGACCCCACGCGCGGCCGAGCAGGGGAGCGCAGCAGCATCAGTGCAGGGCTGGAAGCACAAAGGCCACCTTCACAGGCCAGCGCTCCCGCTGCCAGCACGGATCAGGGATCACAGGCACCTCAGCAGGACAACCAGGGGCTGTGGGAGGGAGGACAGGCACCCAGGGCATCCCCCCAGGGCTTCCCCTGGCGCCCCGCGGGCTCCGAGCACATGGTCCGACTGTCTGAGCACCCACAGCCCCGAGGACACCTGTGTGCAGCAACAACACGCCAGGCACAACAACCAACACCTTTTCTCCTGCAAACCCCAACATCCCCCAGCCCGGAGCAGCCCCATCTGGCACCCCTGTGCCACATCAGACCCCCATCTCAGCCGCAGGTGCCCATCGGCAGTGCCCACACATCCACTGCACACCATCCCCATGCAGGGCAGAGATCCCTCCTGCTGCCCTACCACTGCTTCCAAACCAGGAGAGGGGCAGGAAAACTGGGATCTGAGCTGCTCCCCTCTCCCAGGGCCAGAGGGAGGGAAGCCCAGTCCCACCCTGCCCTCAGCCTGAGCTTCTCCCAGGCATCCCTGCACCATCCAAATGAGGACTGAGGTGGGTTCAGTGGCACAGTCCAGGCAGAGCTTGCAGCCACCTGAATGCCTGGGAGCAGCTCTCCAGGGCACCACGAGCACTGGAGAACAGCGCTTCCCTCCTCGGAAAGCAGGGAAGGGACCTCTGCACCCAACTCCTCCAGTCCCTCCTTCCCGCTCTCCGGGACCACGAGCTCCCCCTTTCTCAACCAAAGCCAGCAAAATTGGCTATAAATAAGGATGAGGAGGCCCCCAGTCACTCAGATCCGCTTTCTTTTTTTAGCCGCACTCTTTCCAAGTGGGCGGAAGGACAGGGATCCAGGGATCCAGGAGCGGCCCTCGGCGGGGGTATTAATAGCTGCGCGGAGCGCGCGCCCGCGGTGCCGCAGAGCCAATAAGCAGATCACTGCCGTGCCGCCGGTTCAAAACGAGTCACGGGGGACCCTCCCTGACCTCGATTTCTTAACTTGGGGAGGAGGGGACGGGAGCAGGGGGGAGAAGGAAAGCCTCCTCCACACGGAGAGCCTCGCCTCAGCTCCAAAGGCGACCCCTCACCTGAGGAACGGCTGGTTGAGTGGCCACGGCCACTCCATCTCCACACCGAGCCTCCTCCAGCGTCTCCTGCCTCGGTGCCGTGCCACCAGCCTGCTCCTCACCATCCTCATCCAGGTCAGGATGGGACACCCCCAGAACATCTCGCTCCTTCCCAGAGCAGAGTCCTCTCCAGCCTTGTCCCAGCTGGATGTACAACCTCACGCCTCCTTCAGCACCCACAAAACCAGAGGCACCTTGTTCTTGCTCTCTGTGTGCGTGGCACAGAATCATCCCCCTGAGCCTGCTCAGAGCCCTCCTGTCCCATGGCAGGGCACTGCCCAGCAGAGCCACCACAGATGGGATTAGCGAGGTCCGGCGCTGCCACCACATGAGACAACGGATTTATAGGTCACCAAATCATCTCCGCGTCTCCACACACACCAGTTCCCTGTGTCCACGCAAACAAACCATTTATTTTTCCCTCCCTTGCTGACAAGTGCCAGAGACCGATGGACGGAGGAGCAAAGCTCCAGACCAGCCTTTGCAGAGCCACGGGGCCCCCGCTCGGCCCTGCAGATGTCATTTTGTGACATCTCCAGGCTGGTTTGTCGTCATGAATCAGCATTTCCCTTCATCAGAGCAGCGCGGTCCTTCTCCCAAATACATGAAAGAGAAAAAACCCGCACGTTTTGCAGGCAGAGGAAGGGAAACAAAGCCCACACGAGCAGCAGAGAGCTACGTGTGGCAGAGCCTGTCGCCCGAGCTGAGCAGAAGATGGCTGGAGCCAGGGCACGGCAAAAGCCACCCTTCGCCCTGGCTTCGGACCAGGGACATCCCGCTGTGCCCTGTGCTCCATCCAGCATCTCCCCCCAGATCCCAGACCACGGCTGGAGAAGGCTCCTCGAGCACCCAGAGCCTGTCAGGGAAGCATCTTCCTCCCCGGCAGCACCAGGAGGGTTTAGAGACGGACGGGTGAGGGGCTGGGGCGAGGAGTGGAAAAATACCTTATAAACAGAGAAATTCAGATTACCCGTAAAGCTTTTTCAGGTCAAAGGGGGAAAGGGATTTTTAATAGAAAATGGAGGTTATGGGATTGGCAATAGTTATGTGACAGACGCATAGAGTTAAATCCATATAATCTCCTTTACCATTTAGCATTGAGCACCATCCTAATTCCATGTTTCATAAAACTGCCTCCAAATCACCGAGAGAGATTAAAAATTTAGAAATAGCACAGCAATATTTTTAAACCAGAAATCACTGCTCACATCTGGTCAGATGTGCTGACCCTAACCTACATATCGAGGGCATTAATTCACATGAACCTGAAAAGAGGAGGCTGGAGGAGCTGAAGTGGAACAGTTTCTGCTGGGAATGCAGCGAGACGGGCACCAGCACTGGAGCCCAGCCTGGCTCTAGTTGGGAGCTGCACCAAGCCCAGTGCACAGCTGGACACTCAGGCTGGCTCTGAAAGGCAGGTGTTTTAAGTTATCGGAGCTCAATCTTCTTAAATTGTGGTAAATTACAACCTAGAGGTATTGAAATATTAATATCTCTATCCGAGCTGGGAGAAGCAAGTCATTTTGCTATCATCCCTTTGGAATATTTACAAGTCTTGATGTCTGGATTTCCCAAACTCCAGCACCTCCAGCGACACAGCAAAGCACCAGGCTGTACTAAAGCTCCTGCTTGCTCTAAAGAGGGGCCACAGACTGTCCCCGGGATCTGTCACCACACCGCCCATCTCTGGAAGAAGCAGCTGAGGTGCAGGTCCTGCACGAGGAGCACAGCAATGCCATCACCTCCCAGGAGAACAGCCAGCAGCACAACCCCTCCTCCCCTCCAAACCTCACAGGGACAAGCCCATGCTTTTCTAAGAAGTGGATTTAGGACCCGTCTCAGACGAGGACCAGCTTCGTGCCAGCCAGAGCTGTGTCTCCTGAGATAAGAAGCTTTTTGTGCCCGCGACGCACATACATCACCTGTGCTAACAAGCTGCTTGCTCCAGACCACACAGCCAGTCCCGTGCCCACCCAAACCCAGCAAGTTCCTCAAAGCTGAGCAAGGTCCTCTGCACATCAGCAACCAGGTGGAATCCTGACAGAGCTGGGAAAAGGCCGAACAAGTCGTGTTTCAAGGGGGTTCGTGCAATCCTCTGGGCAGGCACTGGACTAGAATTCACATCACCCCACTGGCAGCACCTTTCCCAAGACCTCCTTCTTGGTCCTGATGGTCTGACCACTCAGGTGCCCACCCCAGCCCTCCTTCCAAGGCCGGTGTGATGCTGCCAAGGCTCCCCCACAGCAAAAACCCCACCCGTGGGACAGCAAAGGGACTGGAGGGACCACCAAGGCTTCCCCAGCCCCCAGCTGTGCCGGGCTGCAGGGATGCTGTGGAGAGCAGCAGGCTAATGGCCACCGAGCAGCTCATTTATTATCCTCATTAAGGGTGTTTGACACCTGCCCTGTTCAAGGAGAAAGTGAACCGAAGCTTGGCACGCATGGGGGTGGGAATTACAGGTAGGTGGCAAGTCCTAATCGTTCCTCCTTACTAAAGAGAGGATGGTAATTCCATCACACACTGCCTGCACATTCCCGGTGCTGGAGTAGTCTTTGGCCTTCCTGGTACCAGCTTCCTCCAAGCCCTCACCTCCAGGACACTTTTAGCAGCCTTTGTGCTAATGAGGGGAGTGACCTTGGAGCTGATGGAGCAGAAGTGGCATCTCCAAGCATCACGGAAGGGATGAGAAGGGAAGCAGCCAAGGCAAGGGGAGTAACACGAGGCTGGTCCCTTCCAAGAAGGAGCACAGAGGTGCCTCTGCAGGCAGGGGTGCAGCACATCCACCCGGGGTGCCACCCCACCACCGTGGCTTTCCAGCCCAAAGAGTTAAAGCCACGACTCCTGACTGGCCTCCCCCACTCTGTGCCCCTCAGGGACCAGTCTCAGGGGAGTGGAAATCCTGTCAGGAAATGCCAAGCAGGGCCTGGGGCATTCAGCTGGTGCCCAGCACGGCAGCACCAATGTCAGGTACCTGCCCCAGCACCTTCCCTGCCCCAGAACTGTATTTCCATTGCCACAGGAGTCCCACCCTGGTGGCACAACTCCTCCATCTCGAGCACCACAGTCCTTCCCAACTCAACAGTGCAAGCAGGGAGCAAAGGAGAACCTTCCTGTGGTCCTCTTCGGGTAAGGGCACTGCTCAAACATGCTCCGAGCGCCTGCTCCTTAATGCATCTGCATGGAAATTAAGGCCTGAACCACCTCCAGCTATTACGACAGCGCTGGGCTGAGGCTGTAACCCTTGCCTGGGAAAAAAAGCTCTCCCGGCTGCTTTCCTGGTCCCTGAACCTCCCATGGCAGCTTGCTAGAGGTACCAGTCTCACCACGCCACCCACACAGGGGCTGACCCAGAGCTGGACATCCCGAATCCTCCAGCTCCGGGGGGCGGGGAACAAGCCCAGAGACCACAGGCAGTCCCTCCCCTTCCACAGCCCGCATCCACGTCTTGGCCATGCTGCACACAAAGCCTGAGGAGCTGCAGCTGAGTCCCAAGGGGACATCTGGTGACATTACGGAGCCAGGGTGACAGCACTGTCTCCCCAGGAAGGCCAAACAAGCAAAGGGATGCACCAGAGGTCATGCACAGCTGATGTTGGGCTTCCTTCACAACGGCCAGTCCATGCCCCCAGCACGCCACAACCCACACGCTGGCTTCACAAGGTGGAGACCAGCATTTCCACCATGCAGCCGACAGGCAGGAGAAACAAGGGGAAGGCATCAACAGAGCGAGCTCTGCAACCTCCTCACCTCCTCCCTGTGCCCTCCAAGTCCTGCTTGCTCCCCTCTCATGGTGAGGAGTCGCCGCAGCCCTTCCCAAGCACAGCAGCTGGGGAAGGCAGCACGCAGGAGCACGAGCCTGGAAATGGAATTCCTAAATGTTTGGTACAGCTCTGCTGGCAGATGATGGCGGCAACATGCAGACTGTGTGCGGTGGGGGATGTTTCTCCAGGATCTATGAGCAGGGAAAGGGTAACTCACAAAATCATGATTATGTAAAAGCGCAGAGCTGGCTATAATCGAGATTTCAAAGACAAGAAACACTCTGCACCCAGAGCTGCCACTGCACATCCTCCCAGAACAGCAGCATCGCAACGACTGCAACGACCGAGCGCCTTCCTCCTTCGTGCCCGCCATGGAAGTCGCACCTATTAACGTGCTGCTTATTTGGGTGTGAGATGGCTCCATGTCATCCGAGGCGCAGCTCATGCTGCCATGTCAGGATTCCTGCCACAAAGACAGGCTTCCAGCTTCGTTCTTGCCCTCGGCTCGCCAGCTGCTCCAAAGCAGGACAGAGCGCTGCCCATCCATCCCTCCAACTCAGGATCACGCGGGCAGAGACCCCAGCACCCCAACACCAGGGTGCCCAGTGCCACGGCCGCCCCAAGACGTGCCTGCAGCTCCCAGGCAGCCCCCGGCTCTGGGAAGGGCTGGCCCACGGCACATCCCTGGCACTTGCCCCTTGTGCGAGGCACAGCCTATTCCTCCAGAGAGCAAACAGCCAGGGATATCAGGGTCGCCTGTATCCGCTTCCCACCCCAAGGCAGGAGCAGCCCAGAGCCCATACCAGGCGCAGGTAAGGGCTCCGGGCGAGTCGCCACGGAGGCTCCTGGTGCTGGGAAAATTTTGGCAGGATAAACAAGCGCCGGGCACGGCGAGGAGTTGAGCACTGCAGGCTTCTCCTCCGTGCATTTAATGAGGTTTCCATGTTTCATTTCAGAGACAAACGAGCGCTGTGCCACACTGGGGGGCCGAGATGGGGGAGATTAGAAAGCGCGAGCTGCACCGTTCACTGCGCCCAACACGGGAGCGCCATGTAAATATAATGCCAATATAAATCAGGCGGCAGAGCCATCCAGCAACATCACGCAGGGAGACGCTTCCCCAGCTCCAAGCCTCTCATTTTGACCAGTGTGTTCTTCATCACGCCACTCGCCTCCCCTCTGCCTGGCTGCTCTCCCTCACACTGCCAGACCATCTTGCTGCTCAACTCCCCGCTTGCCAACCACCTATTTCTGTTTATTTTTTAAGTGGGGGGAGAAATAAGCAGCTACAGCCCATCGAGGGATTTCTAAACTTCAGGGGTCCCTTGGATCGAACGCTTATCTGCTTTCGGTTTCTAACTGAGCTCTTGTTCTACAGCAGGAGCACGTTAAAGGGATGTGCTTCGATGCCCAGAAATATTAAGTATCTGAAAGGTTTATCATGCATTAAGCAATTCATTTTTTTTATCCTATTATTCTAATGAAACTTCCATTGTATTGCTGTCCTCTCTTTGGAACCGCTTCATGTTAACACTTCGCATCACCAGGACTGATCAACACTGAAGATTTTTTTTTTTTTTTTTTAAGAAATAAAATGTAAAATGAGGCCATGAGGAGTTGTGCTAATGGAGGCTTTTAATTTGCTCTTCTCTAAAGAGATAGCTCTGTGGGAAGAGATCCCTTTTCCAAGAAGCTGGGGCTGAAAAGATGCAAAAAGCAATAAGCCAGTGCAGCTCTATTATTTTGACTATTGGGGGTCGAAAGAAATCGTAGCATCCTCGACGGTTATTTGTTTTCTGGTTTGTTTTTTCCTTTCAGCTCCGCAAAAAATGCAAATGTAAGCAAAGCAGACGCTGGCACGTTCAGCTCAGCAGACCCGAAGCACAATAGCGATTTTGGGTAAAGCTCCCAAAAGCAGCTTTACCCCAGTTCGAATAAAGCAGCTATTCCACAATTAATAATTGACGGAATAATTGATCAACACCACACAACTGGACAGGGTGCCCTATTAAACCTCTGTAAATATTTTTCATTGGATTAACGTTCAGCTAAAAGGGTAATGTAACGGGCAGCAAGAGAGGTCTCATGCAAGGAAGCAGCTCCATCCCCTTTCTTTCACTTTCCTCATTTCCTAAAATTTCCCCCTCGCTGTTCTCAAATGTCAGAGAAGATAATTAGGGCAAATGTCATTTTGCATCCTCCGAGCAGACAATTTTCCAAGAGGTGGGCGCTTCCAGCACTGCATCCGCAGGTCGGGTCATGGGGAAAGAGGTAATTTATTACAGAAACATCATTAAAAATTCCCCCAGATCCGGAAACAGGCAATTCCTTTATGTAACATGGATCGATTGTTGTAACAAACACAGTGGGATTTAACTGCCCGTGCTACGCGCAGCTCCTGCCTCTCTTTAATTGCATCTATAGCAGAGGCTCGGTTGGAGTATCACCTCGCTGGATGTGGGCAGCATTCACTTAATGCCCAACTTTAAATTAATCTGTAATCTTTCAGTGTGTGTCTCCTTGACACGCTTGTTTCACGATTCTCCCCCCCCCTTCCCTCCATATATATATGATTTATCTACAACCTGATTGATGTCAAGCCTCTGGGTTACACTTCACACAGCATTCCTAGAGGGAAGGATGCGAATTTTAAGGCATCGCTTGGATATCGCCTGCTGACGGGATCAGACTGAGTAGTGCCGGGAGCGCGGACGCGGAGCGCTCGGTCCCGCCGCGGCCCCGCCGGAGGATGCTGCGCCCGTCGGTGCCGTGTCCCGGCTCCAGGAGCCGCTCCAGCCTCGAGGAGCCGCTCCGGGATGCGCCGGCACCGACCGGCCCCGCGCACCGAGCCCCGCGTTCCGCTGCACCGTCCGGGGCGAGCGCTCGGGGAGAGCGCACCGGGAAACCCGCGGGGCTACGGGGAGGGCGCACCGGCAGCACGGCAGGACGCACCGGGAGCCCCGGAAGGCACACCGAGAGCCCCCGGACCCCGGGGAGGTTGCACCGAGAGCCCAGGAAGGCGCACCAAGAGCCCGAGGGACCCCGGGGAGGGCGCTCCGAGAGCACAGAAGGTCTCACCGAGACCCCCCAGGACCTCGGGGGAGGGCGCACCGAGAGCCCAGCAGGGCTCACCGAGACCTCCGGGACCTCGGGGAGGGCGCTCCGAGAGCCCAGGAAGGCGCATCGAGAGCACGGGGAGGGCGCCCCGAGAGCCTGGCAGGGCGCACCGAGAACCCCGGGACCCCCGGGAGGGCGCACCGAGAGCGCCGGGGACCCGAGAAACGGAGCACCGAGAGCGCCGGGGACCCGAGGGAGGGCGCAGCCCGTGTCGCCCGCCCGCTCCCGGGGACCCCCGTGGCCCTCCGCCCCGGTCCCCACGTACCTTTCGGCAAAGAGTACAGCAGGAGAAAAGTTACCAGCCACATGCCATACAGAGCAGCTCTGGCCCCGGGCTGCGGCGCAATTGCGGAGGTGCGGTGCCCCGGCGTGCCGCGCTCCTGCCGCCGCTGCCAGCCCGGCTGAGGTGCCCAGCGCCGCTCCCGCTCCGCCCCGCTCCGCTCCCGCCCGTGGGCCGGGCTCCCGCCCGCGCCCGCCCCCCCGGCTCCGCGCAGGGCTGGGGGCGGCCGCGGCCCCCGCCGGGCAAACCCCTTCCTCTTCCTCCTCTTCCTCCTCCTCGGCGCTCACAGGCTCCCCTGTCCCCCCACCGGCCGCCTCCAAGCTGCGCTCTCCCCCCGGGCGTCCAGCCCCGGTCCCGCTCGGTGCAGCCCCGGGGGGCTGGAGCTCCTTCTCCCCTGTCCCTGCAAAGCGGCACCGCGGCGCCTTTCCCCGGCTGAGCCGTGTCCTGCCTGGGTGCAGCAGCACCCCCAGGACTCGCAGCTGGCAGTTCTCCTGCTCCCGGAGCCTCCCGCGCACCTTCCAGCATCCCGGGGACAGAAATCACAGAATGGTTTGGGTTGGAAGGGACCTTACAGACCGTCTGTAACCCGTTCAACCACCCTGCCGTGGGCAGAGACACCTTGCACCAGACCAGGTTGCTCCAAGCCCCATGCGACCTGGCCTTGAACACTTCCCGGGATGGAGAGTCAGGGTTTTAGCAGCCTGTGCTGCTCCAGTGACACGGGACACAAGCAAGACGGGGCCCAGCAGATTCATTACACATTCATCCCTCCAGCCAGCAAATAACAAACAAATACCAGCTAATGCTTTACTTTGGGGTGTATTTATCCAAGGCTTAGCTCAAGCCGAGGCTTGTACTCCCCAAGACTTAGCCGCACCAAAGCCAATTTGTCTGGACCGTTAGAGCATTCAGAATGTCTTTTCTTGAAGTGATTATAGCAGGTTTTCTTTGCTTTCCAAAACAGCCTTTCCAAGCCCAATTTGTTGGAAAATAAACAGAAAGAAAGATTAAAGCACTCAGATTTCAAACAAAACAACCAGTAGGAAAAACATTACGTTGGGATTTTTTAAAAAGCGCCGTTTAGATTTAATTGAAAACCCAACTATCGTCACGGAAATTGAGAAAACAACAGCCCCTTGGCCATTTTCAGCCTTCACAGAATCACTGCAAGCCTTCCCACCTAGGAGTCCCCTGAAGAGCCAGGGAGCTCACCAAGGGTGTAGCTGCACACTGTAGGTAAGCAAGAGGAGGCACGGCCAAAGGACACAGAGAAGCTGCCAGGGCTCAGGGTCCTGCACACCCACCCTGTGTCCCATCACCCCCCTGCTCCAGGCCGCCCCCACCACTGTCATTTTAGGGATGAGCGCAGTGAGGCCACTGTCACCTCACCCCTGCTCAGACCTCAGCAGCAACAGCAGAGCTGGGAGGAAACACTGAGCCCGTGCTGTGCGGGCCTGACAGACCACAGCGTTCCCTCCTCCTCCTCCTTCTCCTCTCCAAGGATGTGCTTCCTCTTCCTCGGTGCTGCCGGGCTCAGCAGCGCCGTCACCACCCCCTCCCTCAGCCGGTTCCCGTTCCCAGGCCACCTCAGCAGCTCTGTCAGGGTGCGTGGGTGTCCCCGGCACACAGCCCTCCCACGCGGGCACGTGCTGCTCCCCAGCCCCTCGCTGCGGCTCACTCGCACCCCTGGCCGTGCCGCCGGCACCCCGGGAGGCGATGAAGCAGCAGCTGATGCACACCCGGGGCCCACGCATCCCTCTAGGAATTGAGGTGCATTTCAATCGCCACCTACGCCACCATACAGATGTTCGCTGATACTTCGCGGGGAAATTGGTATGCAGGCCCATGCCCGGGCATCGAGCAAAGCCCGGGCTCTGGGGA
This sequence comes from Oxyruncus cristatus, assembly GCA_013399855.1. Lineage (NCBI taxonomy): Eukaryota > Metazoa > Chordata > Aves > Passeriformes > Cotingidae > Oxyruncus > Oxyruncus cristatus. Next base: position 1,957,974 of record VXAY01004698.1, on the reverse strand, counting down.
GCCCCAGCCACATGCCAGGCATCTGCCCCCTTCCCTCCTCGGCAGCTGCTGCAGGATGGCAGCACAGCCCAGCCTGCTAACAGAGAGCTGCCAGCCGCAGAACCTGCTACAGCACTTTGCCAACCAGCAGGCAGTGCGTCGGACTCAGGTGTGATTTGTACCCTCCCACACTCGGGAGTGAATGAAATGGGGCTGCGTGGGCTGGCAGGGCACTCGCTGGCACAGCACCCACGGGGCCCCACAGATCCCCGTGTGAGGCATGTGAGCAGGGGGAGTGAATGCTGCTCACCGCTTCATTTTTAGCTCCCTTGGCTGCTCAGCATCTCCTGTGAGTTCCCTCACCATCCCTCGCTCAGAGAATCAGCCTCTGGCAAACGTGCTGACCTCCCCCTGACAAGGGCTCCCTCCTCCAGGACAGGAGCTGCCGGCAATGCAGGGAGCAGCACCAGAGGAGACAAAACTTAAGGCTGGCAGGGTGGGTGCTCAGCCTGGGCTGCCGTGGCGGGTCCTTGAGCCGCCCGTGCCGTTCATTACGGCTCCTTTGCTCCTGCACGGATCGCTCAGCCCAGGCCCTTTGCCAGCCCGCTGAGCCTGCACGTGCCGCGCTGGCAGCCGTGGGCAGGCAGCCAGAGCTCCCAGAGCTCCCAGAGCTCCTGCCAGCCCACACCTGGGGCTCAGCTCCTGCCCAGCAGCCACTGTTTGGGGACATCAGCCTTCCCGCAGCTCCGTGTTTGGATACGCACAGGAAGCTTTTTGTGCGGCGCCTTCTGCGCGAGCGCTCGGCCCGGAAAGTGGTGTCCTGCTAACATCCATATCATAATCATGTGCTTCACACGGCGTGACGAGGCAGGGCTGGAAATCTCCATGGTAATTACTGGGGCAGCGCTGACCTGTGCTTTGGCAGCACAGGCAGCTCGCAGGAAGCCAGGCCAGCACTGACACGAGGGTAAAAGCCCGTCTCACACTCCCTGTAGCCACTGACCTGCTAACAGGCAGTGAGCAGCCTGCCAGAGGCAGCAGCCAGCCCAGCTGCACTGCTAAAAGATGGAGCTCATAGGAAGGAATTATTTCCCTGGCCTAAACTCCACACAAGACACAGGAGAAATTATAGAAATACATGCCCACACACAGCTCTGAGCCCCCAACAGGCTTTGGGAGGAGGGACCCTCTGCGCTTCCCCACAAAGCGCATACAGCAAGGTCTTGCCTTTCCTGACAGCACAGAGCAGCCTACTGCCCCCCTCAAACAGCCACCTCCCTTCAGCCTCCCCCTTCCTGGCATTTATTCTACCCTCCATACAGTCACACGGAGGGGCACAGGGAAAAACAGCCAAGAGAAAGGTCCTGACAGCACCCCCCAGTTGTGGGGTCAGCCCCAGCCCCAGGCTGGGCCCTGTGCAGGGCAGAGGTGCTGCAGAGGGACACACAGGGCGCTGTGGGGAGCTTCCCTCACCCCATCCTGCCTCCAGCCCGGACACACCTCACCTGCCGCCGGCCCCAGCCCCGTGCCCTGAGCCGCCCTCGCAGACAAATCCCCGGAGGAAGCAGTCATTAAAACAACAGGGCTACTTATCCTGCAAGAGCCGATTCCCACAAAGCACTTCCCACGCATCGCCAACTTACCCTCACAGCACCTCCCCGACGAGCAGAGCCAGCCTGCCATGACCCCTCCCTGGGCACCCCGGCCCACAGAGACACTGCCAGCCCAGCGCTCCGGCGGAGGAGGCTCTGAGGCTGATGGCAGGATAGGTTTCAGCTGGGCTAATCGTTGGGCACACCTGGGTGGGAAAGGGCTGGGCCTGCCTGGGTATGATTCCCTGCGATACCTGTCCTGGCCCCCTGTCCTTCCCCCTCATCCCAAGGCTGGCCCTGTGTGGGTGCTGCCTGGGCCAGGGCCGAGGAAGGAAAGTCCCCCAGCTTGTCTGTGCCTCAGTTTCCCCAGTGGCAAAGGGGATAGAGCGGCTGCTTCGTGGGGTAGGGGGAGAATAAAGACCCCAGAGGTGACAAGGGGCTTATGCACTGGTAAAGGACTGGCAAACCCTGGACAAACAGCTGCCAGCAGGTCAACATACCCAAAAATGAGATCCTCCTTGAGCCCTTTGTGTCTTGCACAACAGGAAGGGCTGTGCGTCCAAAAGGGAAACACAGCTTGGTATAGAGAGCAGATCATGCCAGGAAAAGGGGAACAGTTTTAAACTACAAGAGGGGAGATTCAGACTTGATGTCAGGAGGGAATTCTTCCCTGTGAGGGTGGTGAGGCTGCTCTGGCTGCCCCATCCCTGGAAGTGTTCAAGGCCAGGCTTCATGGAGCTCTGAGCAGCTTATTCTGGTGTAAGATGTCCCTGCCCATGGCAAGGGCGTGGAACGAGATGGTCTGTAAATCCCTTCCAACCCAAACCAGCCCGGGTTCTGTTGCGTGCGTAGAGCTCCGTGTGCCCCTTTCCCGGAGCCGGGGTCCGTGCCGGGCAGGCAGGATGCTCCGCTGCCCAGGGAAAAGCCGCTTTCCCATCGAGAACCTGGGATTTGGTTCCCTCTAGTGTCACCGCGCTCCGCTGCGGAGCGGGGACCGGGGCAGCGGGGCTTCGCCGAGGGGAGCCCCGCGCAGGGAGGGGAGCGGGGTCCCTGTCCCCGGCGGCTCCAGGGGCTTCGCACAGTTCAGAGAGCTCCAGGGGCTAAACAGGCTGCCCAGGGCGGTGGTGGAGCCACCACCAACCCTGGAGGGATTTAAAACGGGGATTTAAAAGACAGATGTGTACAGATGTGACCCCTGGGGACACGGTTTAGTGCTGGCCTTGGCAGCGTTAGTTAATGGAGCTCAATGATCTTAGAGGTCTTTTCCAACCTAATGATTCTGTGATTCCAAGGCACGGTCCTGAGACTCATGGACTGGACTCATGGGGACTCTCCTTTGCTTCCAGCTACATCCCACTGGGAATCCCACTGGCAAGAGCCGGTCCATCCATCCCTGGGCCACGGGGCTGCTCAGCTCCGGGTCCCCCGGCCATCTTCACGTGAGCAGTTATTCCCTAATAACCACTGCTTTGGGGCAGTGGGAAACGAAGGCCAAAATGCCATTTGCTTGGGCTGGAGGATAATTTGGGCCTGTGGAGCGCTGCTGTTCTGGCAGAGGAGCTGCTGTTGATGGATGCGCTGCCTTTTCGGGAGCAGAACAAAGGGAGGACGAGGCGCGTGCCTGGCTCCCCGCCAGCCCGGCCCATCTCTCCCCTCTCAAGTGTTCCTCTTTGGCTCCCTCAGTCACCATTTGCTGCTCTCCTCTTTAGACTGATGAGGAGACATTTTGCATTCACGTTTCCTCACGGGCCAAATGCGCCCCTGGCACGGTGGAGCAGTGCTGGCAGGCTCCTGCCTGGCTGCTGCTCCTCTGCTTCCTGCCCCGCTGCCTCATCTCCTTCCATTCACTCGTGGATGGGGAACAACAACAGGCCAAGCCACGGCTGGCCAGGACCCCTCTCCCTCATACCTGTCCATCCACAGACCGGCGAGGCAAACATAGCCAGTGCCAAGGGGAAGCCGTTTGGATCTGGAAGCCTTCCCAGAGGAAAAGGGCACTCTGGTTGTCCACTGTATTATTTACTCAATCCCCTTTGTGCCACAGAGAAGATTTACTTTGAGAAGATTAATGGCTCAAGGGACTGTGAGAGAAATCCTCTGAGATTGCCTGGTTCAGGGAAGAAGGCAAACGCCTCCTGGCCGAGGCTGCAGCTCCCGGGGGACCCGTGGGCTCAAGGAAAGGGCTGAGGGGCTGGGGCTTGTCCCGTGGGACACCCTCCAATGGGGACAATGACTCAGCTGACCCAAGCCCTGGGAGAGCAGGACCCTCTCACTGGGGCAGTGGCAGGGGAAGGAGACAGGGTGGCCTTTTCCTGTGGTACTCCCAGCTTCTCTCTCCCAAAGCTCCTGGGCTCAACATCCAAAGCAAAGAACTGTGGAGAGCAGGGGCAGCTGGCAGCCCCTCTGCCCGGGGAACAGGGAGGCCACATTTACTGTGCATCATATAATTTGCTGGTGCCTCTCCCCTGTTCCTGGTTCCCAGCCTCCTGGAGGAGCAGGGAGCTGGGCTGCTCACAGTTCAGCTGTTACAACAGCCTTGCCTTCCGAATGTAACACCCACGGCAAGTGTTGGTGTGCTGGAGCATGTCCTGCCCTGCCACTGCCACCCCCTGGGAGTGTTCCCAGCCCCTGCCAGGGGTGTGAGGGCCGTGCAGGTACACGTGGGTGTCCACAAGCCGTGCAGAGTAATGCTATTAATGCCATCTGGTGCCGAGACAGAGATCCCGCACGGGCAGCCAGACACGGCTTTTCTCTCCCCGTAATCCCCGAGCCCCGGGGGCTCCGTCTGTGGGGCTCCACGGGGGGGTGAAGGGCACGGCTGTGCCCTGGCACCAGGGAACAGGGGTGTGAGACCCTGCTGAGGGCGGGTCTGGTCACACCCACTGCCTTCCTGCCTGCTGGAAGCTTTGGCTGTTGCTTTTGGGGGACACAACCCCACTGCACTCAGCAAGGACTGGGGGTCAGAGCAGGGAGAGGGCAGGGCAGTTCTGCTGTGACCAAACCCTTCTGTGCTGTTAAACAGGCACTTTTCATACAGTCACAGAATCATTCAGGTTGGAAAACACCTCTAAGGTCACCAAGTCAAAGCATTAGCCATTTTCTCCCTCAGGTGGAGGACCCCGGTCCCTGTTTTAGCTGGGCGAAGCTGCAACGACTCTTTATCAGTGGGTCAGTGTCAAGCCAAAATTATATTCCAAAATAATCTCCTTACTGTGTTAAATAAGCACCTCAGATCAGACAAATTGCACGGATTTTGCCTAATAACCTTGCCCCAGCTAATCCTATTTTTCTGTCAATGTCTGACCTATATCAAAGCCCAAACGGACCCTGGGGGCCGGTTTCTCCATCCCAGCAGCACCAGGATGGTTTGGCTTCCAGAAGGCAGCACCTCACACACCTGAGCCCCCGCAGCAGCTTCAGGTGAGGGTGGGAAGCCTGGTGTTTCTCACCCTGACCAAGCACCCCCTGGAATGCTGAGGCGAGTTCCCCGCTGCTCCTGAGCCTGAATCCCTCTTTCTGTGCCTGTTTGGGGTGACCCGAGGCACCCTCGGCCCCAGAGCTGCAGGGGAAGGGGCGAAGGTGCTGGGGCAGGGTGGGGGCAGTGGAGGGGGACAGGCACCCCTGCCCTCCGGTCACTAGGGGTCTGTGTCGGTCCAGCTCAGCGCACACAGAGCGAACCTCCCTCCTCGCTCACCGCCCAATTGCGGGAGAGCTTGGCGCCTTTTTTTCTTGAAAGAGGCGTTTCTGCCTTCATCCGAAGCTGAGAGAGGCCGTGAGCTCTCACACAGCTCCGTGCTCCGTCCCAACCCTGCCCCTGACCCAGAGGGACGCCTGGATCAAGCTCTATAATACTGTGGTGGGCTGACCTTGGCTGGAACCCCAGTTGCCCACTGAGCTACTCCATCACTCCCCTCCTCAGCAGGACAGGAAGGGAGAAAAAAGGAGGGAAAATCTCCCAGACTTGTGAGTCAAGACAAAGGCAGTTTAGAAATCGAAAGCAAAGGGGGTGTGCACATAAGGGGGGAAAAAAAACCAAGAAACGAAAAGATTGTATTCTCTACTTCCCATCCACAGGCAGTGTCCAGTCCCTTCTCGGGAAGCAGAGATTGCTCCTGAAGGTAAAGGTTGTAAATCACACCCCCCACCTCCTCCCGCCGCTTCCTCCTCCTTTCCCTTACCTTTATACCTGAGCAGATGTCACATGGGCTGGAATATCCCTTCGGTCAGTTTGGGGCTGTCCTGGCGGTGTCCCCTCCCGGGGTCCTGCCCACCCCCAGGCTGCTGGTGGGGGAGATGTTGGAGAGACAGCGCTGATGCTGCGGGAGCAGCAGGAGCCAAAGCTGGTGTGTTACCAACACCTTCCCAGCTCCCAACACACAGCCCAGCACCACGAGAGCTGAAATGGGGGGAATTAACTCCATCCCAGCCAGACACAAGCACACAAACAGCCCCACACGTGCCCGCCGCTGCCAGCCCCTGCCCGAGCATCCCAAGGGAAAGGCATGTGCCGCAGCACCCGGGAATCTGCCGCCGGGAGAAGAAACATCCGGAGCAAACCCAGGGTGGAGCCAGCCGGCTGTTCCATGCCGGGGGGGCCGGCAGGAACCTTTCCTGGGTCTGGGGTGGAAGATGCCTGCAGGGCAGAAAAGGGTTTTTGGCGCTGGGTCAGGAGAGTGGGCGATTCAAACGCCTTTGGGTACAGAGTTTAACCTCTCTGAGCTTGAACTTTATTAGCCAAGAAACTCTCGATGGGTCTAAGAGAGGGAGAAGAAGCACGAGGGTAATTTGCATTTTGGCCTTGCAGGGTAATGGATCCACTGGAGCGGGCGAAGGGGTGGCCTTTGGCAAGGATTTGGATGGAGCTCTGCCTCCATGGTGGCACAGCAGCTCTGAAACCAGAGAGAGGGAGGGGGTCACATGGCCGGCGTGTCCCAGCCCCTCTGCCCCCTTGTAGGTACTTCCCTGAAGTGGAAGCACCCCGAAGCATCCCTCCTGCACAGGGAGCCTGGCTGCCAGCTGGAGCCTCCTCCTGCAGCCTACCTGCACCTAGAGGTTCTCCTCGTTCCCTTGTCTGTGGAGCAAAAAGCAAAGGGAGGTGTGTTACACCGGGCAATGCCATGAGACAGTGGGGGGAGCACAAGCCAGACCCCCCCTGTCAGGACCGGGACAGGGAGGAGAGATGAGGCTGCCTGAAAACTGTGCAACACCCACCTCAGCTTCTTCTTCCCTCCGCAGTGGAACCGCTGGCCTGGGGGCAAGAGGAGCGACTGAGGTCCCTGGGGCTGAGCCTCCCCCTGCCCCATCCCACCCCTGCAGCCCTGGCACTGCCCAGTCACAAACGCCAGCTTGGAAGTCTGTCTGTCTGTCTGTCTGTCTTCTAAGCTGTCCCACGAATTGCAAATGCTGTTGGTTTTCCTGTTTTCCCCCCTAAAATTACTGGGCACTGTCCCTGCACCAGCCCCGATGCTGCAGCGACCCCAGCCCCATGGAGCAGTGCCAGAACACCCAGGTGGGGTCACAGGGTGCCCTGCACACCCCGCACCCAGTCACTGAGGGGGCTGCCGAGATCCAAGGGCTCTGGGAACGGTGCTTTCTCGCTCTGGAAATGTCAGAGTTTTCTCTGCTATTTTTAATGAGTGACCTTCCCTCTGAAGCCTTGGTGCTGGCAGGGAAACACTAAATATTTACGTGGTCTCCTTCCCAACTCGCTCTCTGTTGGGAGCGTGCCTGGATGGAAAGTTCCCAGGCAGCCCTGGGGGCAGGTTGTGCCAGGGTTGGTGGCCCCCAGCCCCACACCCAGCCAGAGGAGGGAGGTGAGAGGAACAGGGGGCAAGTGCAGGGAACAGAGCTGAGGGGGTGTCCCGCCCACCCAGGCACTTACTGAGGATGATGAGGAGCCCGACCACAAAAGCCACAACGGCGAAGATCAGCCCCCCATTGCGGATGGTGTCGTAGTCTGGGGAGGACGAGAGCCAAGGGGGGTCAGCCCAGGCAGGGTGTGGGGCTGAGCCCACAGAGCAGGGCAGTGTGGGAGGGGGCTGCCCATCCCCCTGCCCGCAGCCCCCAGGCTGCCCAGGGCACACACTCACCATAGCTGAACCTGTCCTGGCCCTGCTCGGGCACTTGCTCTGGAAAAGAGAAGAAATCCCAGTGAGAGCCAAGTCCTGGGCACTGGGCTCATGGCATGGAGGTGGGAGAGACCAGCAGTGTGGGCTGCAAGCGAGAGCGCTGTGACTTCCTCAGTGTCTAGCCCAGCCAGTGAATATTTCCCAGACTCCTGTATTTCAGCTCGGGAAGTTCAACATCCATGGTGAATTCGCGGGATGCACTTGCAGGCTGCACTCGCAGGATGCACAGGAGTTCCCAGGCTCCAGGTGAAGCTGCAGATGGACCCGGCTCCAGTGCCCTCGGGAAGCGCCGCTGCCCGCAGGACTCCGTGGCTCTGCTGCCTTGGCACGCGGGACTGAACAACCCTGCAGGCTCACCCCTCACACCAGGGTGCATCCCGGCAGTGCCCCTCCATACCTGCAGGCTCATCCGTGGGACAGCTGTGTGTCACCTCTCCAGCCACCTTACCTGGCTGCACATCCCTCTGCCAGGAGCCGTTTGGAAGGAGAAGTCACCCCAAGAAGCCAAACACCAACCGGCACCGATGTGCCAGCGGGCTGCAGAGCTCTGAGCATCCGTCCCCACGTGTCCCCCCGAGTCTTTGGTGAGAGTTTCCCCTGTGCAGGAGGGAGCAGCCCTGCTCCTCGCACGGAGGTGCCCCTGGGAAGGCGCCTGCCCTTACCGTCACCCATCGCCTCGGCGTCTCGTCCGGCGGGCGCCTCGCTCTGGGAGTGGGGCACCCACGGGAAAGCGCATTAATTGGGAGACAAACCTCATTAAACATTAATGGCCTCGGTGTAATGTTTATCGCAGTCACGAGGGGAGGCACAGGGCTCCCTCCCGCCCGCCTTTGGGAAGGAGGGGAGGGGAGGGCAGGGCAGCACCCACCGTGCCAGCCGGCGGGGAGGGCTGGGCACCCCAAGCCCTGGGTGTCCCTGTCCCAGCCCTCCCTCACTTTCCCAGCATCAGCCCAACTGGGCTTGACCTCCCGCAGTGCTGGTGAGCCCGAGGGCTGGGCTGGGATACAGGCTGAGACTGCCTTGGGCTAGAGAGAAGCGGGCAGCACACCCCACCCTACCAGCCTGGCACTGCGGGTGTCCCACAGCGGGGTCAGCACCTCCCAGCCCAGCATCGAGCTATCCCAGGGGCCCTGCAGCGCCTTGGCACAGCGATGCCCGTGGGGCATCCCCGCTGGCAGTGGGGTACCAGGAGGCAGCGCTCCCCGGGGTGCTGCCAGCCCCGGCCCCAGCAAGGCCAGCTGCCAGGAGGGCTGTGCAATCCAGTTTGCTCTAATCTCGCAGTCAGCGGGCGGGAGTCACGCGCCCAAGCCAATTAGTGCCAGGGGGAGCTGCCCCCAAAGGAGGCTCCCCTTGGCATGGCCAAGGAGTGCGGACACCCAGAGCCCACAGCCGCCCAGCTCTGGTGCCACGGGGCGAAGCCAAGCCCTGGAGGGTGCTGTGTGGGGCTGTTGTGGTGGCAGTGCTGCCACAGAGCCCCGGCGGCGCTCGGCAGCCCCCGGGCCGGGCACGGCAGCGGCGCAACACAGCAGCTCCCAAAAAGCCGAGGGACAAGGAGTCTCTGTGCCCACGCTCCCTTCTCACAGGCTCTGGCTCTTGCTGAAATGCTCCTGGCTGCAGAAGGGAGAGCGCGGGGAGGGGGCTCTGCCCGCACAAAGCCTGTCTGTGCTGCCCAGGGCGCTGCCCCTGCCCCTCTCTCCCCAGCGGGACAGCGTGGGAGCTGCTGGTGCCGCACCCAGCCAGGCTGCCCTGGGAACGCCACGGCCCTCGCGATGCTGCAGCCAGGCACCAAGAGAAACGATATTTTATTCCTTTCCCCTTAGGCCTCAGCACAGAGCACACCAGCCCCTCCAGCACAGCAGCACACTCGCCTATTTAAAAGGAAACACAATAGCTCAGTTTATTTTACAACAGTCAGGGTTTGGCCATTTTACACACCACAGGGGTCTCTTTGTTTTGTGTTAACACGGACGGCACGCTATGGACAGCACAGGCACTCCGAGGGACACACACCACTGGCACTCAGGGGCTGGGCCGGGGGTCTGCTCTGCCTGGGAGATCTCTGACAGGCCAGGAGGAAGGGAAGGGACACAGTACTGGGGAAGGGACACAGTACTGGAGAGACCCTCCCTCTGCCTGGCACAGATGGGACAGAGCTTCCCCGTGCCACCAAGGGATGCCCGGCACACAGGGGCACAGCCCAGCCTGGAGGCAGGGCCACCACAGTGGGCTGGGCACAGCAGAAACCCCTCTCAAAACCATCCTGGAGGACAAGACCCCCATCCTGGTGTGGGGATGGTACCCTGAGGTGTTTCAGTGCAGCGCTGGGGATCCCCTGCTGCTGCCCAGGTAAGTGCCCCACCCCGAAGCTGGCAGTGCCCAGCCCCAGCCAAGGCTTTGCCTGTCCATGGGCTTGGGGAAGCACCAAACCCCACAGTTTTGCCTCTGACTCATGAGCAAACACAAGGTGACGAGGGACTGTGGGCTCAGCACATTTCCACAGTGCAAGCTCAGATGTGCAAGACCACCTCTTGCTGCTGGCTCCACGGGGGGAAGGGGCAGCTGGCACTGGGAGTGACACGGAACCACCACAAGACAACACTCAGCACTGACACGGGTGGCACAGGCAGCGACAAGGCAGCAGGAGGGGCAGGGACCTGCCCCTTCCCTGTCGGAGACAAGCACGGACAGGATTTTGTTTCTCTGTAGCCCTCAGACTGTGTAACCTGCCCGCTCTGTCCATGGGCAGAGTGCTGGCGAGGAGCTGGTTTGTGCTGGTTAGCGGGGTCACCGCAGTGCAGCCGCCCTCTTTCACAGTGTCACCCTGCTGGGAACCTCACGGGCTTCTCTGCCACCACCTTTCCTCGCTCTTAAAGCGGCATCCCACAGGTTTAGCCAGGGACAGGAACGGGGAGTGCCAAGCAGGCGGGACAGGAGAGCTCCCTTCAGCCTCGAATCCAGCCCCCCAGTGCTCCCAGTGCTCCCAGCCGAGCCGTGGGGCGTCCCTGCCCGACCCGCTCCCTACTGCAGCTGCCTTTGGGCTGGGGGCGTGCAGGGGGTTATTGCTGGAACAGCAGCACTGAGCAGGTCCCCGGGGCGCTGCAGGTCCCCAGGCCCTGCCCAAAGCCAGCAGGGGAACCACCAGCACGTGTCGGCAGCGCCGCCGGCACCGCGCGGGCTGTGTCTCTGCCCCACATGGCCCCTGTTCCCAGGCCTGGAGGGCAGCCCAAAGGGCAGCACCTGCCCGTCCTACAGAGCCCGAATCACACGCACAGCACGAGAAAGGTGAAGAGAAAGTCACGATTACAACATCAGCAACAACTAGCCCTAGAGGTAATGATCATCTCACAGCAACGTTACACACCACGGGAGGCAGAGAGGACGGTGAGCGGAGTTTAGTCGGGTTAGGAAACAGAGAACCGGTGCTGGAGTACAGAGGGTAACACAGACACGGCAGCTTTGTGCCTCCTGAGAGGGACCTGCTGCTGTGATTTCAGTTTCCTCGCAGGCCGCGGGCGTCTGCGGTCCGAGCGTCTGTCCTCGGGTCTCTGGGTCTGTGTGGGCAGGAGAGCAGCGAGTCAGGCTGGGAGCAGCACCGACGCCTTTCCCTGTGTGGGTCTCAAACTGCCAGCATGGGCTCCAAATGGGGGCACAGCCAGGGAGCTCGGGGAGCTCTGACTGCAGGCACAGGGTGAGACACCCTGAGGGACCCCCACCCAGCCCTCTAAACACCCTAAAACCAAAACCACTTTGGGGTGGGGAAGCATAAGAAAAGGAAGTGTAATACAAGGGAAAATCCGGACAGGTGCTTCCTTTTCCTGCTGGGCTGCCTGAGGACACCCACCAGCACTGTGAGTTTCCCTGCTCTGGCCCCTACCGGTGCTCGCCCCCACACCGCGCCGGGGACGCAGAGCTGCCAGTCCCAGCAGCCTGGTCTGCTCAGAACACCCCCACACACAGCCCCAGCTGTCCCTCCCATCCTGGTGCCACCACCCAGAGGGGCCAGGGACTCACCGCATGGCTCCTGTTCAGTTCTCTGCCTTCTGTGCCCCCGTCGCTGCAAAGGGAAGAGCAGAGGGGTTTGCAGAGCCTGCCCAGCACCGGGAGCTCTGTGGGCAGGTGGCTGCGACACAGAGCAGGGGCAGGGTGAGCAGGGACAGTGACCTTACCATTCGAGGTGATCAGGGTCTCTGCCTGAGCCTCCTCATCCCCTGGAGCCCTGCAAGGAGAGGAGCGTGGTGAGAGCAGTTGGGATCTGCACCCCACCTGGGGGTGGGATGCCCGACAGCACAGGGACACACCGGGGAAAGGTGCTCTAGGACCTCCTCTGCCACCCAGGAGCTCTGCAGCAGAGCATCCTGCAGCTTTGGGCACCCAAAAGGGACACTCAGAGGTACAGCCGCTCTGCCAGCTGTGGGAGGGAGCCCAGGAGCAGATTGGCTTTCCAAGGAGATGTTCCCCACCGGGCTGCCCTCACTCACCTGGGCTTCTGGTTGAAACTGCACCTGCACCTCCTGCCTGCAAGGGAAGAGAAATCCGTGAGTGTGGCCAAAGTGGGAACGGGATGTGAGCCTTTCCCAGGGCTCCCCACCACCAGAACAGCCCCTGCTGCCCTGGCCTGGCCAGCATCTGCCAGGTCCCCAACTTACTGAGTATGAGGAGAATGCCAACGGTGAACAGGACCACGGCAAACACCAGCCCCCCGATCCTCAGGCTCTGGTAATCTGGGGAAGGAGACACAGGGGCTCACTCCTGCTGGGTTCAGGGGAGGGAGCAGCTCTTTTGCTCCCCAGGGCACATGCACACCCATCCCACACACAGCCGTGCTCACCATAGTTAAAGGGGTCCTCCTCCTCCTTCTCCTTCTCCTTCGTGGCCACTGGGAATGAGCAGACAAGGGGTGTGAGGTGAATGAGCCCCTGGCTGAGCCCTGGCAGCCACCCACAGACCCCAGCTGGCACAGGCTCCTGCCCCAAACCCCACTCCAGCCCCCCTGGATCCATGGGACAGCTGTTCCCCTGGGTCCCACAGCCTTTTCCCAGGAAGAACTTGGCACCTACCGTCTGCCACGGCCACTGGCACCAGCAGGGAGCAGAGGAAGATGAGCGTTGCCTCCATGGCTGCTGCAAGAGAGGGGAGAACCATGTGTCAGCACCCAGATGGCTCATGGAGGGCACCACGACAGGGCCAGGGGCACAAGGGCACTAAAGACACTCGTGGCTGGCTGTGTGGGCAGAGCCAGCCCATGCCATGGGAAAAGGAGCCAGGCTGGCTCTGGGAAACAGCCAGGGTCTGACCATAACACCTGGTGTCATCACTGTGCCCAACCTGATAGGGACACATCAGCTTGAAGGCAGGAGGGGAAGGGTTTGAGTGGACAGGCAGATGTTTTGGGGGGTTCTGTGGTATATTTTCAGCCACCTCTGCATTTGGCATAGATTTCAGCGCAGTCTCGAGTTTGCTCTGCAGGCAATGGGGCCAGCACCAGGGCTGTGATCTCTTCATCAAGGTCGATACTGTGCCCTTCACCCAGAGCATACTTTAATTTGTCCCAATTAGCATAGCAATTACAGCACACTCCTACAATGAGGCCAGTGGCCCTGGTGGGACATGAGCTCAAAGCCACACTTGCCCTCTGGGCTCCCTGCACTCACTTGCAGCAGCAAGGAGAGACCATAAATAACCTCAGTGTCCCTCACAGCTGGGCCTGACCCTGTCCCTTCACTGGGAATGCTCAGCTGGAGCATGGACCCTTCTCCCAGGGATGCCAGCCTGGGTGTAACAACACCGTGGCCCGGCTGTGACACTCCCTGCCAGCTCGGCCAGGGGGGCATGTCCCAAACTGCTGCACCCATTCAGGATGGGCACCCTCACTGCTGGGACTGGCCAGGCACCGCTGCTGTGCCGAGGGAAGGCACTGCCAGCACCCGTGGTACCCATAACCCGCTCCAAGCACCCCTTCTCCAGCTCCCAAGGGGACAGGCAGGGGACAGGGGGGAGCTGCTCTGTGCTGCCAGCTGGCACAGGGCCCTGCAGACCCGCTGGCTGCGTGCGGGGGACTCCTCGTGCCAGGAGGAGAGGGCTGGGCTGATGGAGCACACCGGGGGCTCTGGGCTGTGGAGGCAGGCTGGGTGCTGCCTCCCCGGCCCCTGCAGCTGCCCGTGCCTGTCCCTGTTTATGCCTGCACTGCCAGGCAGTCACTGAGTGCCCTGATGGTGGGGCTGGGTGGCCATACATGGTCAGGAGCAGGGAGAGGGCTCTCTGCTGGCACGGGAGAGGTTATCGGGCGCCCTGCACAGCACCGATAGCACCGAGTGCTCCAGAGCTGCTGCAGCTGCTGCGCTGGATTAGTGCCGATAAGGAAGGGGCCCTCGGCAGAGCAGGAATTCAGCTCGCTGGCGGATGCAGATCCCGGCGTGCTGCTATTCAGCCCCTCCACAGCCTGACCTGATTCCGATGCAACCTCCATCCCAGCCCACCCCAGCTGCCAGCGACGGGGGAGGCAGCTCGGCTGCCCCAAGCCAGCTCCTCACGGCACCCAGGTCCCCCAGATCCCACCAGAGCCCCTTCTCCCAGTTTGTGCTCCGTGCTCCCAGGATTGGCAGGCACGGAGCAGGCTCAGCAGAGCCCACCACTGCTGTCCTCAGCAGCATTTGTCTCCATGGGCTGTCCCCAGTGCTGCCCTCAGGAGCCAGTTCCCATCACACCCACAGAGGATGCAGCCCCCAGCTTGACCCCAGCACATTCCCAGAAGCTGCCTCATTCACCACAACAAGCAGCATCCCACGATAATTCCCGTCCTTCCCTCCCCTTCCATGATTTGCCATTCCGAAGGCGATGTGTTTATCCAAACACTGGAAGGTTTCATCCCCCTCTCCTGCAGCTGCCGCTGCCATTGTGTAGCGCGGGGCTGCACTGGATTGCTCCCTGGGCCCAGACAAACCCCCTCGTTTGCTGAGACACATCATTCAGGATAATTACCAGGTCTTAGAAACACACACAAAGAACCCACAGCTGGTGACACAGTAACTTGTAGCTGCACATTTCCCCACGTCCTTTATCTCCCGTCCTTTATCTCTTCTCCACCGAGTCTGCCAGCGCAAAATCAGAGTCATTACCCATATGAGGGTGCTGCGTGTGCACAAGAGATGTGATACAGCTCACACTATCACAACATGAACAGTATTAATTGGCTCTTGGAGAATATTAATGATGCCTTTATTTTTCAAACAAGCCATCCATCAGATTCTCACTGTTTGTTTTGCCGTTATTTGCCTGCTGTTGGAGCATCCCACCCGGGGAATTTTGCATTATTCCCTGCCCTGAGCCCCTCCATGTGGCGCTGGGCCCTGCTCAGCCACACACGCCGTTTCCAACCCTCTGCTCAGCTCTTGGCTTCCCGCACGTAGCACGGCAGAGTTCAGTGTTTGGCCCAGCCAGGCACGCAGCACACATATGTTCTTTGTTTTTCTAACTCAATTCCTAGAATTCACACACTTCCGCACGCTAAAAACTTATCTGCGCGCGAGTTAAGCGCCAGGATTGGCAGTGTCCCTGCTCCAAAGGCAAACACAGCGTTCTGGAGAGCAGACGAGCCCAGCTCTCCTCCAGGGGAGCATATGCTTTGCGAACAGCCACAGGTTTTTTGGGTTGCTCCAAGCTGGCCCACCCACTTCTTCCTGAAGCTGAAATAAAGTGAGAAGAGCAAACATTGCCGAGGGTTTGCCGCTCTTCCTGCTCCTGCCTTCCCTCGTGCAGAATCCAGCCGCACCTTGGCACAAAGGAGAGGGAAACAGCAGCTGCCCCGAGGAGCCGCGGCAGCGCCGAGCTCGGCCACTTCCTCACCACCCAAATTCTCCCTGTTTTCTCCCCATCAGAGACAGAAAGTCTGGAGTCACCACCCCGAGCTGCCACATATCCATGCGCACCACAAGGAGTGGCAACGCCTGCGAGTTGCACCAGAACGAGGGGTTTTCCTGTTAAAACGTCGAGTTCTGGCTAAACACGGAGAGAAGGCAGAGCGGCGCAGGAGCAGGGCAGTGGCGGCCAGAGCTCCCCTTCCCTTTCCTCTCAACACAAACTGCTGTTTTATGAGGGAAACCAGATATTTCCACCCCCCTATCTGCATAGCAAGAAGGAGACATCTGGAACTTGGGAGAGGCTCAAAGGGAAGGAAGCAGTGATAGAGAGTGAGTGAATACGTGGAGTTTGCTGTTTTCTGGGAAGATGTGGATGAGAGCAGGCTGAGGGAATAACCCAGTGCCGTAGAGGACCTGCCCTGTGATGAGAAGCTGCAGGGGCTCAGTTCCCTCTGCCCAGCACAGCTGGCAGGGCACGAGGGCAGGGCTTGGTGGCAGCAGCAGGGCCACCCTCTCCACTCCCAGCCCACGCTGTCCCCGGGTGATTCACCACCCTGCTGCCGCCCTGCCACGCGCACAGCCAACACGCTTCCCTCCCTGCAGAGCACGGCCACAGCTCCTCCTCGCAGCCTCTTCCTTCTGGATAATCCCTCCTCGCAATTCCCACGCCGCTGGCTTGGTGTGTGGGGGTGGGGGTGTGTGTGGAGCCCAGGAGAGGTAAATCCAGGCAGACAGACCCAGCCTCTCCTGCCTGGCCCAGCTCTCTGCAGCACAGCCGACCGTGCCAGAGCAAGGCAGGTGAATTTGTAACGCCGCTGGATCTTCCAATCCCCTTTTCCTTTTCATTGTTTTGCATGGGTCTGCCCTGTCAAGTCTCAGCCATCACAGCGCAATGCCGGGCAGCCTCCGCCTTCCGTCAGGAGTCCTCAGGGCATCTCCTGAAGATCAGACCTAGTTAAAATCTCTGGTTTCTGTGCAAAGCCCCCCAGACCGTGACAGCAGCGCTCCGCTGCCTGGGGCGTTTAGGAGCGTGCATGTGTGAATGGACATTTCCAGCTCTGCATAGATGTGCTCTTCTGCCATTTCACGTCAGCATCAATCTGGTTATTAATGTGCCTGTTGTTGTGCCTCGTGCTTCTAAATGAGAGAGAAGGAGAGGTTTCCAGCCCTCGCCATTCCGACATGGACGGCACTTCCCAAATCCGGTGCTGATTCAGAGGCTGACTGCATGGAAGACACAAAACTGACTTTACTGCGATCTAATTGCCTCTTATGGGTTTGGGGTGTCTCTAAGCACACCCTGCTCTGCATCCCTCACCTGTACCCCCGCATTCCACTTGCAGGGCTTCTTCCAGCCTCATGGAATTGGCCCTAATCCATCAAGGAGCCTCAGCCAAAGCTGCCTGGCCGTGTCTGGCTCGGCACGGTCCCTGGCCCACCATGACAATACCCCAACAAGCAGGGGCAGGCACAAAGCAGCGAGGACAACCCTCCGCTGAGGCAAATCTCCAGCGCAAGCACTGCTGAGGTAATGGCTGCCTGGCCAGGGAACCCAGCCCTGTGCTCCGGGAGGCAGTAAACGTCACCACCACCTCCCATCAGGAATCTGCTGCTCCTGATCCCTCCTTATTTGCTTAAGAGATAACCAGGTGCTGTAAACCTCACCGTGCACCTGCCTGGACTGTCCCATCCTCGCACCACACCCAGCCCTCATTTGGCTGCACACTGGCTAAACAAGCCCAGGCTCTGCGTGCTGAGCGGGGCATCAGCACACAGGAATCATGCAGGTGAGGCAGAGCAGAGGTTACCCAGCAGGTGCTGGTGCCGAGAGAAACCCGGATCAGCAGCACACACTGACAGAGCAGCGTGTGGGAGAAGCTGTTCCAGGCCCCCGCGTGTGCGGTACCACAGCACTGCCACGCTCAGCAGCACATCAGAGCAGACATTTTCTCCGTTCTCTCCCCCGCTGGCACCATCAGCCACGAGCACGAGACAGACACCAGTCCCCAGCAGCACGGCCGGTGTCCCCACCATCACTGCCACACACTGCATGGAGAGACAGGCAGGTGGCACAGCCCCCAGGCAGGGCAGGGCAGGGCAGGGCAGGGCAGGGCAGGGCAGGGCAGGGCAGGGCAGTCCGTGCTACCGGTGCCAGCGGTGCCTTCTCTGGGCTAGGCAGTGACAGCTGTGGAGCTTGGCAGCCTCTTTACACCTTGGAAACACACAAAGAGCCCGAAAGGCAAACATGGGGGAACAGCAGGACACAGAGCTGCTGCCTCGTCCTCAACACCTGGCAAAGCCGTGACTCTCCACCATGTTTTACCTGAATGGGTACGCTGCGAGCAGGCAGGTAAAATTCCAAGGTGAGAGTGAGACAGAGGCTGATGAGAGGAAGGCACAGCCAGCCTCACACCTGGCAGGCACGGGATATTCTCCAGCAGGTCCCAAACACGCTCTAACAGGTGGCCTGGCTCGGCAGCCACAGCACTTCACGCTGGCATCTCTCCCTTGCACGTTCCACCTCACTCCACCTCAGAACCACAGTCCAGCTGCGCACGGGCAGGGGTTCTCTGGGCTTGTCTGTGTTTCAAACAGGGAGCAAAACTACCCAGAGGGACTGAAAATCCCAACGGGACCCAACAGGACCGTGGAGCACTGCGGGCTTGCCAAAATGGGTGCTTCATCCTAATCCACACGCGGCTTTTCCCGACAGGCTGCTCCTTCACGCTGCTTATTCACATCCACACAAACCACCTGTCACTTTCCCTCCCACAGAAATATCCCTGCAAGATCCAAGTTCCACCACATGGACTCCAAAATCCATCTCTTTGGAAGCATTAATTACACACCCTGAGAGACACGCTCTTCCCTTCCTCCAGACGCCTTCCCGGGATGAGGCTGTTTACGCACGGTGTTACTACAGTATTGAACAACAGGAGCCAGAGCGCTGCCAAGGGCTGCGAGAGGAGGGATCCCCCCGCTCCCTGGCATCCCCCCGGGATACCCCTGGCTCTGCAGAGCCCTGCCAGCCTGGGGAGCACTGGGTGTGAACCAGCTCTACCCATGGTGGTCTCGGGTGGGGTCCACCGGGGCATCCTCCCCACTGCCGGGGAGGGGGGGCTGGTAACCAGGCAACGGTGGGATAAGGGGAAACCACGGTACCCGGCGTTGCCATGGCAGCCGCCGGGGCCGGGATGCGGGCGGGTCGGGGCGCGGGGCGATGCCCCGGGGGCAGCGGGGCGGAGTCCCGGCC
>VXAY01004698.1:1895071-1938536 GCA_013399855.1 Oxyruncus cristatus | reverse complement strand
GCCAGGGCAGGGTTAGATTAGATAGTAGGAAGACATTCTTCCCTGTGAGGGTGGGGAGGCCCTGGCACAGGTCGCCCAGAGAAGGTGTGGCTGCTCCATCCCTGGAAGTGTCCAAGACCAGGTTGGATGGGGCTTGGAGCAACCTGGGCTAGTGGAAGGTGTCCCTGCCCATGCCAGTGGGGCTGGAATGAGATGAGCTTTAAGATCCCTTCCAACCCAACCCAACCCATTCTGTGATTCTGTGGTCCTACAAAAGTCACGGTGTGTGGGGGGTGAAAGGCTTACCTGGCCTTGGAACATCTCCCCATACACTGGAGAGCAGGGGTGGACTCTGCCCTGTGCTCTGCACCTGCCGTGGAGGGAGCAGGAAAAGCAGCGAGCAAGGAACAGACGCTGGAGCTCCTCTGGGGCCAACAGAAAACGTGCACAGATGAACTGGTAAACACGGCGCAGAAGCTTCTGTGTCCTTTTGCCTCCCAGGGGCAGGAAGGCAGAGCCAGCAAAGGGGCTGCCCCACTGCCAGGCCAGGTGGCCCAGTTCACAGGGCTTCAGTCACGTCACTCAGCCAGATCTCAGGGGCCACCCAGGCCAGGGTGGGCAGCGGGGGCACTTCCAGCCCGGCCTGGCTCAGTCGTGGCAGCTCCTGGTTTGGTTTCAGGCTGGCTCAGGACCTGCTGCCTGCACTGGCTCCCTCAGATCCACCAGCATTGAGCAGCTGCAGAAAGACAGAGCCTTTGGGTGTTACCCAGAGCGGGTCAGGAACTGGCACACACTTTAGGCAGCCCCAGCAAAATGCTGCCTGACAGGAGAAGGGCTGGACAAACCTCTGCTGTGAATGCCCTGTCACTGACTTTTGTGGCAAGCGACCAGTTTATTCCCATCAGACAGCTGGGAATGTGGGGAGGAGCAAGACTGGGAGGGAGATACGTGTTTAATATAGGATGTGAAATGGGAACAGGGTGCTGGGGGCACTGCCAGGCAGTAACCAACTACCAGGAGCTGTGGGCACTGCTCCCTTCCAGGCCAGACTGGCACACCCACATCTACCCAGCTCCTGCTGCCGCCCTGGAGAGCCATTTCTTCTTGACAAAACACCTCAGCAATGCTGTCACCACTGAGCTGGCTCATCCCATAATAACTCAAATGCATCTCAGATAGAAATCAGGCAGTGACGGCACACAGACTATTCTACAGCCACTTCCCAGGTTCCAGTAAAACATAAAAAAAGAAAATAAACCAGCACTGGCATTTCAAGGCAATTATTGGAAGGGTCAGGAGATAGAAACCAACACCGAGGAGCTGGACAACATCAAGTCTCTTTAATGCATAGGGATAACATGATAAGGCTGTCAGTTATCCTGCAGAGAGGGAAGCTGGGATCAAGCTGTTATAATTGAGTTTTGGACTTCTCCGACCTCATCTGCCTCTCAGCTGTCATTATCCCCACACACAGTAAAACACTGAGGTGTGACCATGCCCTGGGGACTGCAGGAAGGATGAGGGGGGCTCTGCAGAGCCCTCAACACCAGATCCCCCATGCAGCAGCAGCCAGGACACAGGGCTGGATGCAGCTGGGTGTGCTCTGTGCTCTCCATCCCTTGGTTCCTTATTTAAAATTTCCAAGGCACTGCCCAAAGTGATTAGAATCGAAAAAATTGGCAGTATGGATTTTTTTTCCCTCTACAAATGCAGGTAAAATAGAGACCCCTGCGGTGAAGGTGGGAAGGGAAGGGTCTGCTGTGCTGCTCCCATTGGAGAAAAGCAGCTCCATTGGTCACTAATGGTAAATATCTTCTCCCCCAGGCCCTGCTGCTGGGGATACTGAGCTCCAGCTTCTTTTCTGGGCAAATTGGGCCAAAAGTAATGTGGAGGCCAGGCAGGAGATGCTGATTTATGCTAACGAAGGGGCTGGGCTGATCTCCTCAGCTATTTGAGTTAACAGGAGCACTGCCAGTGGCTTCAACAGGGCGTGATTTCATCCGAGTGTGTGTCCCTTACCCCGGAACAGGCACCTCCTCTCTGTGTGCTTGGGGCAGGGAGCAGGGACAGAGCCTCTGGTTCTCCAGACCTTTCACCTCCAAGTTTAAGGTCTCTCCCTGTAATGCCAAGCCTGCACACTGCCTGTTGGGGGGCAGTGCAGCCCCCAGACTGCTCAGGGACACGGCAGAACCAAGCACTGACAAAAGCTCTGTGTAGCCATAAGGCTGTGTGTACCCCCATGACATCATTTTCCATCAGGCCCGAGTCATTGCCAGTGCCCTGAACCCCTCCAGGAGCAAGGATCAAGCAGGGGCTGCACCGAAGCTCCTGCAGTCCCCCGTCGAGCACAGCCAGAGCTGGTATTGCACAAGATGAAGTCCAGCGACTCCGTGCCAAGTGATGATGTTACTGACCATGGAAGGGAACCAAACCAGAGGAAAAACATTTTTGTGGAGAAACATCATCGCTGAAACCCTATAAACAAATCTGGTTTGACACAGCAGAACAAAGAGCTATAAAAGGAGAGATCGGGAAAACCACCACTAATGGGCAGCAACTCACGTGGTGCCCGCCAGGCTGCATTTTTGTAAGTCGTATCCCCTGGGGACACTGGCCTAGGGTTTCCAAAGCACAGAGGGACATGGGATCAGCCCAGCCACATGTGGGGCCATGCTCAGCACCCCTTGTCTTGGAAGATGCTCCAGAGCAGGATGTATCGAGCAAGAAAAGGGGCTTTACAAGAGCCACAGGTGATGGCTGGGGCTGTTCCAGGAGGGTCCTCTGGGCTGGGCTGACACCCATCACATCTGTGCTCCCCCTGGGTATGGACAGTTCTCCAGGAGTGGAAGCAAAGCGGTGTCCAAAGCTCCATCTGCACGGTGTTGTCTTTGGGAATAGCACAACAGCCGTGGCCAGGCAGCTTCACTGAAACTAATCACTTCTAATCTGCTTAGAAAACTTCAGCCCTTGGGGAAACACAGCATACCTTCCCCTGGGCCTGGGAGGAGGCACCACTGGATGGCAGGTTTAGAAGGAATAGATTAAATTTGTATTAAGGGCTGAAAGCATTTCTCTGCTGTGAGAGACTATTTCAGAGGAGAACAACCCCTGTGCAGGTGAAATCCACAGCAGAGGAGCAGGCCCCCAACACACTGAAGTGGAGTTACCATCACTGTGCCCAGGAACACAGCTCCAGCAAGATCAGCTCTTACTGGGTTCCAGTTTTTGCGTTATTCTCTCCCAAAAGATCGATTTCTCCAGCAATAAATGAGCTGCTACATAGGGCACATTAGGACTTACCAACAGAAACCCCGAGACCCCAGAGAGCCTGTGGACAAATGTTATCTGGGCCTGTGACTTAAAATCCTTTGATTTCCCAGTTTAACCAGACCAACACAAAATGGGGAAGAGGCACAGGGGGCCCCTACTCTTCCTAAAGGTCAGCTGCTTCTGTTCATGGAAAAATCTGTTGCTGTCACCACTGCACTTGCAGGGTGGTCTCGGTAACATGTCCAGCCTCTGTGTGCAGGGAGCAAGAACCCCCCATTGCTCCCTGGAACTCAGCAGGTTTGCCCAGGCCCTTTTCACATCTTATAAAGTGCAAACCATCCCCTGGGCTCTGCACACCCTGTTCTTCACGGGCGGCTCCTGCATCCGTGGGAGGTTTCTGGGCTGCTGCTCTGGAAAGGGATTTGAGGTCAGGCTGACTCAGTACTTCCCAAAAGGCAGCGACTCACTTTGTTACAGTTCAGGTCCGGAGCAGCCACCCAGCTCTGCTCCAAATCCATGAGGGAAACGACACAAGGGTTTCACTCACCCCTCCCCACCAGGCAGGTGGCAGCCCCAGTCCAGGGAGAGGCGGGTGCTTTCTGCACACCTAGAGCCAGACCAGACCTGCTATCCCAAACTTCAAACACAAGCCACAGCTCTCTGCCAGCCCATAACCTTTTCCATGGGAAGCAGTCAGTGGTGGGAACCCAGGGGATGCTCCAAGGAGGTGAGGGACCCACGACACCCCCTTTTCTCCCAGCCACAAGCAGTAAACCAGAGGGTGAAGGGTCACTCCACCACACATCCCCACAGGAACGGTGACAGCCAGGGACTCACCCTTTCCTTTCCAGCCCGTTCAGAAGAGCCATCTCCAAGTGGAACACTACTAAAATGTTTATTAGAAGAGTGCAAAGTGGCCAGGCAATCCAGCACCCTTCTGCAGCTGAACATGTGGCTGGGGAGAGGAGCAGCCAGCCTCTGCTCACCATGGGCATCACCCACGGCACCTCGTGTGCCCCCAGCATCCACAAGGAGATGCAGGCAGTTGTTTCCTTGAGGGAAAGGTGTCCCTGCTCCAGCGTGGCCAGGGAGGTGAGGCTGCCTGGGCCATCCCTGGGTGCCGGGCAGCCGGAGGGAGGAGGCAGCAATCCAGCACGGCCACTGAGCTCGCAGCAGGGGGATCCAGGGCTGGCTCATGCTGGGCACTGCCCGGGAGGGCGGCTGCTCTGCATCACACTCCAGCTTGGCCTTTGGCTGCTGCTGCTGGCTTCGGTCACACCTCCTGCAGCCACCCCCGGAGCGCAGACCTGCCCCACGCTGCTGCCAAATCCTCCCCGGAGCAGGGTGGGGACCGAGGCCGGCTGCGCTCCTGGGGGGAGCTCTGGCTCAGACCAGATCCACAGCATGGAAAAATAAACAAACAGCTGTTTCTCTCAGCATGTAAAAGGCACTTCCTAATTCTATCTGCAAACGTGAGAGCACCGGCCGCTCCTCCCGGAGGGTGGAATAACTGCACCTCGGGGCTCCCCGTCGTGGGAAAGCCGTAGGTGTGGGCAGAGCGGGCACAGCTGCCCCATCCCGCACCCCAAGGTGGCACAGCTGTGGTCTGGCAAGAGGAGCATCCCCTCAACATGGGCACCCCACTGCCACTGACAGGCACCCTGCCTGCTGAGGGTGCCACAGTCCTGCCAGGAAGCACTCGTGACACCCCGTCCAGACAGGTCTATTTACAGGAGAAGAACCACAGACATGGGGCGAGGAGGTGCCCCCAGCCAGCATGGCCAGCTGCCAGCATGGGCTGTGTCCCCCTGGGGCTGGCTGGGTGCTGTGCCCAGCGGTCACCAGGTCACCCCCCCGGCACCAGGAGAGGGCAGAGTCACTTCACAGGCCCCGTGTTTTCAGAGTTGGGGGGCAGCGTCAGGCCCCTGGCTGCACAGACAGTCCAGAGAGAGGTGTGGCATGGGCTGGTAGCATCGTGCCCTGGCAGCAGCCCAGGGCATTGGCCTGTGCCAGCAGGAGAGGTACAGCCCAGGCAAGCGTCCATCCCGGTTTTAGTCGTTCTCGCTCTGGAAGGCAGAGAGTGGAGAGCAAGGGTGAGGTGTAACCCCCCAGCCCAGCCCCTCTCCGTGCACCAGGGCCTTACTGCCCAAGCACAGCCCCGCCACCTCACCTCCATTTTGCTGTATATCCAGCTGAGGAGCTTTGTCACACGTGTGTAAACTCCAGGCTTGTTCTTCTGGCCACATCCTGTTCCCCAGCTCGTCACCCCGGCCACATACCAGCGGCCATCATCCTCGCAGACCAGGGGCCCTCCGCTGTCACCCTGGCTCAGAGGGGCAGAGCAGTGAGGAGGGGAGACAGGAGATGCCCCTCTGTGGGTACCCAAAAGCGGGCAGCCCTCTCCCGCTGTGCCACGTGCCCCCAGCTCACCTGGCACGCGTCTTTGCCTCCCTGCAGGTACCCGGCGCACATCATCCTGGGGGTCAGGTAGCCCTCGTACACCTTGTCGCTGTTGCAGATCTTGTAGTCGATGAGCTTCACCTCGGCCTCCCGCAGCTTCGGGGACGTGTTATCTGCAAGGCAGGAAGAGCTGTGGGGCAGGGGGGGCCTCGTCCCCCCACGGCCCCCGGGCCTCTCTGCAGCAGCGAGGGAGGAAGCTCGAGTTTCTCATGGGTCTTATTTCTGCAAAGCCTCACGGCTGGGGAGGGCAACCCCTGAGAGTTGTCCCTGTGGGAACGGTCCTTGAGCACCACGGCAGAGCTGTGCCCGCAGGTGGGAGCTGCCTGTGGGGAGCCGGCATCCTCCCTCACCTTCATTCTCCCTGGTCTTCCCAAAGCCCGTGATGAAGCAGGACCTGCCGGTCTGGAATCGCTGGCCGGACATGGGGAGGCAGGCTGGGCGAACCTGGGCTGGAGGGAGACATGACGAAAGCCAGGCGAGGAGGGAGGGATGAGTCACCCGGGAGCAAAATAGCCGCCGTAGTCACAAGCCCTGCAGCCAGGAAGGAGCGTGGGGGGCAGGAATGGTCCCCTCTCTGCCCACCCGGAAGGGTCTCGCTGGCCCCATGTGGGACACAATGCTGGTGGCACAGCTGAGCTCATGGCTGCGTGTGCCAGCCCCTTCCTGGCCACAGGACAGGCCAGTGAAAGCAAGGTGGCCACAGCAGAGTTGGATGCTCCAGCTGGCAGCAGCCCCACACAGCCCAGGGTGTGGTTCCAAGGGGGGCCGGAGCTGCCTCTCACTCCTGCCCATCCTCAGTCTCTCCCTGACCCCCCAAACACCACCCCCAGCCAGGTCCAGGTAAGCTGTGAGGCCTCACCTGAGAGCGTCAGCGGCCTGGAGAGCTTCATGAGGGCGATGTCGTAGTCGTCGTGGTCGTCGCTGTAGTTGGAGTTGATGATGACCTGGGAGACAGGGACACCCTCCATGGGCTGCTTCAGGTCCGACACCCCCCCGTACACCTTCCAGTCGTCCAGGATCTTCATGCTGTTCCTGGCAGGGCGAGATGGGGCAGGAAGGGGTAAGGCAGGGGGGCGTGGGGCTGGGCTGAGTGGGGCTGGCAGCAGCACTCACATGAAGAAGCAGTGGGCTGCCGTGAGCACCCACTGCGCGTCGATGATGGTGCCGCCGCAGATGTGGATCGGCCCGTACTGCACGCTGACCTGCCACGGCCACTTGTTCACAGAGGTTTCCTTTCCCCCGATGATCCGGCCAGAGATCCTCTGCCCACAGGCTGGAGAGGGGAGAGCAGGGCTGAGAGGAGGGCTGGGAGGGAAGGTGGGCTTGGAGGGGAGACACACACACAGCATCCCCACCACCCACAGGCACCACTCGTAGGGGCAATGGAAAACACCCCATTTGCCCAGCACCACGCAGAGAGGGGAGGAAAGCACTCCCAAGCCTGTGGAAAGGCTCCCTGCCTGTCCTTGGCCGTGTGCCAGCCAGGCCCTTACTTGTGCATCGGAGGGAGACGTACTTTCCCGTGAGACACTGTGAGCTGCAGGAGAGAGGAGGGAGACACGGCCTCAGCCCCATTCCTGTGGCACCAGGGCCGGGGCAGGGCAGGAGGCGGCGCTGCCTGGTACCTGTTGAGGCTCTGCTGGATGGTCTCTCGCTCATCAGTCACCGTGAGGCTCTTGCCAGAGACACGCAGGGGGATGTATTCAGTCTGAGAGGCACTGGGAGGGAAGAGGAGAGGCAGTGACCACCTGGTCCCTGCCTTATGAGCAGCACTGGCCATGCCACCTTCCAGCAGAAAAGCACAATGCTGGCAGAAAGAGCACAGTGCCCAGGGGGCTGGCAGTGCCCCCGCGCCTGAGCAGAACCACCCATCCTCAGGAATTACTTCTGAAACCCCAGCTGCCGGCAGGTCTTTCTGGAGAAGGACTCGTCCCAGGCACTGCTGCACACCGGCAGCCACTGGCTCTCGGTGCTGGAGTAGACGTGGAGCAAGGACTCCTCGGATGTGAAGCGCACTGTGGGACGGAGCAGGTGGATCAGGGGCATCCCCAGCACCCCGGGGCTCCCCTCGCTCCCCCTGCCCCAGCTGCCGGAGCCTCACCGCAGCCCAGCTCGTCGCTGCGCTGGGAGCAGTCGACGACGCCGTCGCAGCGCACGGCGCTGTCCCTGCAGCTCTCGGCGGGCTCCTTGTACACGATGCCCGTCTGCGACCGCCAGAACATAACTGGAAGTAAGAAAATGCCGCAGTGAGGCCAGGGCTGGCCATGGGTGAGGGGGCCGTGACCCACCTGGATGGGCATCCGAAGATATGCCAGGCACAGGGGTGCTCCCAGACACCAGCTGTGAGCTGAGTTTGAGCCAAGTGAAGAAGCTGCCGGACACAGGGCTGGGGAAGGACTGGCCACGCTGAGCACCCCCCTGTGCTGCCCAGCTGCTGCACGTCCCTCTCCCTTCACCCACAGAAACATGCATTCTGCCTGCGAGTGCTTCAAGCCCACCAGCTGGAGAATGGCAGCCAGATGTTACCGGGATTAAAGGGATTCCCTGGTGTCCGTGTGTGTTCTGCCTGCGGACTACAACTTGTTTGGAAGATCCTGCCCAGGGGAGGGCGACTGTGGGTGCTGCTGGGGCGGCCCTGCTGCCCACCAAAGCGAGCCCAGCAGAAGGAAAGAACATTGCAGCCCCAAGATCCCCAAATACCGCTGTCAGCCCAGGCAGCAGATCTCCTTTCCCAGGCTCCTGTCTCCCCACCAGATGTCAGGAACACTCAGGGAATGGCAAGAGCCCGTTGCTGCCTCTGGGTCCACGGGTTTCTCTCTGGCACTTCCCAGAATAGGTATCCCCAGTCCCTGCTGACCCCCAGCCCCTCTGAGGTCCCCTCTAGGAGCCCCGAGCCACCCTGGGCTGGGGTCCCACTCACACAGCAGGATGAGGGCGATGAGCAGCACGATGAGGACGGAGACGCAGAAGATGAGCGCAAGGCGCCGCTGGCTCATGCAGGGAGCTCTGAACATGGAGGATCCTGGCAGCAGGGCGGAGGCAGGGTCAGGGGGAGCAGCTGCCTCCCCAGGACACCCAGACCCTGCTACCCACCAGGCTCCCCAGAGGTCCCCCGGGATGTGGGAGAGCAGGGCCATGCACACCCTGCACTGCCTTGCGGTCACAGTCCTCACCCTTGCCCCCAGCCCCTCTCACACCCCCTGGGAAAAACAAGCCTGTGGCCAAGTCTTGTGCCAGCAGCAGGCACAGGCACCCATCCCTGCCTCCCTCCATCCCTCCCCACCCCGCGTGGGACCAGGGCCAGGGCGGCCAGAGACCAGCCTGGGCCCCATCCTTACGTGTGCTCTCACAGGCCGTGCAGGGCGTCGGGGCCGGGCTGGCCTCGGGGCTGTAGGGTTTGAAGCTGATGCCCAGGACGCTCTCCCGGGGCTGCAGAGGTCGGGCGCCAAAGATGCTGCTGACTGTGGAGGCATGGAGGCTGGGAGGGACACTGCCCGCTGATGCAGTGGTCTGGGAGCAGAGGAGACTGTCACTGGCAGTGACTGATGCCCACTGGAGAGTCCCCCAGCTGCCACCCTGCCAGCTGTGAAGGCAAGGGTGACGCAGAGCTGAGCCCCCTAGCACTGCACCGAGCCCCCCGGCCCCGCCAGCTGGGGCTGCTGGTGGCTGCTCCTCACAGTGCCACGGACCTCATGGAGAGTCACCACTCTGGCGCCCCTCTCTGAGCCATATCCCATCCAGGATGGCCCAAAACCTCGTTGTCACAGAGCTTTTCCCCTCCAGGTGGATGAGTTCCCCAGACCCATCGCTGTGATCGCAGCAATCAGACGGGTATTTGGCACCGGGTCAGTCATGCCGTGGCCCAGTTCCACAGGGCTAGTGCCCCAATTTATGCATCTATCCTTAATTAGCCATTTGAAAAATACAGTGTAATTTCCAGCTGTTATTTAGTAATACTTAATAATCGGTGTTTTTCAAGCCCCGAAACGTCCTGTACCCTGGAATGCTGCTCTGCAGTTGTGTCACTCCTAATCCATGAATTCGCAGAAGAATATGTATCTGTTTCCTTTCCTCAAGATGCACTCTTCCAAGTGCTCCATCAGCTACAGAAGCCAGAGCCTCTCATTTTCCTTCAGAGAGGACCTGCATACAAATCCCAGAATAAATGCTGTTTCCTCTGCCTTTTGTAAAATCTCTGTAGGATGGATGGGGCTTGGAGAAACCTGGTCTACTGGGAGGTGTCCCTGCCCCTGGCATGGAGTTGGAACTGGATGAGCTTTAAGTCCCTTCCAACCCAAACCATTATAGGATTCTGTAATGCCACTGATGTCCCACAGAAGGGACACCCAGGAGAAGTGGAGCTGTCACCCCCCAGGGATCACTTACCAGCCAGAGGTGGGCTCTAACACAGCCCTCTGGAAGCCTGGAGTTTTGGCCCTGCGGCTGCTACAGGTCACCTTTCCCCAGGACCAGAAAACATCCCTTTCCCTGACAAGCCAGCGAGCAACACCCGGGTTTGATCACGGCTCTGGGGTGGGCAGAGGGTGGGACACGGGCAGAGCAGGGGCAGTGCTGGGAGCCATCATTGCCCTTCCAGCTGGATTTTCTCTCCCGTGGCGTTTCCTGAATCAGGAGCCCCGATGGGCAGGTCTGGAGGCTGCTCAGGCTCACTCTGTAAATACGGCTGTGCCCTCTCCTGCAATGTGGTGCTGTAACTTCCTGGGCATTATCCGTGAGTCACCCCCGGCGTGGCCACGCGCTCAGCTCAGCCCCCATCTGCACACCAGGACACGCACACGCCCCTGCTGGACTGTGCCTGGGGAGCTCAGCACCCGCAGGGCCGG
The DNA here is from genome assembly GCA_013399855.1 of Oxyruncus cristatus. NCBI lineage: Eukaryota > Metazoa > Chordata > Aves > Passeriformes > Cotingidae > Oxyruncus > Oxyruncus cristatus. Next base: position 1,927,983 of record VXAY01004698.1, on the reverse strand, counting down.
CGGGCACAGCACCCCGGGCTCCGGGGAGGCTGCCGGGCCACCCGCCCTGGCCAGCAGCGGGGTGTGCAGGGCCACCCCCGGCACCGGCCTCCTCCCGCCGCCTGCGGGGCCCTTGGCAAGGCAGCACCAACATCTCCTGGCCGTGGGGAGCCACGTCCCCACTCGTGTCGGGCTCCCCGGGCTCCTGTGTGTGAGGAGGAGCAGAGGCACCTCCTGTTCCACAGCATCAGCCCAACTCTCACCCCTTCCTGAGAACACGCCTGGATCTGCTCAGCCTGCAGGCTGAGCTTTCCCTACCCCTGGATTTCCCAGCAGCCACGTGGGCAAGCCCAGAACAGCTGTGCTGCAGCCTGGCTCTCTCCCAAAGGTGCTGGGGAGCCCAGGAGAGCCCCTCAGTGTGCTCTGCTGGGAGCTGGGAGGGCTGGGAGTGCCCCACGCTGCCCTTCCCTAATGAGCCTGAGCAGTCACACAGATGGGATTCAAGTTCTCACACACTCACACGGTGGGGCATCCCCGGGTACCCTCAGTGCCCATTGTTAGACAGCAAACACAGTCGGCCACAGCCAGAGCTGTGGCAGGTCCTGAACTGCTGACTTGCAGAAACAAAGCAATGCGTGGATGCCAGGAATCCTTCCTGGGAAAAGAATTTCTCCTGCCTACGTATAAGTGGAGCTTTTTTAAATACCCTTTTACAGTGGCATTTGTGTGCTATCCCCACACTGTCTGGTATTTCACGTCTCACCCCGCAGCAAGCATAACCCTTTACTTGTCAGACCAGCAGAATTACAATCCTCCAAAGGACAAACCTCTCCATCACACCAGAAAACACAGCCCAGCTTCCCCAGGGAGCCAGTGATGCTACAACACTTCCACCTTCAGCGTGCAAATATATCAAATTAACACCGAAGTATGCCATAGGTCAAGCGGCTCTGAACTCTCCTCAGCAGGAAGCACGTGCCCTTTTACATTCAGATGAACTTTTAGCTACTCATTTCCTCAAAAGTCCAAAGTCCAAGTAATTTTGTAGGCCTACAAGCTAAAAAAGCTTTTGCCACGGGCTCCAGGTAACCAGCAAACTTATTGTAAGGCCACTGTTGCAGAGAGAAAATAGTAGTGGTTTTATAAAGATATTTCTGTTAAGAAGAGCACATAACCCCGGCGAGGGAGCGACAGCTCCTGCCCACAAAACCTTTACTCATCCTTTGCTGGCTTTTGAGTAAAAGTCAGAGGCAGAGCCGAGCCCGTATCGCACGCGCGGCTGCGGTTTGAGGCCTTTCCCCGACGCCCTCTCTGCAAACGTTCCACCACCAGCCCTGGGAGTGGTACGTGCCAAAGGCAGGTGTGGGGAGGAGGAGCACAGCCAGCCCCTGTTTGTGGCAGGGTTGGATTTCAGAGAACAGTGAGGAGGGATTTTGGGGACACACACGGGGACTCCTGGCCAGCTCTGCTCACCTCACGCTGGGGGACGAGTGGATGGTGCCTGTCTGCAACACAAGCCCTTTGCTAAACCCGTCAGGAGTGTAAACACCACCTCGCTCCCTCTCCCTGCTCTGAGGCTCTGAGCAGAGCTGGGCAAAGCGCGTGAACCACGGACAGCAGTGCTGAGATGCCCATCCCCTTTGCACCGTGAGCTGCCACGTGCACTGACCTGCGGCTCAGCTCCCTGCTGCAGAGGGAAGCCCCCAGATCCGTGGCAGCAGAGGACAATCACCAGGGGAAAGGTGATCCGGGCTGGGCTGGAGGCTCAGGATCCATGGGCAATGGGGAGGGAAGCAGGGAAACCAGCCAGCAGTCACCTGCAGTTTCGGAGTGGGAGGGAGAGCGGAAGCCGGGTAACACCTGGGTGTCGCAACCGGACCAGGTCCCAGCCGTGCCTCAGAGCAGCACAGGGACACGGGCAGCTGCCTGAATCTGGAGCATCAAGAGGGGAGGAAGGCAGCCTGCCTTAAATAAGCTGGAAGGAGCTGCCTCAGCAGCTGATCATCCCCCCCAGCTGAGCTCAGCTGCCCACCCTCACCATCACTCCCAGGTGCCCACAGGCCCGTGTCCAGGCTGGGAACCAGCTCCTTCACCTGCCTGTGAGCACCGATTGTCTGTGCAGACCAGCTCAGCCACCACACAACAGAGACATTGTCCTCGCCAGTGACAGAGCCCTGCCCAGCCTGTGAGAGCCCCGATCCCTCCTGGTGACACAGTCCTGCTCGAGTGTCACAGCTGAGCGGGGCCTCCCTGGGAAGGGACAAACCCCAGCCCCAGAACGGGGCAGGGGCTGCAGTAGGACACTGCCAAGGCCCTGATGCTGTAGAGGGGCAGCACACAGGGAAGTGAAATCCCAAAGGGCCATTTTGCAAGTGCAGGTGACAAGCCACGTCACTTGAGTCAGCCTGATGTGGCCAGGGACAGGTTGCCCTGTGCCAGTGTGAGCAGCCCTTTGGGCAGAGACCCGAAAGTGTTCCAGGGAGTGAGTAATGTCTGCTCACCCCATTCCACGGGTGGGCAAACTGAGGCACAGAAAGACACAGCGACTCTCCCGCAAGTTGCAGAGCCAAGGGTGGCTTGGCCCATTTAATCCAAGTGACAAAGCCAAGGTGGCCCAGTGGGGATGTCCAGTATTGGGCAACTGTCTCTATACGTGGGCATCCTGGTTCCTGCCCTGCTGTCACCAAGATGCCGTGATGCCACCTGCTTTGGGGCCACCCAGAGCCGGGACCGCTCTGCAGAGCAGTGCTGGGGTCAGGCTGCTGTGCGGACCCAGACAGCATCTGGCACGAGCCCACTCTGCCCCTGCTCCTGGCTGGCACCCCCACGCCAAGGGGCAGGAGGAGGTTGGTGTCACTGCTGGCCCTGCCCCCCCTGGAGCCCCATCCACCCCGTCACCGCCAGCTTTGCACGTCCCGGCCGTCGCTGGCACAGCCGGCAGTGCTCAGCACGGTAATTACCCACGGCCTCGCCCGGTACCCAGCCGGGATGGATGTTTTCCTCATGACAGGATGCTCAGCAAAGTCCCACATCCAAGGCTGAGCAGGTCCCAGTCAACGCAGCCCAAAAACTGCCCGCAGAGGCGGTGAAGGAGAGCAGTAGGGCTGAGCCCACCAGTGCACTGCTGCCAAAGTGCTGGCGGAAAGTGCCGGAGGGCTCAGGAACTCAGTGCAGCTCCCACGGGTGCCAAGCAGCACCAGGTCCCACTGACAGCACCAACTGGTCCCCCCAGTTCACAACTCCACTTCAACGTGGCAAAAAAGGATGCTGGGAGCCCCGACACCTCCTCTGCCAGCACGGAGCTGACGCCGGGGATGCTGGTGACTGTCCCCCTCCCTCCATGTGCCAAGGAGTGCCGGAGGCAGCAGCCCCCCAGGCAGCTCATCCTGGCTCCTTCTCCCCACCGCCTGCTTCGAAGGCAACACCCTGGAGAGCGGGGAGGAGAGACTGGGCTCTCCACCAAACCCCAAGGAGAGCGGGCCCATCCAGCCCCGGAGCACCCCCGTCCCGGGGAGCTGCCCGCACCTTACCGGAGAGGTTTTGCCGTCCATGGGCCGCTGCGGGCTGGGCTGGGCTCACAGCTCCGGCACGGCCATCCTGCGCGGCGCGGGCCGAGCACAGCCGGGTGCCGCCGACGGGGCAGAATCTGTTTGGAGAGCGGCTCGTACGTCAGTGCCAGCGCTGAGGGAAACCAGTCCGACCTGCCGCCCGGCTCCACCGCTGCCTGTTTCCCAACTGCTCCAGGCACAGCAGGCAAAACACCTGCCCCTGTGCTGCCCCCGGCTCAGGGACATGGGGCAGGGGCAGAGGGATGGCAGGCTGGGAGCAGGTGAGATATCCCCTGGCCCCAGGGGACGGTGGCATCCTGTTCTCCAGGAGTTCCTCGCTGCTCTCCTGGCTGCCTGCCCACCCAATTCCCTCCTTCTTCAGTCTGCGCCCACCACACATTCACCCCCAACCTCTCCAGTCCAGCCAAGAGCTAAGCATGCCAACTGAGGATGGGAGAGGAGGGGTGCACAGCCATGCCCAACCCCAGGAAAACCTCTCTGGTGTGACCCAGAAGTCAAGAATTCCCTGTTCCAAGGGAAATGAAATGCAGTTCCCCTCCAGTTTCTCTAGAAGCCTTTTCATTCCTTTACTAATGAAATGATGCTTTTGCCAGTAGCCAGCAGCAGCCTCCTGCCTCCCCTTTGGGCACAAGCTGGGGATGCTTTGCTTAACCAAGAACTCAGGAAGAAACAGATAAAAATACCCAGATTAAAAGAAAAAGGCCCAGCTCCATTGTGTGCTCTCTGATATCCAGACCCATGACCCTCACTGCCACACATTTGTCCTGGCATTATTCATAGAGTAAGTCCCTTATTCATCCAGCTCCCCACCCACACCTGCTCATCAGAAGGGCCAGGAGACAGGCAGGGACATCCAAGCTTGGAGAAATCCTGCTGCAAAGCCCCTTCATTTCAACGCAGAAAAGCCTGTGCTGGATCCCACTGTCCCCTCCTGTTATGGGAATCCTGTCTTCCAGGGGGGTTTTCTGAGCCAGCCCTCACTCCACAGCACACTCCTCTGCTGTTTTCACAGGCAGAAGAAGGTTTGGGGGTTTTTTGTTTGCTTTTTGTGGCTCCTCTGTGCCTGTGCAGGCTGCGCCTGCTGGGTGCTGGGGCTGGCCAGGCACTGAGGTGCATCCCCAGCCAGCCCTGAGCCAGCCAGCCATATCCACATGAGCTGCCAAATCCTCTTCAAAACGGGATTTTCAGAAAGCAGCTCCAGGTGACAACTCCAGGAATCATTCACTGTTTGCCGGCGTTTCTACAAAGCCACCCACAGAGAACAGCGTGTCTGGCCTGACCCCAGCAGCCTGATGGTAAATGTCAGCGAGCACAACACCTCCCGGGTGAAATCCTCACCCTTGCCTGCTGGTAACTGCTCCTGTGAACCCTGCAGCACCCTCCTGCCCTCCCAGCTAGCACAGAGGTGATAATAGCACACACAGCCAGAGCCGGCTCCACCAGCCCAGGAGAGCCCGGCGGCTCCTCCACGCTCTGCTCCAACCTCCAGGCACAAGGCAATTGGCAAGGCAAGAGGATCACTCTGCTCCTGTCCTGCGGCAGAGCTGTGCAGACCCAGCCCTCCGGCCCCAGCCCTGCGCTGAACTGTGCAGCATCACTGCCTGTCCCCCCTGTCACCCTGGGAGAACTTCCCGAGGGACACCGGCCAGGGAAACACAGACCCAGCTTGTCCCTGGCCTGGGTTTCTCTGCAGTGTGTCCACCAGGAGATATTTCAGGGTCAGCCACTGCCCATCAGGTCACACAGGTCACACTGCCCATCGTGCAGCAGCTCAGGTGCCAGCCCGAGTCCCTCAGGGTGCCTGTGCCACTCACCATCCCAGCCTTCTGCAGAACTCTCATTTCTCCTCAGCCTGTTTCATTTTCCCTTAAATCACCAACCCCTTCTCCCAAGCCTCTGAACCGCCTCACCCACAGGACCAGCCCCGTGCTGTCTTTTCCACAAAGCTCCCTCTTCCCTTGTTTTTGGTCCTGTTGCTTTTAATTGTCGTTATTTTACACAAAACACAAGCTGCGGCTTTGTGTGGGATGGACTGTGCTTCATCTCAGGACTCCTAATTTCAGTGGCTGCCAGATCTGACTCAGGAGCTGATAGCAGAGTGACAGGACAGCAGCTGATCTGCCAGGGACTAGGGAATAAACCCGAGACAGTGAGGGGATCTGCTGCTGGTGCTCTGGCCAGGCTGCAGGTTTGTGGAAGTCCTGGGGCTTTAGCAGGAAGGACAAATCACGGAAAAGAGCAGAAATCTTCCACTTAAGGCATTTAAGATGATTCTTCAAGGAGGAACCTGAGCTCCTGCACCTCTGTACGCACCAAGCCAGGCCTGACATGATGCTCTCTGAGTCTGTCCAGAGCACTTTTGGTTTCTCTTGCTCTTTTCATCTGTGTCCTTTCCACTTATTCCCCAGCGGGAAATTCCTCTTTTTGTGGTGAATCACTCTCCATCACATGAGGGCCCAGGAAAACCCTCCTGCAATTCCACCTGCCAGAAGGCAAAGCAGAGGACTCACAACCCTCTGGCGGGTAATTCAGGTCCCAGCACCACCAGTCAGGCAGGACATCACCGTGGGGGGGGGCACAGCCACGGGAGTCATGGCCTTACCTGGGGGCTCCCACAACCCCAGGGACAGCGACAGCACCCCTGCCACACTGGACTCCAGATGTGTGTAGGTGTTTGCAGGACATAGCCCAGAAATTGTCACTCAGCCCCATACACGGGGAAAGAAAGAGGAGGGTACAGGCTGAGCCCAGAGAAAAGGAAAGCCAGAACCCCCTCCTGGGGCTCCAGGGCTGGATGGAACCTGGCTGGATTTAGCTGCTGGCAGGACAGGACATGGTGCTGTGCTCTGTAAAATCCCTGTGACAGGTCACCCTCAGAGCTGACACTCACCTTTGCTGTGCTTTTAACGCCTCATCTCATAACGAAGCAGCAAAGGCAGAGACATTGTGTACTTTTACTTGCCTTTCTCAGCACTGCACCGTTTTGCTCAGAAAAGCCCCCAAAATTCTTCCTTTAAGTCTTCTGTCGGAAATGCCCAGCCCGGGGCTGAGGCATTGACTGGGGGTGAGTGGGTGGACAGCAAAAAAAACCAAAAGTGGAAGCAGCTGCACAGCGACTTTCCTCCCGCTCTGCGAACGCCTCCGAGACGTCACTGAGCCAACCCCCGGGGGAAAAACAGGCGCTCAGCACCCGCCGGGGCAGAGCTCGGCCCCGCACTCACCCTGCTGCCACGGAGGATGCTGAGCTGCCATGGGCCCCTCCGCCACCACCCTGGCGCTGTGCCTGGCACTGCTCCTCGCCCGGCACACGGACGGTGAGTCTCTTGCCCGCGCCGCGCCGGTTTTCGTCTCCCCACTCATGTCCACGGCTCCGGGTGGAGGCAGGCAGGGAGCAGGTTGGAGCCACAGCTTGGACACCATCTCTGCGCGCTCAGACCGCCGCTTTGGGCCGAGACACGGCCAGGGCTCCCTGCTTGCCACTTGTCTCTGGTTGCTGGTCGGGAGCCCAGAGGCTCTTGAGTCCCCAGCCTCGCTTATCCCCACCGCTGTGATCACAGGCGAGGGGCCGTGGCCGGGCTCGGTGTTCGCGGGCAGACAGCGGCTGCCAGGGAAACCCACGCGGGGGGGGGAGTGGCAGATGTTATTGAGCTGAGGCTTTGCTGCCAGGTGACAGGCAGGAGGTGTGAAAAACGCCTGTTTCATCCAGGCAGCAGATGAGCAAAACAGGAAAGCGGAGTCCAAACACAGCTGCGAGAAAGCTGAGTCCGGACAGAGCCCCTGTGGCCGATGGCAGGAGGCTGGGGATGCCAACACAGCTCCTTGCTTGGGGCAGAAAAGCACGGGGAACCTCCTGGCTGTGCTGAGCTGGGCTCTGCCCAAAGAGAGAGGAAGGGGAAGATGGGGATGAGCAAACGCTGACACTTGGACAAAGAAATCCGGGGAAGTCCTTACAGTTTCGGGTGGTCAGCTCTAAACGCGGGGTGACGCTCCAGGAGGCCATCCCAAGGGCCTTGCCCAGCTCCCCTGGGCACCAGTGGGGTGGGGGGCTGTGCAGCCTCACCCAGCGCCCACCGTGGGTCCCGCAGGTGAGGGGCTGGCGAGCCCCCGGCGCGTGCGCTTCGCTGCCGAGACCGCGTGGCACGTGCTGCGCTGGGAGCCGGGACACGGCCACCCCGGGGACGTCTGCTACGACGTGGAGTACAAAGTGTGAGTGCAGCCGTGGGGGCTGATCCCTGCCTGCCCTCCGACTCCAGCAGCAGGGGCAGCTGAGTCCCTGCACCGCCCGCACGGCTCTCACCCCCGGTGCTTCTCCCCGCAGCTACGGCACGAAAATCCCCTGGACAGCCATCCCAGAGTGCACCAAGTCCTCGGGGCAATCCTGCGACCTCACCTACTACACCCTGGATCCCAACAGGCGCTACTACGCCCGGGTCAGGGCCGTGTCCGGGAACCACACGTCCTCGTGGCAAAGGACCAACGTCTTCTCCCCACAGGACGGTAAGTCGGGGTCTGCCTTCACCTCGGGCGGAGGCAGGAGGCTCTGAGGATGGTGAGGTCAGGGCACCAGACCACTTGGGAAGAACCGTGGGACGAATGAGAGCAGGGATATTTCCCTCCATACCTTCCTGGAGGGCAGGCGGGCTGCAGGATAGGATGGGACAAAGAGAGGATGGGTGGCACCAGCTGCGAGGGATGGTCACAGCTCAGTCCAGGGCTGCAAGCAGGACACAGCCCTGACGTGCTCTTCTGGCTGACTTGCTTCCAGCCAGCCTGCGCCTGTCGGGCCAGAGCCTCTCCGTGAGGGGCAACACCATCCACGTGCAGCTGCAGCTGCTCTTCCGGACTGGGAATGTCACTGTGAGGTACGAGGACATCCATGAGGACATGAGGCAGTACCGGGTGTACACCAGGAGGACGCAGGACAACAAGATGGTGAGATGAGTTGCTGTTCCCATGCTCTCCCCATCCGTCCCACGCAGTGCTGCTCGAGTGGGAAAAACACGTTTGTTAAAGCACAGTCTTCTGTAAAACTAAATGTTGAGCTCTCTCAGAGCCATGACACCACAGAGAGGTTTCTCTGCATGTTTTATTGCAGCAGTTTCCCCGATTCCTGGGATTTTGGGCCTAGCTGCCATCAGCCGGGGAGGGGAGACATCCCATTCCCAGGGGACAGGGGAGGAGGGGGGAGGAAAGAGGGGGAACCAGCCCTCCTGCAGGAGCTGGGGGCTCTCGGGTACCAGCCTGTGCTGTTCTTGTTGCAGTTTGAAGTGGTGGAGACCAGGGCAGAGTTCACCCTCAGCGACCTGCTCTGGGGCACCGAGTACTGCCTGAGCGTGGAGCCCAGCGTGACCAACCGGCCCGTCCCCGCCGTGCGCACCGACGAGCAGTGTGTCACCACCGCCCCGAGAGACAGTGAGTGCGGAGCCAGGGAAGGCAGGGGGGCAGCCCCTCCTCAGCCTCCTGGCCCTGGCAGCGTGGGGGTCCATGCCAGGACAGCCGCTCTGTGCACTTTGGACATTGCCTGTCCCCCTCACCTGGACACGTCCTCTCTTGCAGGGATTGCGGAGCTTCTCCCGAACATCCTCAGCCCCTGCCTCGTCGTGCTGCTGGGGACCCTGGGGGCTCTGCTGGTGCACACCTATGTAAAGAAACCCATGAGAACACCGTCTGTCCTGGTAAGGCACTTTTTGTGGCTGGCAGGGAGGTGCAGGTGCAGGCTTGGGGAGCTCTGGGAGCGGCCAGCAACAAGAGGGACAAAGCACGGCTCACTCCCTTCCTTCTGTCCCTCTCAGAAGTCCTTCATGAAGCAGAGCTCGCTCTGGGTGGAGCACGAGCCCTCATCCTTGGGCAGCCTGGACACAGACTCCATCCAGCAGCTCTTCCTGTGCCAGAAGGAGCCCCAGCCAGACAGCAGCACTAGCACAGCCCAGGGACCCCTGGAGCAGGGCTGGAGGCTCCCAGTGTGGCCTGAGGACCGGCTGTGCCTGCTGGGACCCCTGGGGAGCAGAGACAACAGTGGCAGCAGCACCGACAGCGGCATCTGCCTGCACATCCCCTCCTCCTCCTCCGAACTGAGCGGCTCCACGGGCCCTGAGCCCCAGGGCTACAGGCAGCAGCTGCCCACTGGTGATGACAGCGGTGTGGGCTTGGAGAGTGCCTGCCCTGGTCCCACGTGCTCCTCCAGCAGCGGGAACAGCAGCCAAGGGGAGCCAGAGCTCTGCCCTGCCACCAGCCAGGAGGACGTGGAGTTCCGCGGGTACCTGCAGCAGTGCAAGGGCACGGTGGAGCCAGGGCAGGACCCGGCCAAGGCACTGCCCCTCTCGGGCTGTGACGGGCCTGGGCAGGGCACTGACCTCGTGCTGGATGTTGAGTGCTCCGACCTGCCTGTGTCCAAAGGGTATCTGAAGCAGTCCTCTCCAGAGCATCCCCGTAGCCACGCACAGGACCTTGCTCCATGGGGAGCCCCTTCCTTGGACTTTTCCAGCCAGGTGGGACCCCTAGCCCCCACTCTGCTGAGCTGGGGGGCTCCGAGTGCTCCCTTGGTCTCCAAAGGTGGCCCTGAGCTCCAGAAAGCTCCCTTCGACCTGAGCATCTTCAACACTGACGTCCTGGGGACGCTGCCCCTCACCTCCAGCCTCAGCACGGACTGGCTCTCGCTGCCCGTGAACCCCCTGAGCCTGCTCAGTGGGGACAGCAAGGACAGCCGCCTGTGAGCCGTGCCCACGCCGGGGAGCAGAGTGCCACCCTGCACACTGACACAACTACCTCTTCTACCCACTGCCCGTGGGGAGCAGCCACTCAATAAGCTACTGCCACCCCCTGAATGTTAACACACCAAAACAAGCGGTGCTGGGCCGAGACACATCCCAGGAGCACCTGCTCAGCTACTGCTGGGGCTGCTTTGGCCCCAGGACTGCGTGGACAGCCCCCAGTGTATCCTCCAGCTGGTCTCTGGTGTACAGCTAACGAGAGACAGGGATGGACTGCGCTGGAGAGGCTCACAAAGCTCAAGGATACGCACCAGGATGTTTCCCAAGGATGATCCTGTCTTGTCTGCCCTCCTCAGCAGCCCAGCATGAGGCACAGGGCCACCCTTGGGGCTGGGGCCAGCTCTGTGCTTCCACTTCCCCCTTCCTCTGGCCAGCACTGGGCTCCTCCAGCTGACGTCCACAGCGCCGGTGACATCCTCCGATGACGTCCAGACCTTTCACAACACAGACACTGGAAGCAAAGGGCAGCCTGACATCAGCCACCCTGGCTGATGTCACACAGAGAGAGCGAGGGACTTTTCTGACCCTACAGAGACCCTTTGGCATCCAGCCCCTATGGCAGAGCCCCGGGGTGCTGGCTGCCTCTGATGGGTTACGGGATACAGGACGAGCCAGGCCAGACCTGTTCACACTATGGGCCATGTTCTGCCCCTGCTGTACACAGACATTATTTATTCTATTTAATTTGTAAATACAAAGGATGTGGTGTTATTTATTTGGGCCGTTTGTCTGTTCATCCTCTCCTAAGGTCAAGCTGCGCTTTCCGCTTTCACATGCAGACATTCCCCGGCAGCAAAGGGCAACGTGGGGGAAGAGCATTTCCAGCACATCACAGCTGCACAAAGGAGAACCAAGGCACATCACTGAGAGCTCCTCATGCACCTGAGGACCAGGGTGGTTGTCCCAGGGCAGTGTTGTGGGAGCAGTCACCAGAGGAGCAGCAGGGAAAAGGAGCTGGGCTGCTCATCGTGATTCCACAGGGATGGAATGGGATGGGACAGCAGGGACTACACAGGGATTTCGTGGGACAGCACCAGGGAAGGACAGGAGAACCTCAGGGCAGAGCAGAACAAATCAAACCCAGGGGCTGGGAAACCTGGAAAGACTGAATGTGGCACTTAGTGCCACGGGCTTGTTGACATGATGGTGTTTGGTAATAGGTTAGACTTGGTGACCTCAGAGGTCTTTTCCAACCTAATTGATTCTGTGAATAGTTATTGTCAGAGTGGAAACAGCAAGAGATGGAACAACTCACCGTGGGCTACACACTTGACTGTTGCCAGATCGCAGGGAAGTTTTTCCAAGAGTCACATAGTTTCCAAGAACCTTCACGGTAGGATAGTCCCATGAAAACTGCTGGTGGAAACCCTCCTCGGGGAGTATGTTTTTAGGTGAAAGCATGAGTCACTGCAGGCAGGAGAAGGGGGCTGATCATCGCCAGGTTGCCTGTTGTTACATCTGATGCTGCACTGCTCACACGTGAGATCAGTCCCTGCATCCCGCGGGGGCCCGGCCATGGAGGGCACTGTGCACCTCCTCCTGCCCCTCCACTGACCCCAGCTCTCCTGCCCCTCTGTATTTTGGGGGCTGGAGCTTTTTGCTTTCTTTCTTTTTCTTTTTTTTTTCAACTTCCTCTGGAAAACAGTCATCAAAACTAAGCATGACTTGTTTTTTTTTTGGTTTTTCTTTTAAACGCCGCTGACGTCAAGCTCCGCGGGCGGATCCTGTGCCATGCCGAGCGCTGGCTGTTCCTGCTCCCCACCAAGGGCTCCAGCTGCCAGCACCCAGGGCTCCATGAGCAGCCAGAGCCCTCCTTTCAACCAAACCCAGGAGTTTGCCAGAAAGCTGCAGACCACAGGGCTTGGCTTCAGTAGCCGAAAGCGGTGATAGTCCCTCCGACTGCCTGGAAATCCCACTCCGTCCTCACTGGTTTCCCAACACGCAGCCACAGGGACTCACAAGTTTCTCCTCATTTTCCAAATGAAAAGTGAGAAAAATTTGCAAAGAAATGGTCCCAAAGCCCCCTGTGCCTCCCCAGCCCCTGCCAGCCCCACAGGGCCCCTCTCTGTGGCCACAGCACCTTCCCCACAGCTGCTCTCATGCCCTGGGCACTTCCACAGCCACGTGCTCTGCTGAGACTGAAGGCAATTGGTATGAAACAATCAAGACAGACCTCACAGGGGCTTTCTGAGGTGTTTGCTTGCACTATTGGTGCAGGGGACAAACTTCCACTTTGGTCCAGATTACTGGAGTGAGGAGAGGGCCTGAAGCAGATTTCCCATTTCTTCTCAGCATTTCCCACAGTTGCACAAACGCAGCCACCCAGTTCTGGGGCTCCTGGCTGTTCTCCTTAGCTGCTGCCCTGCACTCGCAGTCCCAGGTCTCCTGGGCATGCAGGTGGCTGGTCCTGAGGGCTGGAGGGTCTCTGAGCCATGGGGAAGGTGGCTGTTTTCTCTGGGATGAGTGCTGAGGGAGCCTGGGATGAGGCTGCATCCTATTCCTCCATCCCAAGCGAGGGGAGGCTGTGCCAGTGCCAGCCCCAGGCACCTCCTGTGCTGCCCATGGCCAGGGAAGGACAGCAAGAGAGCTGTGGCTGGGGAGCAGGTGGAGGAGCTGCCCAGGGAGAGTGTGGAGTCTCCCTCTCTGGAGACATTCCAAATCCTCCTGGATTCATTCCTGTGTCGCTGCTTCCAGGTGGCAGTTTGGATCAGGTGGTCTCCAGAGGTTCCTTCCAACCCCAGCTATCCTGTGATTCTGTGAAGTGTTTTTTAAGAACAGAAACTGCACCATTTCCATTTCAGGAGAAATCCAGCACACTCAGGGGCTGTTTTTCACAGAAGTGAAAACGGAGGAGTTCCCCCCGCCGGTTTTGGTTGCTTTTTTTGGTTGGTGCTGGGCGGTGGGTGAGAGGCAGAGAGAGGAAGCAGTGCAGGAGCACCCGGGCTCCAGCCCCAGCCCCTTTTGTCCCTCCCAGGCCAAGGACAGAGGGGAAGGAAATGCAAACCAAAGCCTGTGCAGGGGAAATTAAAACCAGAGCCCGGGGAAAGCCCCTGTAGCCCCACAGCCGCAGGATTTCTGCTGGAAAAACCTTCGGACTGTCCCAGGGAAAGCTGCGATGCCACGGGCTACGAGGCAGCAGGGAGGCTTTGGGGCACAGCACTCTCACCCCCCTGGGCTCCTCACAGAGACACCCACGGGCTGTGCTGGGGGGACACGCATGGCTGGGACCCCACACCCACCACAGGGTGATGTCCTACCTGCTCAGCAGCCCAGCTCCCTCCTCACGGCCCCCGGGTGCGGAAGGGCTCGTAGCCACTGCCCGTGGTGCTCAGAGAGCCACTGATGGTGAACGGGGGCAGCAGCTCCACTGCCACGGACCCCACCCCACTGTGGGGAAAGCAGAGATGTCAGCAAGCTGCCCGTCCCCCTCCAGCCCCCGCCAGCCCACAGGGTGGGGACTGTCCCCGTGGAGACCCCCAGAACAGCAGTCCTGGGGAGGCAGCGCCTGCAAACGGCAGGTGGTGGTGGATTAGGGACTGGTGAGGGTGTGTGACATCTCGGCACCGTGCAAAGTGAGCAGCCAGCCCACCCCAGGTCCCCCCACAGCATCACTCACCGTGTGTGGTAGAGGTTGAAGACAAAGTCAGGCCCTGGAGAGGCAGGAGGAAGAGGAGGGAGAGGTGTCAGAGCCACGTGGTGCCACAGACCCACCTTTGCTTTGCTGTGAGTCTGTGTGGCAGCACGGGGACGGGCAGGACAGGCAGTGGGACAGCACCAGGACATCAGCGTGCATCCCCCTCCTCACCTCTGTGTGTCCCCAGCTCGCCCCAGAGCCCCCCCCCGGCTGCCCAGGGGCCAGCAAAGGTCGGGGGTGCTCTCCAGACCCTGCAGCCCTTTGAACCCTCCCTGCCCTGTCACCACCTGTCCTCCTGCCCCACCCACACTCACGGTGCCAGCACTGGCCCCTCTGGTACCACCGGACGAAGGTGTAGCTGAAAACCACCAGGATCAGCAAGGCCAGCCCGATGCTCAGCACAGCCCCGGTCACGTTGATGGGCTCCTGCCCTGCAAAGCAGAGGGAGAAGGGGCTCTGCAGACAAATGCCTCTGGGAGGTTGGAGGTTCTGATCATCCCCTTGGCGGGGACAGGACAGCTGGGATATGACCTTCCACCCTGTGCTGTGCCTACGGCAGGGAAGGGTTACACACCACGAGGTTGTTGAGTGCTGTGGCACAGAGATTTTTGCCACCCCCAAAGCCCTGTGATGGAGACTTGGTCACACAGTCACCACCTCTGCTGTCCCCAGGCGAGCTGGCAGGCGGGATGGTGACTGGGGAGGGAGCTGGTCACCCTGGCAACGCTGTATCCCCACTTCTGGTCCCACTCACACCCTCGTGGGGTGAAGCACCTCGTCCAGCCGCCCCGGGAGCCATCCATCCCTGCAGCCAGCCCGGCACAGCCGCGCAGAGCCATTTCTGGGCTGGCAGTTCCCTCTAGAGGATGCACTTGTCAGGGCGAGCAGCCTCCTGCTCCAGCGCCGGGCTGGGACGGGGCACGGAACGGGCTGTGCAGGGACATGGAAGGGGCTGTGCAGGACCACTGTGGGGCTCTACACCACTCCATCCCTCCCATCCATGTCACAGGGGCTGGCGAAGTCCAGCACCAGCCAATGCTCCCAGGATTGTCAGGGGGACATCGAGGTGCCCAGCACAGCAGAGCCACTGAGAATCCACTTGTCTGAGACAGCTCTGGGGGGCTGTGCCCAGGAGGGCACAGGGGTTTGGACACTGCCCCACAGCACGGCCAGCCCCACAGTGCAGGGCACAGGGACGGATCCTGCGCCGTGCAGAGTCTGGAGAGAAGAGGCAGCAGAAAGGGATGACCTAACAGCAGCTAAATTTAGGCAGATGCCAGTGGAGTGAGCACATTTCCCCTGTGGTCACAGTGTTTGCACAGTGAGCGAGGTCCCGGGTCATCCTGCAACCCGCAGCACTTGCTCTACCTGATGGGATCCGGCGAAGAGCCGGGAGCCGCAGAGCCCGGGACACCCGAGTTCCGCGGCGGAGCAGCAGCACCGACCCGCCCTTCCCTCCCTCGCACCAGGCCCTCCTGCCTGCAGAGGGATACACGGGCAGCCAGTGCCCCCTGCTCGGGCTGGGCAGGGGCGAGCCGGAGCCCCGGGACTCAGGTCCCGGCAGGGGTGAGGTGAGGAGCTGCTGCAGCCGTGACTCACGTGCAGGAGCTGCGGGGCAGGAGGGACGTGGTGCAACAGCCTCCCTCAATCAGGTGGCTGCCGAAACTGCCCTGTCCCCACGCCCACTGCCAGTGGGAGGATGATGGCTTCGTGCCCAGGCCCTGCCCCGTGCCGTGTGGGGGAGGCATCCTTGCCCTCAGCCTCGGGAGCAGACATCCTCACACACATCCCCACATCCCAGAGGGATGGCTCCGAGCAGCCCTGCTGGAGGCAGAGCCACCACAGCAGGTGACCCCCAGCCCCAGCTCCCAGACAGCAGAGGGGAGGAAGGTCACCAAAACACTGCCCTTGCCATGAACCATCCCACCTCTGCCCCGGGAGGGAAGAAAAAGGCCCCCCACTCACCTCTCCGGGGGTCCATCTGGTGTCCCACAGGAGCTGCTCACGGCTACCCCGGGCTGGAGCTGCCTCAGCAGAGGCCTGTGTGCGCTGGAGCCTGGCCCGTCCTGCCCGTGCCCTCCTCTCCCAGTGGCACAGCTGCCTCACCGCCCCCACCGCAGCGAGCCCGGGCACCAGTCCTCGCCCACTGGTCCAACTGGTTCCTGGGGAGAAAGCAGAGGAGCTCCAGCAGACACGGCAGACGGCACATCCCGGTGCCCAGCCCAGCCTCCCCACCCCTGGGGTGGGCACGATGCCCATCTGTGTGGGCAGCTCTGCCCTCCCACTGCTGGAAGAGGCTGAACTGGGAGCACTGGGAGCCTGAGGGACAAGGACACCCTGCATACAGGTGTGTCCAGCACTGGCAAGGTGCCCAAGTGGCCATGTCCTTTGGCAACCACCTCCTGGCAAAGACTGGTAGCCAGGAGGGCGGCAGGGGCTTGGGCATTTGGTGATGCCCACAAAGGTTATGGCCCCGTGCAGGACCCCAGGGGGACAGGGTGTCCCCCAGCAGCTGCCCCCAGTCAGACATCTCCCGAGATGATGCACTTACAGCTGTATGAGATCATCTTCTCCAAGTCCCAAACCACAGGGGCAGGTGGGAAATCAACTCCTGGTCCTGCAAAGAGGGAAACTTCTTCCATGGCTGCAGGGAGAAGTGACAAACAGGGATAACCATTAACAGCTGGAAACTGGGCAGCCAGGGGCAGAATTCCTTCCCGGTTTGTGCCACCTTGCCAGGCCCAGCCTCTACCATACCCCAGTGCCAGTGGCACAGGGTGGCCAGGGCAGGGCCAAGCCCCACAGCCGTCCCCAGGGTGAGCATCTCAGTGCCAAGAGCAGGGGAGATGCCTGGGACCTGCAGGGGTGCAGAGCCAGCAGGGTGCAGAGGGGACAATGGGCATTGCAGACCCCCAGGTCCTGGCAGTACCCAGCTCACAGAGAGCCAGGGACCACTCCTTGCCGGACAGGAGAGGACAGGGATGAGGTGTGTACACGTGTGGCTCGGGGACACTGATGGCCACACAGAGCCTTGGGCCAGCCCTGCCTGACCCCTGCCTGACCCCAGCAGAGCCAGGATGCCCGGAAACCTGTGTCATGCCAGGGCTCTGGGTGCAGGAGGCCAGGAAAGGGCGGGAAATGCAGCCGCACTCCAGGAAGCAAAGCCCCGAAGGCGCCCGGAGCTGTGACATAACATCTGCAAACCTCAGCTGCTTCCTCAAAGCCTTGGTAGCCTCAAAGGAGGAAGGGCCGCTCCTGCCATGCCACCTCCCTCCCCACAGATGCTCCCGGGCTGCTCTCCCTTCCAGGGCAGCGGGGCTGGCACTGGGATGCTCTGGGAAGGCCGTCAGGACCCACCGTGGCACACCAGGGACCCAAGCTCTGCCCAGCTGCCCACTGCTGCAGCCCCTAAACCAGGGGGGTTTCAAGCTGAAATCTCTCCCAGCAGCACACGCACCCTCCAGCTGAACCTGCCAGTGCCACTGCCCACCCTCCATCCCACAGTCTCTGGGCATCACATGGACCATGGGGATGGGAGCTGTGGGCACAGCCAGCCCAGGTCCCCACGCCTCCTGAGAGGGCTGGATCCTCAGCCTCAGGATAACCTTCCCCGGGCACCCACTTCCTTCACCTTTACCTTCCCCCCAGCTCTGGCAGGAGCAGCTGCCAGCCGTGACCTGGGGCTGCACGGGGACACACAGACCGAGTGACCCGAGAGCCAGGTAACCTCGTGCATAAACTCTCCTCCTTTCCTCCTCCACCTACTAAACCCGCGGTGTAGAAACAACCCGGTGCAACGCGGAAGAGCCAGACAAAGAGCGGGACGGCCGTGGATCCCCTTATCATCAGGAGGAGCAGGAAAAATCAGTCCGTTCACTTCTGATAAGGTGTTTGGTGACAGCAGCCCTGCCGGTGAGTCACCCCCAGTGGCAGATGCTCAGGAGATTACAGCAGGTGATGGTGCTGCTCACAGACCGGTGTTGTATTACAATACAAACGATAATTCCTGTTTCACAACTCCCCTTGTGGGTTTTAAGGAGTGCTGGGGCGGTCCTGCCCCACTGTGAGCACAGGGCGGGCACAGGGGTGCGGGAGCATCGCCGGCCCTGGCTCCTGGGCACCGGGGCACCCGCGCTGAGGATATTCTGTCATTCTCTGGAATTGGCTGGATTTCTGCAGGCAGAGGGACCACGCTGGAGCTGGATGAACATGGTGAGTCACTGACAGCTCTGCCCCCAGCCCCTGGCTCCCCACACACCCCCTGTCCTGCTGCCCTCCCAGCCTGGCACCGCCAGGAACGATTCACCCATGAAGGGGCAGCCCAAACTCAAGGAGTTGCTGCTCCCCAGCCCTGGCAGCATCCAGGCAGGACAGGGGTTTACCTGCATCTCTCAGCACCCCGCTGTGGCTGGTAAATATCATGCCTGGGTACCCCCCTGAGCTCTCACTCCCACGTTTCTCTGGCTTGCCTCGGCCCTCTCCCGGCCCGGGAAGCAGACAAGCAAGGCAGTCGTGTCTTGCAGTCTGCATGACAAGGGGAACGTGCCCTTCTGGATTCTCATCCCTCCCGAGAAGGTTCTGGTTCTTGGGCACCCCCTGGGTGAGAGCCAGGCCCCCCCTGTCCTGCAGTGCAGCTCCCACTGTGGACTGAGGGTCCCTCTCTTCGGGCACACTCTCGCTGCCTGAGGTGCCCTTTGCCCGCAAAGCCACGGCCACCAAACCCCAGCCTGGCATGCAGTCCCTCCCCATGGGAGAAAGGCTTCCCCAGGAGGACAGACTGGTACAACCCAGCCTGCTGGGCACCATAAAACCCTCCACCAGCGACACACCAGGACATCATCCCCTCCAGGGTGGGGAGCTCACCCCCTGCACGGCAGCAACAGCTACGCACACCCATGGGTTAAACCCCCGCAGCCAAGGAGTCAGCCTTGGAATCCAATCCCCCTGGGAAGCTTGGTTTTGAGAAGGAGCACCCCACCTGCTCCTGAGGGAGGGAAGAAGCACGGCTCAGCACACCCTGCAGCCCCCCAGACGGTGTGGGAGAAGAGGTTCATCAGAACTCCACGGCTCCTGGGCAGGCGTTTACACGGCTGGAGCACAAAATGGCCACAGTGACATTAAGTGCTTTGAGAGAACACGGCGAGAGAGCTCAATTAGTTACAGTAGCCTTGGGTTCTCCAGGAAATCATGTGCCTCCACTCCATGCAGCAGTGGGCACAGCTCTCGCCTTGCTTTGGATTTAACCAGCGCAGCTCTCGCCCATAGTGTGGCTTTGAGAGGAGTCATGGAGAGGCAGCTCTGGGCAGCTCCAAGATGTGAAACCCTCTGAAACAGAGCAGGTTTCTGGACTGAAGAAGATGAAAGAAAACACCCCCAAACAAACAATAATCTTCTATCCCACCTGCATCTGCTCCGGACCTGCACAGGTGCCTCGGAAAGGAGCCTGGATGACGTGATGGGGACAAGTATGGGCAGCCTGGGGACAGGCAGGGGCAGCACTGCCACTGCAGTGCCCCTCAGCCGTGGAGGCTGGAGGATCCATTGTGGCCTGGGACCGTTCCCGCCGGGAACCGTTAGGATCCCATTATCCAGGTCCTGCCCAGCCCAGGCCCTCGGTGACACAGGAGGTCAGCATGAGGAAGGAAGGAACGGCCCCACATGCCCTGGTCTGGCTGCACTGCAGGGTGTACCTGCAGGCTCACAGAACCCCCGGGCTCCTGCAGGCACCACGAGCTGCAGAGGAGCGGCTCTGGAGGGGCAGCACAGATGGGAGGTTGCGTGTTCCCCTTCCCACCCTGCCCTCCCGCTCCCTGACGCCAGGAGCCGTGCTCTACACCCCTGGGAGCTGATCAGAACCCACCCAGGGGTGGGGAATTTGGCACAACCTTCCCACACCTGGCACGGGTGCCAGCTGAGCACAGCTCTTTGGAGAAAAGCTGCTGGCATTTCCTCAAAGGAGCCAGACCTTGGCATGCTGGGGCACAGCCACATGCCCACAGCAGCAGGAAGGATCCTCACCTGCAAAGGTCCCTTCGTGTTCCCAAAACAGGCAGCCCAAGCCACCACGGAGCAGGGACATGACGGGGAGGTGACACGTCCTGGCTGAGCGAGGGGCAGCGAGCCAAGCGAGCAGCACATTAACCCAAGCTGCCTCTGCTTGTGAGCCCAGGAATAATGGCTTGGCACTCACCTGCACAATCCTGCTGGCAGACGGTGTGTGCATGCCCCAGTGCAGTGACCCAGGGAGGGAGGGCTCACCTCTCCTCTAACCTGCCCTGGTGGAGGACAGACCCTCACCCACACGCCCAGTCCCACTCTAATGCTCTTCTACGTCCCAGCCTACAAGCCCTGAGATGGCACAGGGAGCAAAGGCTTCCAAACCCTCCTGGATCTGTGGGTTTATCGCAGCAGGTTTAAACTTCCTTACCTCTGTCCGTGCAAAAAACGTCTCTTACCTGTCGCGGCAGAGTCCAGAAGCAACAGCGAAGGACAAGAGCTCCTGGGGCTGGCCAGGCATGGAAGGGACCAGCCTCAGCAGAGCAGGAACACCATTCCACACGCTGCTGCTCAACAGCACGGCACCAACACTGCTGCAAAACTGGGCAACAGGCACACACGGTGCCCCCCTGACCCCCCCAAAGGGACTCTGGGCTTTGCACAGCACCAGCCCTCTCGCTGAGGACAGGGTCACTGCAGCTCACAGGACCTGCCCTCCTGCAGCCGGGCAGTTCTCCCACGAGAAGCTGGTACAGGAGGGTAATTGTGAGGAGATCAAGCGGATCAATGCCTGATTCATCAGGGCTCCAGCCCTGGCTGCTGCCGGGCTGTGTTTACTGCGTGTCCTAGCAGCGGCACAGCCTGCACTCCCTCCCTCCCCGCCCTGGGAGCGCTGGCTCCCGTGGGCTGGTTCCTCCAGTGCTCTGGGAGCCTGTCGGGGAGCACTTGGGCTGTGCCTCCTGCTGTCTGACCCTACTGAAGATATAACCCCCGTCGTGACATGCCTGCGTGCCACAGCCCTGCAGGCGTGTGTATTTTGACTCAGGGTTTCTTGGCACATCAGAAAACGCCTCTTCTGTAGCACCTATGACTTTTTAAGCCTCTGCTGTGTTACTGACAGTAACTCTGTAACATTAACAGCCACTTACTGGAATTGCAGGGGTGGTGTCTATGGGAACAACACAGCAGGTGACCCCGGGTGACAGCAGTTGGTTGTCACACCAGGACAGCTCTGAAGCTGGATGGAGGCTGGGGCAGTTTCCCTGCTCGTGCCTGCTGCCCTCCCTGGGGTGGCTGCTGAGCTGTGAGCTCACCACAACAGGGCCAGCTCCCCACGCTGCTACAGACCCTGCCAGCTGCCCTCTGGCTGCAGTTTCCCCTCAGTGACTGGTTTTCCCCTCTGCTTTGCAGGACTCAGCCTCGGAGCGGCTGAACGGCACAGGTAACTCCTGTGGGGGCTGGGGGTGAGGGGTGCCAGGCTGAGCCTGGCCACGCAGGGCCACGCTCCTCTGTGTTGCAGGTCCCAGCACGAGACACAAATCCTCGAGGACACTGGAGTCCTTCAAGCGGGTCGGCGTCCTGGTCCTGGCCGTGGTGCTCACCCTCGCCTGCCTGGTTGCCATCGGGTTCCTGGGTACAGTTCTCGGTGTCCTCTCCCTCTCCTGGACCCGGCTCCTTGCTGGGCCCCCCTGTGCCAGCCCTGAGCCTGCCCAGCAGCCGGAGCTCTGTGCTGAGCCCCCCTTTCCCTCCAGTCAAGGTGTACCTGGATCACCACTACCTGTTCTGCAAACAGCCCCTGAAGCTGGTGCCGCTGCAGCGGGTGTGTGACGGGCAGCTGGACTGTCTGCAGGGCGAGGACGAGGCCAACTGTCCCCAGTGGGTCCCCGAGGGGCCACCAGCGGGGGGTGAGTGCAGGACACCCTGTGAGAACTCTGGAGTGCTCTCCTGCTAAAGCCCCCCAGAAGCTGACTTTGTGTCTGCCTCCAGCCCGCGTTTCCAAAGACAGATCCATCCTGCAGGTGCTCAACAGCAACACTGGAGCCTGGTCTTGTGTCTGCCACGACCACTTCGACCTGGCGCTGGCCAAGGCAGCCTGTGAGCAGATGGGCTACAGGAGGTACAGGCTGCTTTCCCCACGCCTCACCCCACGGCTTCATCTGTGCCTTTCCCATAAAAGCTCTTTTGGAGTGGGGCTCTGATCACCTATAGAGCACTCAGAGCTCTGCACTAATGGTTTCAGTCCATCCTCACCACACAGGAGCTGGCTCAGAGCCCTGGGAGCCTCCCGTGCAAGCAGAGTGCTGTGCTCGGTGTGCCCTGCTCTGCCCCCAGCCTGTGGGCACCCTGCCCTGCTCCTGTCCCTCACCTCATCCCACCCACCAGCAGCACTGCCCTCACCAGAGCAGCCACACCAACTCACCTGGGCAGGGGTGGGTCCCGTTATAGCCTGGGACAGCAGATCCTGGCTGGATCCTCACAGCTGCCACGAAGCTCCATGTCATCCACATGTGTCCCCCTCGTGCCCTGCCCTGCCCTAACAGCAAGTTTGGGGTGTTGCTGTCAATTACAGCTGGTTAAACCTGAAATCTGGGGGAAACTGCTTGGCATCACCCCTGGATTAGGGGAGAATTTGAATCAAGTTAGGGGTACACGAGGAAGAAGATGTGTTCTGGTGTCTGAGCCTCTCTAGGAGCGCAGACTAAGCCCAAGATGGCGTTTTCCAGCGGCAGGAAGTCAGGATTGATGCTTTGAGCACAGGTCCCAAATGTCCCCCAGAGCCACCTGCCCACCCCTCTGCATAGCAGGAGCACTCTCTCTTCCTTCAGTTGCTCCTGTCCTTGGTCCTGGGCTCAGTGGACAGTCCTCCCATCCTGCCACTGGCCCTTCAGGGATGTGGCACTTCCCCCCTTGGCATCCCCATGTCTTTCTCCCAAGGAACCCCTTCTTTCCATGGGATCCAGGCTCCCGAGGTGCTCAGGCACCAGTGCCTGTCCCCTCCCAGTCCCCGTGTCCCACTGGTATCACGCCTGGCTGCCCTTGCTGACCCGTGCCCTCCGTGTCTTTCAGCACCCCCACTTTCCAGGGGGTGGAGGTGGGCGCAGGGCAGCCCCTGCCTCCTCGCCAGGTCGTGCTGAGCAACGGGAGCCTCCAGGTGCTGGAGCCGGCCAGGTGAGTGGGCACCGTGTGGGAAGTGGCCGCTGAGCCCCGAGGGGGAGCCCGCGGTGCCCGGCAGCGGAACCTGAGCCTGTCCTCCAGCCAACCCAGCCCTTTCCCTCTCTCTTCCAGGAAATGCCTCTCTGGGTTGGTTGTATCACTCTTTTGTTCCAGTAAGTACCACGACTTGCTCCCAGCCCTCTCCCTCCCCTCTTCCCGCAGTGTTTGCAGGAGGAAAGTTGGATTTAATTACTGCTAACCTCGTTAAGCCAAGTCCAAACCTCCCAGAAATGAAACACCTGAGGGAGACTTACCCAGCTTACCTGGGAGGGTTTACTTTTGCTGATGAATTACCCTGATTAAACCAATCCTCCTGGTGGGCTGGAGCAGTCAGGGGATGGCTTCCAGCAAGCTTGGAGACGAGGGGCAATGGCAGTGTCGTGGGGGTGAGGCACCCCAGCCACGCTCCCCTCCCTGGGAGGGGCGAGACCCTCGGTCCCCCCAACGTGTCCCTTTGCCCCCCCGCCGGCAGACTGCGGGCAGAGCATCAGGACGCCGCGGGTGCTGGGCGGGAGCCCGGCTGCCATCGAGGCGTGGCCGTGGCAGGTCAGTCTGCAGTACAGGAAGGAGCACATCTGCGGGGGCAGCATCATCGACCCCGGCTGGGTGCTGACGGCCGCGCACTGCTTCAAGTGAGTCGGCACCTCCCCAGGGCTGGGGCGGCTCCCGCAGGCCGAGTCCCGCCGGGTTTGAGCCGCGTGTTGATTAAATGTCAATTAACGCATGTGTTAATCAACGTATCTGCGCCCTCGGTCTGATGCCGAGCAGGGCAGCGTGCGGGCAGGGCTCTGCTGCCTGTCCCCACGGAGGGACGAGCAGGGAGCAGTGACAGAGCTGTCTGTGCTCAGGAACAACCCCATCATCCGGAGCTGGCGCGTGAAGGCGGGCTCCGACCTCCTCTCCAGCACCGCCACCGCCGCCGTGGAGAAGGTCTTCCTGGCCGAGGTGACACCCGCGTCCCCCAAGGACAACGACATCGCCCTGGTGAAGCTGCGCTCTCCCCTGCACGTCTCAGGTGAGCCCTGCTTGGGGCAGGAGGCCCGAGGGTCCTCTGTTGTCACCGAGCAGCAGGGCGGGGAGGGCACAGCAGGGAGCGGAGTGCCCGGCTGGTGGGTGCCCCCAGCCAGCCTGGGCCCCTTCCCTGTGAGCTCCCCCAGCCATCTCCCTTCCAGACAGCACCAAGCCCATCTGCCTGCCCTATTTCGACGAGGAGCTGGTGCCGGGCACGCCCCTGTGGGTGATAGGCTGGGGCTACACGGCGGAGCACGGTGAGTGGAGTGCACGGGATGATGGGGCGAGGGCAGAGCACCCCGGCTCTCCCCTGCCCCGGGGTCCCCCTGAGCGGCCCCGTGTCCCGCAGGGAAGCTGTCGGAGCACCTGCAGCAGGCAGAGGTGGAGCTCATAGACGAGCGGAGCTGTAACCTGGCCGCCTACCACGGGGAGGTCACCGACAGGATGCTCTGTGCCGGCCTGCCCCAGGGCGGGGTGGACACCTGCCAGGTGGGGGGCCTGGGCTGGGAAGAGGGGTGGGTGGGTCTGCACCCACCACGACACGGCCCCTTGGAGGGGAAAGCTGTCGTGGGAAACGGCTGCTGGGGACTGGGGGGCTCCTGAGCCCCCCTCAGAGGGTCTGTCCTTGGCAGGGGGACAGCGGCGGGCCCCTCCTGTACTCGGGCGGGCACTGGCAGGTCGTGGGCATCGTCAGCTGGGGCCAGGGCTGCGGGACCCCCAGCACGCCCGGCGTCTACACCAGTGTCCGCGCCTACCTCGGCTGGATCTACGCCGTCCGCAGGGTCAGTCCTTCCCGCCAACTCCTCTGCTCTGTGCACAGCTTTCGGGGGGAGAGGCAGCCCCCTTCAGCTGAGCTGTCTCCTTAAGGACACAGCTCTTTTCCTCTTGTTTTGGGCTGCCCTTTCAGAGCTTTTCCCTCCCTCTCTCTCCTTGCAGTCGGAGCTCTGAGACCTGCCGGAACAGGTCACTTCTCTCCCCAAGCCTCCCTCCCTCCCCATTCTTTTACCCTTGGCTGTCTCGGCTCCAAGACACAGACCTCCAGCCACGGGAGGTGAGCTGAGCCTCCCCAGCCCTCGCTGGCAGCTGTGGTTTAGGGCACCAAAGCCCAGCCAAGGGGGAAAAGGCTCGGAGCGATGGCCACCAATACCACAAAGGAATCTGACCGGCTCGAGCTCCCTTCCGGAGAAAGATTAATTTATTGCCCTGTGCTGACCCTGCTGTGGCAGGAATGCTCCTGGGGGGCGAAGCTGCTGTCAGCTCACTCCTGTTATACAGAGAGATATGATGTTTGTGCTGTAGAGTGTCCCCACATCCCCAGTAAAGGAAAGGGTTTGTTTTTTCACGCAGCCTCTGAACACTTTGTCCCTCTTGCTCGCAGGGCTATTTTTGCCCAGTCCCCTCACAGACCTAAACAAGACACCCACAGCAACCCAAACCACAGAGAGTTTCTCTAGTAAACATAAACTTTATTTCATTCAGGGCAAAGCTAACTAAACCTCTACAGTGCAAAAATGTGCTCTAAGTCATCACACAGCCCGTCGCACACACATCCTGTGTTTACACGCGGGTGTCTCCCACGCAGCTCATACACACACACGTCTGTGGCAGCACACCCCCCCCGGTGTGCCCTGGAAAGCCTCTGCAGAACCCCCAAAGCCCCAGGGACAGCAGGGACCCCGCTGGTGCTGGCACAAGCTCCCGAGACAGCCCGCTCCCCCGGGGCCCCTGCTCTGCGTGCAGCACCCGTGTGCATATAGAGTTACATTCCAAAAAACTGCTTATTTGGACTTTTTCCATCAAGCCAGAGGAGTAATCCATGCATAGTGCAGCATTGCATATCCGGCAGGAAGTGGAATTGTGTCCACACACACCGGCTAAAAAAAGGCCAACAGGTTAGGACAGCTAAAAATAGTTCTTTAAAAAACTCCCTCCCTCCCCTCGCTGTCCTCTCCCACGGGAGGGCTCCTCCAAGGACGGGCCGGGGGTTCTCTCGGGGTGACTGGGAGGTCTCACACCTCCTCCCGGGCTCACACACGTGGTGGTGGCAGGTCACAGCACCAGGCACCGGAGCGGCTCCCGCCCCGGGATCACGGCACAGCCATGCAGGGCACCTCACACCTCCTGGGAGGGAGCTCAGCCTTGCTGCCCTGGCCCACAGATGGGGAAACTGAGACACAGAGAAGCGACTGCCGGAGGGTCCCACAGACCCGCGGGCAGGGGACCAGGATCCCGACTCCCACGCCTGACCAGCAGCCAAGGGAACCTGCCCGGGGGCAGGTGCTGGTACCTGTCCCCTGTCCCAGCACATGGCCCTGCTCCAGTGGGTGCCACTGAGCCCAGCCTGGGGTGCTCAGCCTGTTGTGCACCTGGCAAAGGCTCCGAGTTGCCTTCCACATCACCACCTCCAGAGAAGGCAGCACCCAGCCTTTCCTTGCTCGCCTGGCCCACCAAATCCTCACCTGCCTCCCACTCTGGCACCTCTGTCAGGGCACAAGGCCCTGCAGCCAGGGAAGTCATGGCTCAGCTGTGATTCCCAAACTAGAGTGGGGATGGGGAGCTGCCTGTCCTGCAGCTTCACTGTTAGACACCCACAAACAGGAGAAATAGGGGAGAAGTCACATTGTCAACATCAGCTGTAGAATCAGCTCGTTCACTTCGTGTCTCACATGCTTGGGAAGGGGGCTGGGTTGCCTGAGTCCACTCACAAAGACCCTCTGGCTTTCTGTGGCACCCCTAATCCCAGGGTCTCAACGTTAGCCACGGAAGCCTCACAACCACCCCGTGAGGTAGAGCAGTATTATTATCCCCATTTTACAGATGGGGAAACTGAGGCATGGAGAGGCAGAGCAACTTGCCCAAGGTCACCCAGCGGGCCAGTGGCACAGTCCTAGCCCGGCCCCCCTCGCCAGGGCCCGACTGTGCCCCCTCCCTGTGTGGCACATGGATGCCACAGTTTCCCTTGGGTGAAAGGGCAACACAATCGTCTGCTTTCCCACTGGAGTCTGATACAAAAATATCCACGTAACGAGTTCAGCCTTGGCATCAGCATCAAAAGCATCGCTGCTCTGAGTGCCGAGCTTCAGAAAGAGGGGAGGGGGACAGCACAAACCCAGGGAGCACTCCCAGCGCAGCTGCCCAGGGAGAAGCCCCTGCTGCCTCCGGGGATGGCCCTGCACAGGGACAAAACCACTGTGAAATGTGACACTTCACCCCATCACGGGCCACAGTGACCCCAGGACACAGCCACACCCAGCCACTGCTCCCCCAGCCCTGCTGTGGGAGGAACTGAGGCACAGCGAGGGGCCTCTCACCGATTTGGTTCTCAAATCCTTAACAGGGGAGCTGAAGCCAAGCCCCACCACAACAGCCCTGTTTCCCCCCATCCTGTGCCACACCCACGGGAGATGCAGCAGCGGCAGGAGACTCCATGTCTACAGCCAGCTCTGTGCATCCTTGCTCTGCTCCAGAAACCTTCTGGATGAAGCAGGCAGCTCCCAGCCCCCCCAGCCTCCAGCGAGACACCCCACGCTCCTCGCAGCCTCTACCCTGCAGGGACACCGGGACCCCCGGTCGCCCACCTCCCGGCACCCCCAGGCACAGCACCTGCCCAGCTGCAGACCAGGCACCCCCAGCCCCCGGGCCCTTCCCTGCCTGCCCGGCACCCTCTTGCCTTGGCTCAGGGCGGAGCAGGCGGCTCCCTCTGCCCCAGCAGCCTCCCAGTCCGAGCGCGCGAGAAGCTCCCAGTCCCCGTGGCAGCCGAAGCCTTCTCCGAGAAGCAGTGCAGGTTGCAGGCACGTGTGTAATAGAAACATGTCTCAAGCGTTGGCAGTTCGGAAAGAAAACAAAAGGGAAAGGCTGGTCCCCTGCCCAGGCTCCCCCTGTGGGGCGGGCCGGGCTCGGGGCGCCGCTGCTTCATGCCTTTGGTGGTGCTTTTTGTTCCGCCTTGGAGCCGGCCAGGCCGTTCTCGGTGTTGTCGTTCCCTGACGAGCTCACCAGACATTCCTTCCTGCGGGGAGAGCACGCGGCCAGCTGACAGCCCCCGGCCCTCCTGACCCCTCTCACCACGGCCCCGGCTCGTGGCAGCACCCCCACACTCACTTCCCGTCCTGGGTCTTCTTGATGATGAACAGCACAACCCTCCTGGTGAGCATGAAGAGGATGAGGAGGCCGATGAGCCCCCCTACAACGCCCACGATGATGAGCGTCACAGTGTTGTCTGTCTCCACCACTGCGGGAGAGAAGGTGCTGAGGGGGCTCGGGAGGGGAGCGGGGAGCTCCCGGCTGCACATCCCACCCCAAAAAGGCAGCTACCCCTTCCACGACAGCACAGAGGGGCACGAGCCCTGGCGGTCAGGGATGCCAACCACCTCCAGGACACCCCACAACGGTGAGCCAAGGGGAGGGGGGTCAGCAGGGGTTGGCATCTCCACCACCCCAGCGCCGCTCAGGGCAGCCCTGGCCCGCACTCACTCTTGTGCACCACGGTGAGGAAGATGGTGGCATTGTGCTGCGCGTTCCTCTCCTTGGGGTTCTTGACGTGGCAGGTGTACCTCCCGGCGTCGCTGAACTCCACGTTGTTCAGGACGATGGAGATGTTGTTGTCCTTCTTGGTGGTCGAGCCCACGAAGTCGACCCGCGGGTTGCGCGACACCAGGGTGGGCTCCGTGGCCTTGTTCTTTATCTTGCCGTGGTAGATCTGCAGGGGGGCAGGGTGTGGGGTCAGCTGGGCTCCCGGCATTCCCACGCCAGGGAAAGGCTGGAGTGCTCCTGAGGGTGCCCTGCCCCAGCTCTGCACGCACAGACACGCACAGTCCCAGCACACCCCTTTAAAGCGGGAGTGGCTGTGGAGGGGGGCCTGCTGCACATCCTACTGGGAAACAGCAGATTAATCTGACCTGCTCTGCAGTGATGGCACAGACCATCTAAAACATGGGGGAAACCCTGGCAGAGAGAGCCCTTTTGCTGGCCAGAGCTGCTCCAAGCCAGGCCTCCTGCTAAGGAGTTGGGGAGCTGAATATTCCCAGCAGGAAGCAAATCTATACAGAAGCTTTAGTGTTACAGAGCAAGTGAAGGAGGAGAAAATTAACCATATTTTGCCCAAACTGCAGACCTGCACCTGAACAGCTAATTTATGAAAATAAATGAGCCTGTGGGCAGCAGCAAATCTAGAACAGCTTTGTGCCGAAAGCACAGATGTGCTGGGGGATTTGAGTCACCCTCTTTGCACAGCCTTGTCCCCCCCAGAGCTGGTGACACTCAGAGAGATGGGCATCCTGCACGAGGAGAAAGGGAGCTGTGAGAACTGCAGTGCTGGTCTGCACCGGGGAAGCACAAAAGGACCTGCCAGGAAAGCAGAGACACAGTCAGGACAGCCACCCACCAGCTCTGTCGAGTTGAAATACCACGTGAAGACCAGGTCCTGGAAGCCTATGCAGGTGGTGAAGGCACAGGGCAGCAGGACACTGGAGTTATTCAGAGCCATCACAGTGTTGGTCTTCCCCACCGACACCTCCAAGGCGAAGGCGATGGCGAAGACGTGCAAACCTGGCAGGGAGAGGGGAGGAGAGAGTGAGGGCACAGGTTTGTCACCCCTCGTCCCCTTTGGCAGGGCAGGCTGCCGTGGCAGGAGCGAAGGTGCCTGTCCCCAGCACCCGTGTGGCTCCACGAGAGAGGGGACCTGCTCCTGGAGGACCGGGGGCTGGCTGGCACCACAGGGGCAGCGCGGGTTCGAAGAGAACCATAATATCACCATGAGTGAAGCGCACAAATGAAAGCCCTGATTTGCATGTTATCCACAGGCCTTCGGCTAAACCTTAAAGGGGGAGAAAAAAAGCCAAAGCAAAGCAGAGCTCTGTTCTTCAGGCAGGAGCTGGAGCAGTAATTAGCGCTGCTGTCCTGGCCGCCTGCCACCCGCTGTCCCTCCCGCAGCCGGTGCAGCTCTGGGTGACCCTCCAGAGCAGCACCCTCACTCCTGGGAGCCGGGAGCCTTGGCTCCCTCTGGAGCTGGCAGATGACCTTCAAACTGCAGAATACAGCTCTCCTGCTCCTCGCCTCCCTGTGAGCAGGGAGAGAGGCACCAAGGAGCAGGCACGAGCCCAGCTGCAGCTCAAAGCTCCCGGGGTGCCACACAGGGACTGGCAGCGCACCCCTGTGCGCCGGGCAGTGCCCACACAGATCCTTTCCTGGGGCACAGGGATGCTTTGCTCCTGGCCAGAGGAGCAGCCCCACTCCCCAGCCCCACCACACCATGGCCCTGTCCCATTTGTATGATGTGGCGTGGCTAAGACGTGACACAGCCCAGCAAAGCACCGTCCTCCCCTTGTCCAGACCTCAGCCACCCCTGCAGAGCTTTCCCTGGGCACTCTGACACCAAAGCCAGTGGGGACACAGCCCTTCCCACAGCTACAAGCCCATCCCTGGCTCCTCCAGCACCTTAACTCGGACACACCGCCCTCAGTCTCAGATTCACATCTCTCTGCAGCCGCCTCGGCTGCTGATTTATTCTCCCACACATGCCGGTGCTAACAACTCCCCAGGCACGTCGCAGCCAGAGCCAAGCCCGAGAGCCCTGCATCCTGGGCTCCGGGCCCTGCTGCAGTGCTGCATTGCAAGCACTGCAGGGAAGGAGTTACTTAACTTTACACACAGGCACTCCTTGCTTTGCTCGAGAGGCCGTGGCCAGCGTCAGGCAGTGGCTCCCCGCCAGATGGAGTCTCCTGCAGCTGCCAGGCTCGAAGGCCAGCCCCGGGGATGCTACAGAGGGGACTGCACAGGCAGGAGTGCTGCGGGGCAGTCGTGCTGCTACCTGGAGTAGGAGTTGGCAGAGGGATGCCTGGCTCTGCAGGCATGTCTGAGCTGGCAGGGTGCTGCAAGCGGACACTTAATTACAGGAAAGATGATTCCTGGCAGCTTGTAACACTTTTAATCCTGTCTGCCAGTGTTAGAACGTCACCAACGTAATCTGAATTGAATGTGTGGGGTAAATCGAGGCTGACCTTGTTCCTGTCACGCTGTGGTCTCAGGAAGACAAAATTGATATGTTACCACTAAATAAAGCACAGAGGATCACTGACTGAACCTGCCACACACCAGCTGCCAGTGTTACTTTTCCATATGGCCAAAGCTGCTGCACTTTGCACCAGCAGAGCCCCAGCCTTCAGAGCACAGGGCCACACCCCCCACCTCCGGGGGCTCCAGGCTCCCTCCATGCCTGCAGGCACCAGCATTCCCTAAGAGACAGCCAAAGGAAAGAGGGAGCAGCCACTGCTGCCTTGAGCCGTAGCTTTGGCTGCCTGCTCTTTGCTCTTGTAGGGGGTGAGCCCCTGGTGAGGGGTCCCAGAGCCACTGAGCAACGTGCTCACCCAGGACCACCATCTGTGGGAGAGCTGTTCTGCAAAAACTTTCACTGCCCAGAACAGCCAGCGTGACCTCCTGGCACGGGCACAAGCCATGCCTGGCGGGCTGGCCGGGCTCCTCTCCAGAGGGATTCAAGGAAGGAGCTCCCAGGCCAGCTGGAGCCCAGCTATGATTTGCTGTGGGATAGGACACATGGCCCTTGCCCTTCCTGTGGGGCTGGGACCAATGGAAGGGGCCATGGCGTGGCTCCCTGGTGCAGCCAGGAGCTCACTGCCACTCCCTGAGGAGGACGGCATTCCCAAAATGCACACACACACAGACCTGCCCAGCACTCCCCTTCCCGCCTCCCTCACCAGCTCCCAGCCCACCTGAGCGACCTGTGGGATGAGGGTCATGCCTTCACACCCTGAACCCAGATCCCTGAGTGGTCTCCAGCTTCTCCAAGTCTCTCCTACCACCCCAGCGCCAGCCCCCTACCCAAAGCAGCTTGCACTGCCCCTGCCTGAGGAGGCACCAGGCGCTGGCACCCAAATCCTGCAGGGAGTCAGGTACTTACATGCCTTTTTTGCGTCTCCAGCTCCCTTTAACTCAAGAACTATGCCCTCTAACACGCCTCCCGAGGGAGTTTGCCAGCAGCAAGCGCTGCACATCCAGCCCTTGTTTCCAGGCTGACACGAGGATGACCCGCGGGAGCAGGAGTGCAGCGGGTGCGTGAGGCTGAGGCAGGAGGCTGGAACCAGCCCCAGGTGTGCGGTGGGGAGGGGAGGCTGCGAGCACCTCCCTGCGCCCCGTGGCGGGGGAATCTCGGGCATCCCCGGGCGCGGGGCTGGGCATCATGCTCCGAAGCGGCGGCCCCGGCAGCGCGGGCTCCGTCCCCGCGCCGGGGGCCAAGCGCATGCGAATGGTTGTTGTACAAAATGAAGTGTTAAGACAATGACCTGTCGGCGGGCGTGCTGGCGCTGAAGCAGTGCATGGCCTCCCCAGGCCGTCCCCCGGTCACGGGCAGCGCGGGAGCGGGGCAAAGCGGGGTTGCAGCCGCAGTGCTCGCAGGAGAAGCGCCGGCCGCGGGAGCGCTGGTGCGGGCAGGGCAGGGGCCGGAGCCGCGACTTCGGAGCTCGGGCTCGGCTGCGAAGTCACCTTGGCCAAGCGACTTATCCCCCGGACCGTCCGTCTGCAGGGCGGAGAGCGGCGTTACTGCCCGGGGGCGGCGCCGGGCGGGACGCGGGGGGCGCGGAGCGGGGCCCCCCCGCCTCGGCTCGCCGGGACAAGGTCCCCGCCGGAGAGCCGGGGGAAGGGGCAGGACGAGGGCGGTACCCGGGGCGCGGAGCGGGTCCCCGCAGCCCCCCGCGCCCCTTACCCAGGAGCGCGGCCAGCAGGCGCGGC
>VXAY01004698.1:1854754-1894293 GCA_013399855.1 Oxyruncus cristatus | reverse complement strand
AGCCTGGAGAAAAGGAGGCTCAGAGGGAACCTTCTCGCTCTCTGCGACTCCCTGTCAGGAGGGTGGAGCCAGGTGGGGTCGGGTTCTCTCTCCCAGGTAACAAGACAGGAGAAAGTGGCTTCAAGTTGCTCAAGGGGAGGTTTAGGTTGGATATTAGGGAAAATTTCTTCACAGAAAGGGCTGTCCAGTGCTGGCATAGGCTGCCCAGGGCAGTGGTGGAGTCACCAACCCTGTAAGAGTTCAAAAAACATGTGGATGTCTCACCCGGGGACATGGTTTAGTGGTGGCCTTGGCAGTGCTGGATTAAGAGTTGGATGCGATGATCTTAGAGGGCTTTTCCAGCCTTAACAATTCTCTGATGGCCTGGGAATGTGAGGCTGGTGCTGCCCTGGGTGACCTTTGGAAGGGGCCAAAGCACCACTTAGGCTGGTGGCTTCCCTGCTGCTGCCAGCAGGACAACAAAGCAGGACAAGGCTGGGGCTCAGCTCTCGCTTGCGACATCTCAGCAGCGTGACAGCACACGTGTCTCTGCCCTCCATCCCCAAGGCACCTCCCAGCCCCAAGGCAGGCAGCAGACACAGGTGGGGATGCAGAGCCAGACACTGATGGACCGATGGACCCACCCTGTGCCAAAGGGAACACTTTGAGCACTTATTTTTCTCACCGTGAGCTTGTTCCAGAGTAATTGGCTGCACTTAAGTTCATGTGTCAGCAACCTTGTCCTCACTGCCACATCCATTAGACCCGCCCTGAACCAACCACATCCTAAAAGGTGGCAGTGGGGGAACCTCCATTAGGAGCTCAGGAAGAGCTTTACCTCTGGTCCATTAGACACTGACCCCTGTGCAGAGCAGCCGTTTGCGGGAGGTGACGCCTCCCAAAACAGGCACAAGGGGAAGTGGGAGAGGTGCTGCCCCCCTCACGGAGCAGGAACAGCACTGACCGTTTCTCCGGGCTGCAGTCCTTGGTGACACACGGCACACGTCCCGGCAGAGCTCATCCCAGGGACCCGGTGAGGCTGCACCTCCCTTGCTGATAGTCACTGCACCATGGCTCCTCAAGCTCGATTGCTTCTTTTCAGATGTGAGAGCAGCTCAGCTGCAGGGATGCTGCCTGCGTGTCCGGGGTGCCACGACCTGTCACCTTCAGGGCACGCTGAGTCTCCTCATCCCCACTCCAGCCCCTTTGCAGCTCGCTCTCCTGCCCACCTGGCCAGCAGCACAAAGCAGGAGGGAAGATGGAAAGCAGGAGGCTTTGCAGAGCACGGGGACGTCCCAGGGGAGCCTGAGAGGATGCCAGCAGTGCCTGTGGGTTGAGGTATTAAGGGCTGCAGAGCTGGCAAGAGAAAAGTACAGGCAGAGCGGGGCTGGGCAGCGCTGGCAGCCGGCGCTGCGGGAGCGGCGTGCGCGGTACTGCTGATGCAGCAGAAGGTGCCTTGGCGGGCGGCTGGGATGGATACAGGGAGGGGATGGGTACAGGGAGGGGATGGGTACGCGGAGGAGACGGATGCAGTGAGGTGAGCGGAGCTGCAGGCACCGGTGACCAGGCAGGCACTGTGCCAAGGCAGGAGGAGGAGCACTGCGTTTGCTGGAGCATCACTAATTGTGAGAGGGGAGGCAGAGAGGCCCAAAGGGGTGAAGCGATGCCTGTCAGCCCTGCGAATGATGCCTGTCATGATGGCTGCTGGGGCCAGAGTCACAGGGGCAGGTGAGTCTGAGGCTGGAATCTCCAGTATCCAGCGAGCAGGACCATGGAGACCTGCAGCACTGGGGACCTGGAACAGCAGCACCCTTACCCTGGTGCTGGGAAAGGCCACTAGGTGTGAAGAACCCCCTCCTGGGATGCTCACCTGTCTGTGAAGTTTGCTTCCAAAATGATGGGTCAAGTTAGGATGCATCTGGCTGAGCTGTCATTTAGGAATCCTGCCAGCAGAACCCTAAATCCTTTTGGAGGCAGGAGGGTTGGGAATAGCAGCACTGCCTGGCTGCAAGGGCTGGCCACTGAATACAAAAGCGTTCCTGTGAGCACCGGCTCAAACGGGGTGTGCTGGGGAGGGGGGTTCCCGGTTATTCCATGCTGACACGCTCCTGCAGCCACACTTCCCTGCTGAGCATCTCTGCAGAGGCAGCAGCCCGGTGCCCCACTGCCCGCTGCCCTGCACACCCAGGGCCAGCTGTGCCCACACGGCCCGGGGCTCGGAGTGGGATGCTGGCTGTCACCAGAGCCTGATGGAGCTGTCACACTTGGCAGTTCCAGCCGCTCTCCCCGGCCGACTGATCCTGTGAGACATCTGCCACTGCCGCGGGCCGGCAAAGGCTCTGCTCTCCCACAGCCCGGCCCCGGCGAGCGGTGCCACGGCCGGGAAGGGCACTCAGAGCAGCTGGCCCCGGGATTTTGGCACTGTGCTGATGTCCAGCATGGGACCCGGCATTCCTGTGGCTCAGCGGAAACTTGTTCTGCTGAGCCCAGCACCAGGATACCGTGTCTGGTTTCAGGGAAGGTGAGCACCCTCTGCTCGGACACTGTCACCTCCCTGGGGACAGGAAGGAGGGCTCGGGGTGCTGCCAGCTGGCTCACAGCCTGTGGGAGGGGGTCACAGTCACAGCCTGTGGGAGGGGGTCACAGTGGCTGTCCATGTACCTTCACTCCCTCTCACCTTGCACTGGTGGAGCTGGGAGGGTTAAAATGCCAGGCTGCTGCTCTCCGAGGAGGGCTCCTGCCTCTCTCCACGTGGGTACTGACCAGGTAGGGCTGAGCAGAGCAGTTGGGCTGCAGCCTCCCAGCTCAATGCAGCAGGCGCAGCGCTGGCCCCGGCTGCCCTGGAGCATCCTTGCCAGGGGCTGCCCCAGGAGGACGGTCCCAAACCCCTCCCAGACCTCCCCGAGCCAGAGGATGCTGAGCTCCCAGACCTGGAGCAGGCAGAGCCCTCCTGCCGATGGAGGAGGAGGAGGTGGCAACGCTGGAACAGAGCTTCCCATCAGCACCTTATATTTACTGCAAGGTCCTCTGGCTGTGACCTTTAGAAGACAAGGTGGCCTGGCAGCCCGGGAGCTGGCAGTGGGCAGGAGGCACCCGCAGGGATCAGACTCTGCAGGACTGTCCTGGCTGGGATGGACACACGGGGCTGGGAGCTGAGAGGCAAACAGACTGCGGGTGAGTACCTGGCTGCCTTTGTCATTCCAGCTCTCCCCTGCCTGCAGCTCTCCCTCGGAGCAATGCTTTCCCCTCTCCCTGCATCCTTCTCCCTGCCAGCGCTGTGCTGCCCGCTGCCTCCTCGCCCCTGCCAGCAGAGCCTCCAGAGGTGCACGGGTTCCTCTCCCCCTTTCACGGGCCCTTTAAACAAGCAGGGAAAGAGCAGCAGTGTCCCCCGGCAGCCACTGCAGAGGCATCTGCAGGAACTGCTGAGACAACCCTCCTGTGTCCCAGGAGAAAGTTTCTTCTGACCCGACACAGCCTGAGGCCACCTCTCCTTAACCCTCCCCACTCCATCTCTTCAGGGCTGCCCTTCACACCCCTCAGCACCCCAGAGCTCACTGCCCCAGGCTGTCCCCTTCCCAGGTCCCCTTCTCCCAGCCCCAGGAGCAGGGCAGCATCCCAGGGACAGCGGCTCTGGGCTGCCCCTGAGGCTCCCCAGCAGTCCCCTGTGACTCTGCACAGCACCAGGCAGAGTTCCCCGTCACCTCCCAACACTTCTCTTGCCCTTTAACACCTGTGATCCCACCTGGTGAGTGGTCTGTAAAGGGGACTGTCCCTGGTTCTGGAGAAGCACTGGGGGGCTGCAGTCACTGCCCTTGGTCCCCTGTGGTGATGAGAACTCACCCTTGTCGTGTCCCATGGGGTCTCCTCCGTGATCCCACTGTGCTCGCCTTCCTCATGACTTTTTGCCAGCAACATTCCAAGGGCTGTCCTGAAAGCACCAAGCTGTGGGTGCCCCATCCCCTTTGCCTGTGGCTGACCCCCCAGAGCTGGGTGGGGTGATAACCCCGTGCTGTCCTCCGGAGAGCTGCTCCTCACTGCACAGCAAAGTTGTTCCCTGCCACGGGCCAGGTATCAATTGGCTGCACCCCCCGGCACCAGCCCAGCACTGCAGGACTGTGTCAGCAGGACAGCGGAGGTGATTTGGGTGCCCTTCCTAAGGGAGGGAGAGGTGCTGTGGGGAGTTTTCCGCAGCGCTGACCCCGCAGCCGGGCACAGAGTGAGGCGTTCAGGGCGCAGTGCCCAGGCAGGCAGGGCCATGGGGACAGCCCATGCCTCTGTCACCCAGGCTGTCACCCTGCTGCTGGGAGCAGTGCTGGGCTGGGGAGGGGGTGAGGCAGGGCAGGAAGGCGGCTCTGGCCTGGGAAGGAGGTGGTGGCAGGTGTGTAGGGGCGGCTGCCAGACCCTGCCTGCGTGTGGAACTGGGATGCACCAGCGTTCAGCGACCCTGGTTGAAGGGCAGTGGGGAGAGGCACGATAGAAGGTGGCTGTCAGAGCTCCCCTCCTGTCTCCACAGTGGGCAAATTGATGGATGTGCCTATTAAATGTGCCCCAGTTGTGCAGGAGCATCCACACGGCCTTGCTGGATTGCTGAGTGGGAGAGCAGCCCAGTTACGAGTGTCCATCACCCAGCACATGCCCCGGGCTCTGCTGGAGCCTGCTGAGCCTTACCTGCCAAGCCTGTCCTGAGCAGCTGTCACCAGCTCTCTGCAGAGCAGAGGTGGGGAAGCTGGCAGGGCACAGGTCCTGAGGTGCTGAGCCACAGGTGCTGAGCACCCCTGGAATCTCGGTGTGGGAAGGCTGGGGCAGCACTGGCCATTCTCCCACCCCTAGCACTGCCCCCTCTGCCCCTGGCTCTGTGGCAGCTCCCAGCGATGGAGCTGTGGACACACAGGCTGCTCTGGGCTCCCTCAGCACCCAAAGCACCACAGCAGGACCAAGCTCCGCACAGGACCCAGCTCATCCCCACAGACAGAACAGATGAGGGACCTGTCCTGCCCCGCCAGGCAGCAGCACAAAAGCATCGAGTGCAAAGTTTGTGTTTTGTTGTTCTTTTGTTTGTTTGACTGTACAAAGAGCAATAAAAACATCCTACACTCAGCAGAGCACTTGGCAAGAGAAGCCCACGGGAAGGCGCAAACCCAAGGCCACACCACGACCGATACCAGCCCCTCCTGTGTGTAGAGACATATATTTGTAGACTCTCTCTGCTGTGCACAGCTATGTACATACAGATGCATTGGCAAGTTGCAATCCAAAGGTTATAGTGCACGAAAGAAATGAAAGGCAGATGCAAGACTGGTCATGTGCAACGCTCTGAGGCCTCTGGCCGCCGCGCTGCGGGCTCAGTCCCACGTGGAGCCGCGGGCAGCCCGGCTCCCAGCAGAAGGCGGCGCGGGAACGCCGCGGGCACTGTGCGGGGTGGGGAGCTGTTGGTGTGGGGTGTGCGGGACAGGCAGATCAGCCCGGCCCTCCCCGGGACAGGGGGGCCACGTGTGGGACACGGCACATTCCTGCTGCAGATGGGAAGGGGAGCGGCGTGGGAGCCCAGCGAGGTGGAGCGGGATGGGGAGGGCACGTGGGGCCGGGGCGGAAAGCGATGGGGCAGAGCAGGGAGCGCACGGCCGTCCCTTCACCCCCGGGGCCTGACAGCACTGC
Organism: Oxyruncus cristatus; assembly: GCA_013399855.1. Lineage (NCBI taxonomy): Eukaryota > Metazoa > Chordata > Aves > Passeriformes > Cotingidae > Oxyruncus > Oxyruncus cristatus. The sequence continues at coordinate 1,888,659 of VXAY01004698.1, read as the reverse complement.
CTGTGGCACTGCTGGGATGGCACCCACCTGGGGACACAGCAAAGGTCTCCCTTCTCCCGTGGCAGTGCTGCTCATGGGTGACAGGACTCCTGGGCAGTGTCCCCTGTGGCTCCGTGCACTGCTCCTCTTCTGCCCCACATCTGCCACGGGAGAAGGAAAGCCCAGGCGTGGTGCTGCAGGGGACACTGCCCTGGGTCACCTCCCTGCCTGTCCCTGGCGTGCTCCAGCCCCCACAGCTCACCTGCCAGGTGAGGCAGGTGGCACTGGGCACGCTGGCAGTGCATTGCCATGGCAGTTATGGGTTGTGCAGTGCTCTGCAGGGAGGCTGGAGGAGGCAGTCTCAGCATGACAGGGCTGCTCGAGGGTGACAGAGATGTCCTAACTCCAGGCCTGCTGTTGTGCCCAGTCCTTCCCAGCAAGTGCCCAAAATCTCCTCTTCCTCTCAGCATCTCTTCAACCCGAGCAGCCTCACCCTGCCACTCCCCACCGCCTCAGTTAGACACATCAACAGAACATTTTCCATTACGATTGCCCTCCCCAAGACCGCAAAAAAGTCAGCCCAGCGCCTTTGGCTGAGATGCTCAGACTCAAAAATAGCCCAGGAGGCAGAAGGGTACATCCCTCACAAACCTGGAGCCATTAGTGGTTCCAAAACACAGCAAAGCTCTCAAACACCATGTGGGCTCATGGTCATTACCTGGCCCTCGGCTTCCGAGCAGCCTGGGACAGTCCCTGAGGAGCACGAGCTTTCTGTCTCTGCACCCTCAGCACTGGCACACAAGACTTGCAAGGAGGAGACTGGCAGCTACCCAGGATCCCTGGGGATGGGAACACCAGTGCCTGTGCCCCAGGCACAGCAGGAACATCTCAGGGATGAGCCATGGCCCCGAGGGCAGAGGGCCACTGGTCCCTGCTCATGTTCTCAATTGGGACAGATTGCAGACAAATGGGCACGGGGCTGCCCAGACCCCTCTGTCCCTCCTGGCAGCCCCTGCTCAAGTCCCTCTGGGTGTGGGGACCACACTGGTCCTCCTCTCCCACACCAGCTTGTCCCCAGCACCTCCTCACCACTCTGGCACTCAGCAAGGGACAGGCCGGTCCCAGCTCAGCCTCAGGGCAGCCTTGATGTGCTTCAGCCCTCTTCCCCAGCCCTGCCCACCAGGGCCAGGCTCCAGGGACCTTCTTCTCTCCGTGCCCTGCTCCAGGCTGGGTTGGGTATTTGGATGGAAGGAGGGATGCTCTGGGGAGACAAGAAATCCTTGCTCTGGGAAGCACATCGAGAGGGTCACGCTGTACAGGGGTGAGGAGGGAGGGGCGGGCAGGGGGGCACTACTTGGTGCCCTCGTCCGGGTTGCCTTCGCCATCTGTCTTCCCTTCCTCCTCCGTCTTCTGGTCGTCCGTGTTCAGCCTCTGCTGCTTTTTCCGGCGCACACATTTCACCACCATCAGCACCAGGATCACCACGGCCAGGAAGCCGCCCACAGAGGCACCCACGATGACAGCCACCGTCGAGTCGTGCTTCGGGGGCTCTGGGGAGACAGGGCACGGGCTCAGGGCACAGAGCCAGCCCCTGGGAGCAACTGGGAGCGGGCAGGGCTCTTGCTCCCAGGGCCAGGGAGCAAACCCTGCACGAGGCAACTGCAGAGGGGACACTGACCTTTGGTGAGCACCTTCAGGCTGATGCTGGCGTAGCCCCGGTGCCGGTCCGGGGGGTTCAGGACGTAGCAGTTGTAGATGCCCTCGTCCTCCAGCTGCACGTTTTTGAGGGTGAAGGACACGTCGTACTTGGCGGGGTTCCCCGTGAACTCCACGCGGTTCCCGAAGCGGTCCAGCTGCTTGTTCATGATCTTCATCCGGAACTGCAGGAACTGGGCAGCGAGTGGGAGAGGAGGTGAGACAGCGCTTGGCACCCCACGTGTTCCCTCCCCGGCCGGGCACCCCCCTCCCTGCACGTGCTGCCCTGCCAGGGACCCCAAGGGACACGCACGACTACTTGGAGCTGACCCCCAGCCCCGGCGAGACTCACCAGCTCCTCCGAGCAGTTACTGCACTCCTGGTATGTCCAGTTGAGGGAAAACTGCTTATTCTCCACCTTGTAGCAGGAGTTGAAGGTGCAGGAGAGCTTCACGGAGGTGCCATTCAAGGCATTGATGGTGGCGGGGGCCATGACCTCCATGCCCAGTCCCGGGGGTGCTGTCGGATGCAGAGGAGTTAGGAAGGGGGCACATCCTGCAGCCACCTGCCTGCACAGAGCTCGCCCCGGCACCTGGCATCGCCTTCCAGGCACATCCACACACGCTGCACCCAGCCAGGAGTGGGATTTGCTTACACAGCAGTGACAGACAACAAGGGGAGCAGCCCCAGCCCTGGCACAGCCCCTTGGTTGGACGGGAAGAGCATCATCCCTGCTCTGCCAGGGCCGATGACCCCTCAGTGCCTGCCCGGTGCTGACTCCTGCTGACTCGCAGCCAGCCCTGCTCCCTGCCGTTGCCCAAGGCTTTCCTCCTGCAGCATCCACAGCGCCGTGCAGGGCTGGATGCAGCATCAGCACGCGGGGCCGGCGCCTCATCCGCCCCAAAATTTATGGCTGCGCTCATCAGATTTCGTTCCCAGCAGGACATGGCACGGCAGCGAGGGCTGGGATCTGCCAGGGCTGGCCCCAGGGCCTGCAGGGGGAATGCAGATGCTCCCCCCTCCCAGCAGTGCCCATGCAAGGATTCTCCAGCTGGGAATGACCAGAGCGAGATCTGGGTCGCTCCTGGGGGAACGAGGCCAGTCCAGGCCTCGCTGTGGCAGAGAAACAGGGGCAGTACCTGGTGCAGCTCTCAGGGCAGGACTCAGCTGGGACATGGGCAGGGATGGGGTGTCTGTCACCTGCTCCCTGCTTGACTCCTGCCCCAGCAGCACCCCAGACCCAGCACCTGCATCCTGGAAAGGGGACAGGCTCCTGTGCAGCCAGCCGGCTGCAAACACTGAGGCTAAGCCCTGGGGGACACAGGGACAGAGAGCCCTGGGAGGGAGGGGCTGATAAAGGGGGCCTGTGGCATCCCACAGGGCAGGGACAGTGACACTGCCACCACCAGGCGCTTTTCGGATCACCTCACCTCTCCCCTTGGGCTGCTGCTCTTTGCTCTCAAACCTTCTTCCCGAGGTGCTCCCGAGTCCAGCCCTGCGGCCAAGCTGGAGGCATGTCCAGGCTGCTCCGCTGGCCACTCCGCTCCGTCTGCAAGCAGGGCAGGAAAGGGGCCAGGCTCTGCAGCCAGGGAAAGCTGCCTGTCCCAAGTCGCAGATACGGCTGTTTCGAGCCACAGCTCTCTGCAAGGTGTGAACCTGCAGCACCCTGAAGCTCTCTGGGGGCAGGGGGGTGCCCTCAGGTATGGCCAAGCCCTGGAGACGGCTCCTTGCTGTTCTGGCAGCCAAGGTGAGCACCCTCCATCCAACCCCAGCACAGGGGGGCTCCCATGGGGCTCAGGGAGACAGGGATGGGGACAGCTGGCACACGGGAACGAGTCACAGCGCCCAAGGAAGGAAGAAGTGTCCTGAGCCAGTGCCACAGCCCTGCTGCCCCTTCACAGCTTTAGATGCTTCCAAGAAAACCTCGCAGGGGTGGGAGAGAAGAGCCAGGAGCTGGTCTGTCCCAGCAGGCCTGGTTGGGGGAGGGTCCCTGCATGGAGTCATTGCTTGCACAATGCCCTGTGTGCCTGCAGTCGGGTGACCTGGCTTTGTTCTGTGCCCTCAGGGTGCCCCCAGGGCTCTACAGAGGGATGAGATGCCACCAGAAGCAATCCTGTCACCCCAACTGTGTCACCCACGGCCTGGCAGGACCGCACCGCAGGCAGAGGGTCCTCACGGGCAGCCAGCACGCGGTGGGCACGTGCCCTTGGAGCACCCATGTGCGTGGGCCCAAACTCTGCCACTGGCCAGCACCGGGGGACAGCACAAGTGGGGGAAGAAGCCCCTAAAGCCCCCGGGGCCGACCGTCCAGGCTGTGTCCTTCGGCGCCGCGCAGGCTCCCAAACGCTCCGTCACGCTGCACCCTTTGCCCAGGGAGGTAAAATTACAGCAGCCTCTAAAGCAGACCTCGCTAGGTTTTGTATCCTCCTTTCCCAGGCTCTCTCCTCAGGGATAAGGCAGCCCATCAGGAGCTCCAGGACAGCGCGACCAGCACTTCAAAGAAGCGACGCGTTCCCGTTCGCGATCGATACCGACCCAAAGCTGCTGACACGCTGCTGGCTGCGGGGCAGGACGCAGGGGACACATCCCCCCCGGCCCGTGCAGCGCTGCCAGCCCGGTGCCCGCTCCCCCAGCCACAAGCCACCACAGCCCGCCCGCCGCCACCTCCCCGGCGAGGCGCAGCCCCTCTGCCCGCTCCTCTCCCCGGCGTGCGAACAGCCCCGTGCGCGGCGAGCGGGAGGCACGGCTGGCTCCGCGGGAAGGTGCAGTCGCAGCATCACCCCCCACCCTGCCCAAAAAGCAGGTCACCCTGGCTGGTGGCTCTGCGCAGGGTGCGTGCTGGACCACCTCGGTCCCCATCCCTGCGGCACGGCGCCGGCTCACCGGGACGGGCTGGGATGCGGGGAGGGGGGCTCCTGGCCAGGCAGGGGGGTGCCTCCCCACCTGGCTGCATGCAAGGGCATCCAGTCAGACACTTACCCAGCGAGAGCAGCAAGGTGAGGCCAGTGAGGAACAAGGTGGGCTGCGGGAGCCAGGCTTCCGGGCTCATTTTTGGAGGAGTTTTTGTGTGTGGAGAGGACGTGGTGTTGGCGTGGGCTTTGGAGGTGGTGGTGGAGGGTCTTTTTTCGAACGCCCGGGTTATTTGCAGGTGACATATAACATTAGAGCCGCTTTATTTCCACAGCCCAATATGGCTGGAGCGGAGCTGGGGCGAAAAAAAGCAGTAAATGCTGTGGTTGGTGGATTGCAGCCGGCGGAGTGGGAGGGCGGAAAAATTTTCCCCTGAACTGCAGGCGACAGCTCCTGGCAACTCCAGCTCCGTGCTCTCCTCGTGGGCTGTGTCACAGGGAGGGTCCCCCCGGCCCCTGCAGCCCCCCTGGTTTCGGTGGGGCTGCTCGGACGTGTCCCCTCGGCTCCGCTGGAGGCTGCGACCAGCCCTGCTCGCACCATCCACGGCAGCCGTTCCCGTTCAGCTGGGCCCAGGAACACTGGAAATGCCCTCCTGGAGCCAGGTGGAGAGCAGAGGGGCTGATCCAGGCTGGGAAGAGCAGAGGGTCCCAAGGAGGCAGCCGGCACAGCAGCCTGGTCAGCGCGCCCAGGAGGAGGCACTGACACAGGCAGGTGACCTGCAGCAGGTAAAAGCTCTCCTGCCTTCTCCCAGGCCACTGCAAGGGCAGCTCCCTTGCTTCCCAGGGGTGCCAAGCTCTGCCACCCCCCCAGCAGCATGTTCTCCCAAAGCAACACCCCTCCTCACCCAGCCCTTGGGACAAGGAAGCTCTGCCCAGCAGTAACAGAGCTCCACAAAGTCTCTGATCCCATTGGCACCACCGGACAGGGAAGTCTTTGGGCCCTGGACTCCAAGCCTGGACTCAGGCTGCAGAGGTGGGTGCAGGAAGGGGACGACATGGCCTCATGGAGACCAAAGGCAGTGACAGCAGCTGCTCAGTCCCCTGGTTCTCGTGCCCTGGGACACAGGGAGGTGGAGACAGCATCAGTGGGGAGAAAGGCGAGGGGAGCCAGGGCACATCTGGCTTCCTACACACCTGGGGTGGAAGGGATGGGGCAACAGGGACGCAGAGGGGCTCTGCTACCTGACCAGCTTCAGGAGGGGAAACAGGACAGCTGGGAGAGAAGGCATCAGTGTGTCAGGGCAAACACAGCAACCCCGCTCAGCGAACACACTCACTGCACACACAGCAGTTCCCCTGCACACCGGGCAGGCAGAGCCCACTCTGCCCTGCCACAGCAGCTCCCACAACCCCACAAAGGCAGCAGAGGTCATATGTGACCCTCCAACACCCCAAAAGCAGCTCGGGCTGCTGGCTCCTGCTGTGATCCCATCCCTCTGCCTCCCTCCAGGAAAAGAGAGCAGGGTGTCAACGTGAACCAAGGCGGCAGCAGCAGCGCTGCAGTCTCAGCAGTGGTGGGAGGTGGAGGGTCCCCGGCGCTCCCTCCGCACCTGGAGGTGTCAAACATCTATATATAGAGCAGGAGCAGCGCCAGCACCCTCTCAGATGCTGCCCTGGAGGCCTGGGGGGGTGTGCTGGGCTCCCCCCGGCCAGGGCTGCCTGTCCTGGGTACAGGGTGGGTGCTCACCCATGGCCAGGGGCTGGGGCAGGGAGATATGTGAGCACACACAAACTGCCTGTGGGGTCTGTCCTGCTCCCCTCCACCCCGTCCTGCTGCAAAGGGACCCCCTCTGCAGCCCATTTGGCTTTACTGCTCCCTGGGGCCAGCCAGGCAGGCGCCCTGTGCGAGGCTGCACGTGGGTGCAGGGGCTCCCAGGCCCTGGGCAGGCAGCTTTTGGCACACTTGGACATCACATGCTTCAGCAAGAGGTAAAAGGAAAACAGGAACAGGGAAGAGTCCCTGAGTTTTATTATCTTCAGAATAATACCATAATGGCCCCTGCTGCATCTCCCCCCCTTGGAGATCCTTGTCTCAGGACCAGGCTCAAAGCTAGAGCGTGGAGGCTGTGCCCACTGTGCCCCTCTCCAGAGAGCAGGGGGCAAGAGGGACAGGTCTGCCCTGGTCCCCTGCAGACAGCTGGGGTGGGCCATGCCCCAGCAGTGCCCTGGCACAGAGCACACAGTGAAGTGTCACCAGTTCTGGCCACCCAAAGGGACAAAGGTGTCTTGGACACACCTGGCTAAGGGGCTTCATCCCCCATCATGGCTATTTCTCCTGCTCTGGAGCCCAAGGAAGTGGCTCCTCTGGTCTGCTGTGGGGCTCCTGGCTTTGTCCATCACCTTGTCTCCCGTCTCCCATCCATTCTGCCGGGATCATCCTCTTGGACAGCTCCACGTAGACGCCGTTCTCCCGGCAGTGGGAGGGGTGCTGTGGGAGCAAGGGACAGGGTGTGAGTGTCACCAAAGGTACCCTCTGTTTGGAGGGGGCAGGGGATGCTGCTGTCTGGCACAGGGAGTGAGGGGTCAGGCCTGGATGCCACGATCCTGGCCGGGGGGCAGTGATGGGGGGGTCACCAGCCTGCTCAGGGCAGCTGCCCGCTCCTCACCATGGTTATGTAGGTGTCCTCGGCTCTCCTCTTCTTCTTGGCATCCTGTTCAGCCTTGGGGATCTCAGCTCCAGGGATTGAGCAGTAAAGTGCTTCCTGCAAGGGGGACATTGGGATGTTTGGGAGTGGGCAGTCCCCAAACACACAAGGGCTGCCTGACTCCACTCACAGGGCAGGCACCAAGAGCCATGGCTATGTCTGGGCAGTGAATGCCACCCTCGTGCCTGGCCAGTGTGGGATCCCCTCCCTTGGCCTCCCCACACACCCGATCTCAGTGACTCCTCCAGCCTCAGCCTCTCACCTCTGCTTTGCTCTTGCTGTTTCCAATCCTCTCCAGGGCTGTGTTGCCTGCAAACCTTGTGGGAAGGCAACAGCAGTGTCATCATCTCCAGTGAGAAGCATTGCCTGCCCCTCCTGTCCCTCCCTCCCTCTCCCGGGACACTGGAGTCCCTTTGCCGTGCCTCAGCCAGGCCATCCTTGCTGCTGGCCCAGCCCAGAAGGCTTGGGAGCCAAGGGGGGACCGGCCAGGGCAGAGTGACACTAGATGGCAGCAGGAGGCTGCACCCCACACGCGGGGAGTGGAACCCTCAGAGCTGGGAACCTGCCCCGCATGGGGCAGCTCAGGGAGGTGCTTGGCTGGGGACACCAGCACAGGGAGGTGCAGGGAGGTGCTTTGCTCAGCCCCATAACCCCAGAGCCAGCGTTGGTACCTCTGCCTCACACAGAGTCCAGCCAGGAACGCCACGACCACGGCCACACAGCCACAGCCCACCACCGCCGGCCAGAACCCGGAGTCTCTCGGGGGAGCAGCCTCCTGGGCACCCGCTGCTCCTCGTCCTTCTGGGGAGACACCAAGGCAGGGATGGCACCACGGCAGGTCTGAGAGCCTCCAGGGCCTCTGCAGCCCCTCAGCACGAGGGTGCAGGGGGCAGTGACAGGGCACAGCACGCACCTCTCTGCTCCGGGGGGCTGACGTGCAGCACCGTGCTGTTCTTGAAGATGCTGCTGCTCAGGAGCAGCCGGATCTCGCACTCGTAGGTGCCGCTGTCGTTCATGTGCAGGTCCCGCAGGTGGATGGAGCCATCCCAGCGGGAAAGGTTCCCTTCCCACTGTGCCCGCTTCTTGAAGCGGCCCACAGGGACCGCACGGTTGCTGTAGTAAAAAAACACCATCTCCTCCTGCCAAGGTACAGACAGCGTCAGATCAAGGGAGCCCAGTGGAAGGGCACTGCCCCGTGAGCCTTTCCTCCTCAAGAGCCCTCAGGTCCCTGCTCTCTCCCTCTCCCCACGGAGCAATTCCCCCTCACAGAGCCCAGGCCAGGGGCTCCCGCGCTCCTGGAAAGCCCCAGGACGCAGCACCCAGTGTGGTGCTTCCCCCGCAGCCGCGGCGAGTGCTGGAGGTGTCCCACCACCACACGGGCAACCTTCCTCCCCTCATGGAACCTTCCTCCTGTCGTGGCCTGGGCCAGGCAGACGGGCTTCCCCACATCCTCCCCACAGCTGCCTCCCCCCCCCTCCCCTGCCACAGCCCCCGTGTCCCGCTCCACCACCCACCCTCCGATCCCGACCCACCTCTGTGCCGGCCCCTCTCTTGTGTATCCAGTCCACCTTGGTCACGGTCCAGTCCTTGTTCTCCAGGTCTAGGAAGCGGCACTGCAGCAGCACAGAGCCCCCAGCGCTAGCTCGAAGCTGAGGCTCTGTGAACACCCAGCCAGACCCTCCGCATCGCTCTGCCGGGGACAAGGAGAGCAGGATGAGCCCGGGGAGCATGGCCAGGGGGAGCCTGCCTGTCCCCATCGGTATCTGCTCTCCAGGTGAGCCTGGGGCTCACAGCACTGACCAGTCCAGAGGCAAAGCCTCTCCCTGACCCCTGCTCTTGGCGTGCCTGGGATGTGGGGCAGCACATCCTCCCGCCGCCAGAGCAGGGGCTGCCGCGCTCGCTGGACAAGCCGCGCACAAGGGAAGTCGGGAACACAACCCCAGCCCTCCAACGCCTCGGAGCCAGAGCCTGCAGCTCCTGCAGGGCTGCTCCTGTGAGTCACTGGCTGGGAGAACCTGTGCCGCCCTCATCTGTGCCAGGCCAGGGGCAATTCAACCGCTTCACACGGATTTCAGTTCCTCCTTCACAACCTGCCCATTTGGCTTCCTTCCCCTTTGCTCACAGGCTCCAGACCTGCGCCCGTACTTGTCTGGCCACATAACTACAGTTTGGGGTTTCTAGAGAAGCTGGACAGTGGGAAAGACAAACCAAAAGAGAGGAAGATCAAAGAGCACAGAGCTGACACAACCAGCACGAAGCACGCCGGGCTGCAGAGCACACAGCAGGAAGGGCATTAAAGGTCTCTTCCAAACCAAACGACTCCATGAAAAAAGTGGGCCAGAAATTGCCTCTGGAGCTCGTTGAGAGACACCCTGCATGCTCCAGAGCCTGCACTGGCACTAGAAGGAGAGGTTGAGGCTCTGGCAGTTGTCTCTTGAGAACTAGGGGAGCTGATTCAGCGGGGAGCTGCTCTGACAGGTAGGCTTGTCCTCGTGCCTGAGCCACTCTGCCCAGCCTGTCCACAAGCCACAGAGGGCTGGGCCCTGGCCAAGCACCAAGTGCTTGTCTGATGTCCTGTAAATAATAAATGCACAGTGCTTCCCAAACAGGTTCGCTTGGTCTTGACCAGCTGCAGAGCCGAAATGACAAACACTTGCCAGCAGAGAAGACCAAGGGCTGAGCTGCCTCGAGCAGAGCCAAAATCAATACCTTGCAAACCTTTCCCTGTATTTAGACTTGGTGAAGCTGTTCTACTTCTTTCAAGGCCTTGGAGCCTGGCTAAGTACAGGACACATCCAGCGATGCCATTGCAATTCGAAGCCTATATAAATGTGAGTGAGGTCTGCAGGAAGGGAAGGCGCAGCACCCAGAGACCAGAGGAGTCACTGGTACCCAGATCTTACAGCAAAGGCAGAGGGGAGAGAAGGCAAGGCAAATAAAACTTATAGCTTACCCAGCCATGTCAGCACTAGAGTCAGGCTCAGCAACACCTTCATCTTACTCTGAAAAGAACAGCAGAGGTGACACAGGCATCAGTCTCCCCTGGGGCAGGACACCAACAACTTGCCACCAGCTCAAGGTTAGAGAAAGGCTCTGCTGCCTGATGTGCAGCCTCTCAAGTTGGGAGCCTGAAACTCAGCCAAGCACACATGGGAGATACCAGGTCTCTGGTTTATGAGGCTGCTCTGAGCCATGGACAGGAAGAGCAAGCGTGGGGGAAAGGGCTCAGCCTAAACCCCTTTGTTTTTCCCCCTGTCATGAATCCTTCCGGTGGTTTGGGGGTCGAGCCTCTGACATCTGAGCCGAGATGTTCACAGGTGTTATGTCTGCTCACAGAGCAGTGGGATGGTTTGAATACTACAGAATCAAACAAGTTTGGTTCCAAAAATGCTAAACACATTCAAGGGCACAAAGTTACTGGGAGAAGCCCTCCTGCCTGGAGAACCTGCGTGTGGCAGCTGGATTTGAGGCTGCCATTACCAGCACGTGTTTTCCAGCACAGGCATTGTTGCTGCAGAAATACAAAGACAAGAGATGAATCATCTCTGACATCTTGGTGGCTTCATGGTGCAAGTGAGAGGATCTTCAGACCAGCCTCAGGCAGGGAGTACAGGCCCAGATCTGCCCATACCTATGGATCTGTTCCAGGCTGAGAAAGTCACTACAGCTTTGCAGTCAGAGATGTAAAACCCTCTGCCCTTGATCACCCTCCCTTTTTCCACACACAAAAATCCTGCAAAGTGGCAGTACACCTTCTGGAATAGTCTCAAGTCTGCCTTTCAAAGCACAGGTCCCCCCTGGGGTCGGGTTTGTGGCAGTGGAGGGGCGAGCTGTGGTCGGGCTGTGCTGCTGCAGCTCTGCCGTGACACAGTTTGCTGCACAGCCCGCACTGGTGCACACACGACCTACAAACACAGCACCACTCCTGCTCAGCTCCAGAGCTCAGCTGGGGCAGCACAGCCCCGTGCAGGACGCCACAGCATCCTACTTTCCAGAGACACTGCCAAAAACTCACGCAGAGCTGCACCCTCCCAGGTCTGCCCCCATGCAGGACCCAAGATAACCAGCTTAAAAACCAGCCCTCAGCATCCTGAAACCTGGGATTTCCACACTCAGAACCTCCCAAGTTCCCCCCAGTTGAGCTACCGAGGCTCTGGGCCTTATGTGCCATCAAGTCCTTCCAGGATTCATTACCCTGTTTCTGAGAATAAACTCAGGTCCTGCCTGGGAACACATCTTGGCAGGGTCTCCCCCCTGTGACATGCACCAGTCTGTGGGTGTTGTGATGCACCAGCTGGAGACAGCACCCACTCACCCTGCTGTTATGTATTTTGTGGTGCTGACACATCCAAATCACCTTTCCCAAACAGACTGGGGGGAAAATAAGACACAGATACCATACAGCCTTCACATTTCCCTACTTTTTCACATGGCATCTGAATCACCAGCACTTCTGATTCCCTGGTTCTCTTCTCAAGGTAAAAAAAAAAAAGTAAATATTATGGCAAAAAATACTCACCCAGTGTGGCTTGAGGCATTCAACTTGTCTTGCATGAAGGGTTCTTCAGTGGCAAATCTGGAGTAGCTGAATTGGTTCTTAATAATTCTGAGTATTTGAACCAGTTGCTAAATCGTCTTGACGTCGCCTGTGCAAGATATTTCTCCTATCAGACTTTGTTCCTTCTCTCAGGTCCAGCTTGGTGACCACTTTCACAAGCAAGAGGAAGTAGATTAACAAATCAGAATGTGGAAGGGCTGCAACAGAGAGGTCACAACAACAGCAGGAGCATCCTGCCTGAGAGGAGATGATGGGGATGCAGCAGCTTCAGGGAAAAACACCTCACAGGTTCAAACTGTGGCTCAGTCCCAGTCCTTCCACTGCAGCAGAGCAACCTGACCAGTCACTGTGTGGAAAGGCAAGGGTGGAGAGATTCCTGGCACACAACCTGTGCTCCCCCCTGGCTTGTTTTTGGGGACCAGAGTTGGTTAGAGAACCATCCTTGCTGCAGGATCCTGTCCTGATGAGGCAACACTGGGTAACTCTGTTGTACTTTACCTACTGGTGCTGGCAGGAGCCCCAGCAGGCACCTCATGGGCTGAAGGACCCTTATTAACACCCCTGTCACAGCAGTTCCCTTCAGAAACACCCACCAGCCACTGCTTTCATCTGCTGCACACCCCCCAGCAGCCACTCTGAAAGCCCCTTTTCACCCTTCCTCTTTCTCTGAAACACCAAAGCAACTGCTGTTCTCTGTTCCAGTATCAGTGGCTTTAATGGTACACCAAGAGATTTCCATGTGGGTAAAAAGGCAAGAGAAAGCTCAGCCTCCCTCAGGCTCAGCACCAGTCACAGTGCAGAGTGTACCTCCAGTGGCAGTTCAGCTCTGCTCCAGATCCTTTGCCCAGGATCCAGCGTGTTGTTTGCAAAGGAGTCACAGCTGAAGGCAAACACTTTGCAGCAAACAAGTCTCTCATTTTCACCAAGAACTTGCGTGGTGTGCGACCTCTGAGAGTGGAACAATGAAGCCACTTCCCTCCAGGCTGCACAATCCCACCAGCAGCCTCTCTCAGGGAACTTTTGGCCCACAGAGGCATTGTGTCACCAGGAAGCACAAACATTTTAAATATTACTTTACAGTAGGCAGGAGAAAAATGTGTTTCTCTATCTGGAGATGCAAATCTACAGCTGACCTGCTTCTCAGACAGGAACTTAACATCCCTGAAACCTGCAGCCACCACAGAGCTGCCAAAGGGGGACTCGGTACCTGTTTCCTTTTGGGTTAAATCTGCTCCCTTTACCCATCACCACATGACAATTTTTATACCCAAGCAGCAGCTCAGGGTGGCAGTTTTATGAGTTCAATTACATTTAACCAAACAAAGAGTTATCCACAGGCCAAAATGAAATAAAGCAGTTTATTCGTGACGGCACATCAAAATCAGCAGTAAACTTGTACCACGTCTGTAAAAGGAGAATATTTCACCAATGTCACACACAGGAAAGAAGCAGCAAACAGCAGCTCTTTAGGGATTCAGCAGACATGCATTCCACTGCTCTTTGTCATTCATTAAGGGACAAGGCTGGTGAAAGAGGAAATGCTGTTCCTTCGGGGAAGCAATGCTGCACCATTGGCCATTTCCCTAAAATGGTACCCAGGAGAAGAAGAGAACAACTACTGCAAACAGAACGTTGGTTTGGGCAGTGCTTGAGTCCACGGTTGAGGTAGATGGGGTTGTGTGTCCCCAGATACAGAGTCCCCATTCGCACTTCTGATTAAAAAAAAAAAAGGATTTGTTTTCTATGAATTGTGCTTCACCTCTAGAAGGAGATGTAGCCAGTGATGCAGCTGATTAAACCAAGAAATAGTCAAAAAGCAGTAGTCAAAAAGTTCTCTTGGCTCCCAGGACGGCAGATACCCCTTCATCAAACAGGTTTGGATCACCAGCAAATCCATTCCAAAAAAACTGAGAATAAATGTCGTCAGTCCCCAAAGATGACCAGCCTAGAGAGCTCGGGAGCAGCCTGTTCTTTAGGAAATTCGGTTTCAAGGGCTCAGGAAAGGAAAGATGTCACCAAAAACTCACAAATTTGCAAGTGAACCAAGACACATGGGCAGAGGGCTGGGAGGACACAGCCTGTACAGCTCTAGGCACTGAGGTTTCTGTAGGCACTGCACAAGTGAGGTGAAGAGATTTTCTTTTCCCCCAATAAATTAGAAGGATTTTTTTTTAAAAAATCATTGTTTTGTGCTTAAATAAAAGTTAATTATGCCAGCAGCATCATTCTTCCAATCTACGAAGAACAGAGCATGTCCTTCCATCTGCACTGGTTATCCAGCAGCCTCCAGAAGTACCTAGCCATGATTTTCAGTGCTGTCATTTTGTTCTTTCTCCACAGATTTAGCCTTTCATCAGTATGGATCTTCCTCATCCGTGTCCTAAACAGGGAGCATGGGGAGAGAAATCGAGACTGTGTGTGAAGACATGAGCCAAGTCATGGGTTCAGCAAAATGCTGAGCCTGCTGGGCTTCTGACAAGAGCCTGAACGCTTCCCAAAGTGCTGCTGTGCTTGAGCACACCAGAGGACTTGCATAAACACTGGGATAAATGTATGTACATCTATATATGTGAATGCACAAGCACTTGCAGCTGAATCTGTTTGACTTCTCACAGACACCCAGACCAACCACCACAATATCACCAACCCAGGAAGAGCATTTTAAGAGAAGCAGCAGCTAAAGTTCAAACCAAGGATGAGCCATAAAGAGCAGCACAAAGCAAAAGCACCACCAACCCCTGCAGAGAGCAGCACAAATTATTGTTTTTTCAGCTACAGCAACCACTTATTTTCAGAGCCCAGTCATCTGTAATTCCAACCACAGGAATCATTTGCTGGCGTCCCCACGAGCCAGATCTGCAGCTCCCAGCTCTAAACTCACTCAAATTCCTCAGCTCTACATGGGAAATCTCACTGACTCTCCAGTCACTTTGAGTCCAAAGAGATTTTTCAATGGCTCTGCCATTTTAGTTGTTTGGTAACGTATCAAGCATGAAAAAGCACATTACAGAAACCTCAAAAATGCAGAATCATTAAGGTGAGTGCGACAGGAGTCCCAGACACCTGATCAGATAAGTATTTCAATATCAAAGAATCAAACCTGACAAAATACTCAACATGAAAGCAGCAGGATTGTATCATTGCAATTTAACTCCTCTCAAAGGATGAGAAGACATTTTTCACCTTTTGAGATCTCCCACTGCCTGACAGCATTTCTCTCGCCAAGCTGGGGCTCCATCCTTTCCCATCTCTCCACGTGGTCCCTCCCTGCTCCCCAGCCTGTCACCTTTCCACCTCCCAAGGCAACTTCCCCTTTGGCACAAAGCATTTCCAATTTTCTGCACCTCTCCAAACCCTTGTTTCCAGCACTGCTGTGTTGTAACTGCTGTGTCCTACGTAGAAATGTAAATAGTTAATATTTAACTTACATAATTGCTTGTTTTCCACTCTGTATCTAACAGAAACCATCAGCACACGCCTGTCTGAAGGCTCATACATTTAGGACATTTTAAACCACTGGCATTAGAATAGTGAATCAAGCAACACATACTTAAATAGTCCTTAGCATATGTCCTGACTGTGTATAAAAGATGCAAAGGTGCCTCGGGTAAGTTTGCTCTGTAGGACACCGTGGAAAAAAATGGAAACACATAAATTACTCTGGCATGAGCCACACTTGTGGCTGTGGCTGCTGGTTCCAGCACACAGGACTCACGCAAAACAACAGCAGCAGGTGGCAAAAACACTCAGTACTCTCAGCACAAAGCTCCTGATTAACAGGAGCTGCTGATGGGGCAGGAAGGGAACCAGCTGAATTAGAAGACAACCACACACAACAAAGCACAACAAACAAAAAGCCACAAGCAAACAAACAAACCACGAGGGTTTAGCAACATTCTGTTGCAATGGAAACAGGGTCAAAGGAGGAAAGCCTCCAAAAGAGAAGCAGGGCTGTACCTCCTCTGCAAGGAGCCCAGGGCACCGAGGTGTCCCTGCCTCCCTCCCACACCGTGGCACTGCCAACCCCCAGACTGGTCCTGCAGAGCCTTCAGAGAAACTACACAGCAGCTTGCACTTAAATTCTGCTTTTTCATCCTAAAACCACAGCTTTGGTTTCATTAAATTCGCGCGAAAAATCAATTTGGTGGATCTCGAGACAAAACAAGGAGCTTAAGCCCAGTCATTTGGGACACCTCCTGGCCATCCAGAGGGGTTATGACAAGCTCTCCCTGCTGCTCTTAGCACCTCCTGTGAGCATCAAAGTCGGCAAAACCACGGTGAAAACACCAGCTTTCACTTACCACACAGTTCAGACACCACGCCCTGAGTTTCCCGGAGCATCCAGTGCTCTCTGTGTGCTCAGGCCTGCAGGAAAGGCACAGGATTAGGTTGGACTTTTCCTCCCCAAACACACTGGTAAGTCTTACAGGCTCTGAATTCTATTTATACCACACGGAATCAAAGGTTTTTCATTGTGATGAAAAGCCTTTGATTCTGCACAGCGAAACCAAAGAGAATAAAGACTGTCAGGCCCCTCATCCTGAAGGCAGGTATTTCACTTAAGTGCCACAAAGAAGAAAACAAGAGTTGCTGTTTGCCTGGCAAATCTCAAAGCAGCAATCAGAACACTGAAACGCTGCAGTAAAACCTCATTCTGTAAATGGATTGCAGTCCTGGATTCTGTTCCCTGGCTGTTCTCACTCCTGACCCTTCCAGAGCAGAATCCTCTCCAGTGCAGAGGGGAATTCAGTCTCCAAGGCTCCTTCAGTACCTGGCATCTCTGCTCAGGCCACCACAGGGGAACCAGGTAGCACCATGGGGTCTGTTTTGATGTTACGGATACTTCATACCAAAATGCAACACAAAGCCCACGTAGGCAAAATATCTTGCTGACTCAGGGTGAAATAAATCCCATTACAGAAGTGAAAGAGTGGCTAACCCTAAACTGCTTCTGTTCCGTGGCTCACACGAGTGACAGGAAAAGGGGATGTACAGCACTTGATTCATGCTCCAACACGGGGGTTTTCCAGAGCTTTCTGAGTGCTGAATGATGCTCATGGACAAGCAGAATCAGTGACTGAACTGAGACACTGAGCGCTGTGAGATGAAGGACAGTGGGGAAACCAGCCCTGGCCTGTGCCAACAGGCCAAAGTGGAAATACAGGGTTTAGGCTGCAGTCAGAACTTACTCATCAGACACCTCGATGGAGGATTTCTTGTAGCCACCTTTCCTTTTCTCCTTTTGCACTCTGAATTTCCTTCCCATCCTTACCAGCAGCAGAACCACCACGATGGTGGAAGGGAGAAACACCGAGATGGAGAGCAGTGCTGCCGAGGTCAGCTGGAAGGAGAGGCCTGCGGGGAGACACCATCGTGCCAGCAGTGAAATACAGGGAAATAAAGGGAGACCGAGCCTTCCTAAGCCTCTGGCACAAACCTTCACCCAGGACACAGCTTGGTGGCCTTCCCGTGTGGAGCACAGCGCTGGTGGATTGGAGACAGCCTGCCACCAAATCTGTGGGATTCCTGTCACAAATCCAGCCCAGGCGGGTGCTTTAGATGCAAGGAACTACAAAGGCAGGCAGGGCACGACACAGTTCTATCAGCACGTCTGAGCTGCAGATTTGGGGCAGGTCTGGCACGCAGGGCAGATGAGGAAATTGAGTATTACTGACAGCCACTGCTTGTGATGTGGGTGTTATTTTTAGGCCTGTATTTCCTCAACGTTTAACTTGTTCCACTCCAACATGGGGAGGCTGAAACTGCTGAACAAAGGGGACACTTTTGATTTCTGTTATCGCCACAGCTCCCTCTGTCCCCTCCTGCCCCAAATAAATTCAATAGCTCACAATGTATTGAGCTGAGAAGGCAGGGCTGAGGTAACTCTTGCCGAAACTTTAACATGGAACTCCAGGGAGCATTTTCCATGGGATGCTCAGACTTCCAGGATCCCGACAAAGCTGCAGTGCAGCTCTATCCCACAGCCGCGGCCAAACCATGGAAATGGAGCCTTACCCCTCTCTGTAACCAGCAGCACAGTCTGGGGGATGTTGTGGTACACGTCTGGAGGATTCTTCACACTGCAGAAGAATGTCCCATTGTCACTCATCTCGGGGCTCTGGATAGCGATGGAAGCGTCACCAGCGGCAACATTCCCGACCCAGGATATCCTGTCTTTGAACTTCCCCACTGTTGTTGGGTATGGAACCGACTGGTAATGAAAAACCTGAAAGGAGGCAAAGGCAATAGCTGTGCCAATAAAGCACTCGTGCAAGAAAGCAAAGAGAAATGCTTTTTTGGACTGAAATCACCAAGCAACACACATTAAGGGGTCAGAAACAATACCTCCCATGCAAGAGAAATAAAGCTGCCAATCAGATCTTTACAGTCACACTGTACACGGCTACAGTGCACAATGCAGCACTTGTAGCAACCCCCAAAATTTATCTGCTTTATCACCATTATGCTATTTTGCATTTGCTAGAATATTTTTTTCCCCAAAGAACACCAAAGGAATTTCACATGGGAAAGAAGGTGACAGTGAGTCCCAAACCACAAAGCGATGCAGCAGCTCAGGAAAGCAAACAGAAAAATTCAGATTTTCAGCAAGCACAGAGGACTGGTCAGACTCCACCAGAAAAAGCCTCCCTGTTCCACTTACTGTCTCCATTTGGCCACCAGCAAGGGGTCGGTATGTCCAGTACACCGCAAGGCTCTCAGTGATGGGGGAACTGGATTTGAACGAGCATTTCAGCAGGGCTTGCTCACCAACGACAGCTCTCACTTTAGCACTGGCTTTAATTTCCAGGGAAAGAGCCTTGCAGACACCTGATGGAACGGGCACAAAAGGCAAGGATTAATTTGTTACCAGCGAGGCACAGGAGTGCTGATGTCCCAAAAGTATCGACACATGTGCAAGTCAACCACAATTCAAAGGCTAAAGCAGGGTAATAATTACATCCTCCACAACGGATTCCAAGGAAAGCACACAATGTCCACGACCTACTCTCTGCAGGGCCGGAGCCTGCTTATATTTAGATGCGGAGATAAAGAGCTGAGAATTGGAGTCAGCTGGCTCTTTGACGAGTTGCAAAGTACCAGCTTTAGGTGCTTTACTTTAAGGCAATTTTGGCTCTGTGTGTCTGGCCGCAGCTCCTGAATTCCACGTGCACCGGGGTCAAGAGTCACCCCGCAGCAATTAAGTGCTTTTAGTTCTCCTCTCCAGCGAGTGCAGCCGCTCCCGCCCGGCTCACCCGCTGCGGGGCCGGCCCGCACAGCGCTCACGGAGCATCGCTCACGTCCGGCCTTTCCCAGACCTCCCGCTCCCGGCTCAGGAAGGAGGAGACGGGAACGCTGTGCACGAAGTTCTGCCCTGATGGTCGCACCTTACTGCGCTGCTGGGCGAGCTCCGAAGCTCCGTGCGAGCTTCCAGCGCCCCGCACGGCGCGGCCGGAGGGACTCGCGGCCACCCCCGCACCGGGACGGTCCTTCCCGAGCCCCCCACCGTCCCATCACCATCCACCATCCCCGGACGACCCTTCCCGAGCCTCCCACCGCTCCGTGGACCATCCACCGCCCTCGGAGCCGCATCCCGGGCGCTCCTCGCCCGGTTCCCACGCTGGACCCCCCCCATCCCGGACCGGACCGCGGGCCGCGCCGCTTCCGTCCCGTCCCGTCCCGTCCCAATCCGTCCCGTCCCGTCCCAATCCATCCCGTCCCGTCCCAATCCATCCCGTCCCGGCCCCCGGAGCGCCCCATTACCGAGCAGCAGCAGCAGGACCCCCCGCGGGAAGAGGCAGCCCCCAGCCCCGGCCGCCCCTCGGAGCCGCATCCCTGCTGGGCTCAGCCCCGGAACATGGCGCTCACCTGGCGCAGGTGAGGGCGGGGCAGCCCCAAAATGGCCGCCCCACCTGGGCACACCCGCGGCGGCCGCGCGGCCCCGGCCGAGCCCCATCCGGGGGCTGAGCGGAGGGTCCGGGCACCCCAAACCCCCCAGCCCCATTACGGGGTCGGCCCCTAAATGCCTGTTCAGCACTTTTTGGGTGCAAACGCGCTCGTCTGAGGTGCCTGGAGCTGGGGGGGGTCCCGGGTCACAGCCCCCCTACTCACCATCAAGGCTCTCAGCAAAGTGCCTTTATTTACGACACAGGTGGTTGAAAAAGAAAACACACGGGCAGGTAACGTGGCCGGCACATTACAGGTTATAAAGCCATAAAGACACTCTTCAAACAAACAGGGCTCTGTTTTGATTTGGGGCTGGTTAAATATCACAACAGTTCTCCTTTGGGGCTGGTTAAAGACCGTTACAGCTCCGCAGGTTCCACCATCCGGGGCCCCCTTTGCCTTAAATTAAGCCTGTGTGAGGACAGGGCATGGGCCAAGGGAGCGCAGGTGTGGGGTGTGCCAGGGGGCACTGGGGCAATGAACAGCCCCTGGAGGAAGTGGGATATGGCTGCTGTGGTTTGGAACCCCAATCCCGTGCTGCTGCAGCGCCAGCCGCAGTGGGACCTCACACCACCAAGCAGCACTTGCTCAGGGACGTCTCTGAGCTCACAGACACTGCTGGACAAAATTTTGGGGTGCCTGTGACAGTGGGTGTAAGGCTGCTGAGTGGGGGAAAAGAAGCATCCTGGCTTAGAGGAAAGGGGTGAGGGGGCTGGAGCCAAAGGGAACATGGGGCAGTGCTGGGAGCGGGAGAAGGAAAAGGAGGGAGCAAGAGAAGGCAGTGACCTCAACCCCCTGAGTTACAACCCCCCCCAAAGCTTCAAGAGATGGACATGAAAACCACACTGACCGGTGAATGTTATCCCCAATAACAAACAGCACACGTTGCCCAGCTCTAACACGGTCCATTTAAAGTAGAAAAGAGATTTAAAGTACATTTGTTGAAGCAACTGGCTGCTCCTCTGCTCCCTCACTGGTCAGTCTTTGTTTTCGTGATGTCAGGGAGGATCTCGGGGGAGGAAAAACAGGGCAACATAAAGGCACATTGGGATTTTTAAGGTGCAAGAGTGCATCTGCTCAAACACTTCCAAAACCTCAGCTCAGTCACACATCTTGGCGCTTTGTTCAAATCTTCTGGCGTCTTTTCACTTCCAGAGCAGCTTTCTCTACATTCCACAGGTGTGAAGGTGAAGTTCCTTGTTCATGGGGCAAGTTCCTCCTGCTTTGCTTTACTGAAGGGAATTCACAACTCGTGCAGTGTCGCCCTCTTTCCCTGCCAGAATTTCAGGTCGAGCAGAGATACCACACTCACAGCATCTGTAACTCAGCTTTGTTCTAATATCCCAAATTACAAGCTTTCACCATCTGCTTTGGAAGTACCTAAGAAGAAAGATTATAGGAGAAACAATCACTCATTACTCACTGCTGAAAACAAAAATAGTAAGAGGCAACTGCTGACCTCAGAAGCCGAGCAGGTGAAAGTTATGCTGTGATGTTTAGGCAAAGCCAGCAAACATGGAAACAGTTCCAGTCTTCCCACAGCAATTTTTAAACAATAAAGATTAAATGAATAAAAAAGCAGATTCAAAACTGGCAAGAGGAAATTAATTCATCCCTCTTTATCCACAAAGCAGGAATGTCGCGGGAAGCAGCAACGACAGCTTTCCCACAACTGATCCTCAACAGTAGGGAGGAGAAGTGTCTTGTACATTTGAGAGGCAGTTTCTCTCCACTGCCTCTTCAGCTGAAGGATCTGGGGATCTGAAGGATCCCCAACAGCAAAGTGTTACTGTGGCCTCAGCTCTTTCTGCTTATGGCACCCATGGCCTGGTGACTGGGAACAGCAGTGAAATACCTGAGGAAATCTGTCTTAGAAAGTCTCCCCTAACACCAGGACACTAATCAGAGATGGATACCTGCCTTGTATACACCAATTAGACCTTTAGTCTTCTAATGCACTGGCTTCCTTTTCTTCTCTCATCTTCAGGTTCTCCTTTTCTTTACTGTTATTAAAAGAAAGAGGGGAAAAAAAGAAAAACAGCCCAACTCAGTGTCAGCTACCCTGAGCAGCAGGAAGCTCTGACTCACACATGGCACAGAGAAGGAGTTACATGATAAGATAGGTGTGTTACATGTATGGTGACCACAGTGCCAGGCCCAGGGGACCGGGATGACCTGCCAAGTACCACCACAGGAGTGAGGAGCCACTGTGAAGGGCAAGAGCCAAGTGAGGACTGCAAAGCTGGTTCACGCTGGGGCTCTGCTCTGCCTGCAAACACGCAGCTAATTATGGCTAATTGTGTTGGCAGCTTTGCATTGTAGATGCCCAGTGCAGGGGCCAAGCCAGTAATTCCGAAGAGCCACAGAGACACACCTGACAAGCTTTCCCAGGAGCCCTTCCCTCCCTCCTCTGTCCTTACAGTTCAGTGCCTGACACCTCGGCCCTCTTCTGCTGCGCTTTCTGGCGGCGCTGCCGGCAGATGACCACAACTATCACCACGATGATCATCAGGACCGAAGCGGAGCCGATGGCCACGGCCAGGAAATGGATTTCTGAGAAACTCACTGCAATGAACCAGAGGGACACACGGGGGGCTGTGGGAGGAGGAATGAAGCTGGGAACCTCCACCTGTGAATAGAACCTTACCTTAGGCTCTTTTTTCCCCTGTGCCCGTTAACCACCCTCATGCTTTACGCTTACAACCCCTTTTCTACCACAGTTTTCCCAAACGTGGGAACTGGTTAAGTTCACGAGACCCCTGGGGGTGGTTCCTGGCCTCTCACCTTTCTGCACAACCCGGAGTCGCACTTCCCCAATGGAGCCATAAACATCTGGCCAGTTTGTCACCTGGCAGGTGAAGGTGCCGTTGTCGGTGGGCTGCAGGTTCCAGATGATGATGGACACGTCGTTACGTTCCACATTCCCATCCCAGGTGACCCGGTCCTTGAACCGCCCCGAAGGGGGGTTGTAGGGCTCCTTCAGATAGTAAAATACCTGCAGGAATCACAGAAACACAGAATGGCCTGGGCTGGGAGGCACCTTGGAGATTCCTGTGCGCTGCAAGTCCTGCCGGGTGCGGGGTGTCAGCTGACCCAGGGCTGTGGTGTCAGCAGGCACGGCTTCAGCAGGCCACAAGTACTTCAGCCCTGATCACCCAAAGCTAAGCACGAGAACGTTCTTCAGCCAGGGTCTATAAACAGACCTCATTGCTCAGATGAGTCGTTACAGGTGACAGAGAAAAGGCCCCGGTGTCCATAGCTGTGGGTCTCGGGTGTGTGTGCCCATCCCCACGCCTGGAACTGCTGCAGTCCCTGGGCTCACCCAGCGCCGGGCCCTGGGACCGGTTTGATGGGGCCAACCAGTTTGAAATGGAGAGTCAAGACCTCACTCACCGGCTCGTGGGAGCTCAGGTCCTCGGGCTGGAAGTTCCAGGTCACTGAGAGCTGGGGGCTGAGGGGGCTGCTGCTGGAAAAGGTGCATTTCAGCCGCTGGTTTGTGCCGTTCACAGCAACCACTTCCTCAGAAGTGTAAACTTCCACTGCTGCTGCCAGCCAAAGTGCTGCAGGGGAAACACAGGGAATGATCACTGCCGAGGTGTGAACTCATCCCGGCTCCTTATCAGTGTTTAGTCTGACCCTTATCTAGCCCTGGAAATTATTGTCTCAGGTACAGAGACAATTCCTGAATGGGCCATCCTGCAGATTTCTTGGGAGAATCAGTCCTGCCATTAAAACTGGACTGCTCAGACCCAGTAAACAACTGCTATTTCCCTTCCTAGAACTTTATACACTTTGTACTCTCAGCATCATGGACAGCACGGTGAAAACTGCTCTTACTGATGTAGGAAGGGCCTGTTGGAGGGTTAATAGCCCAGCTGTTCAACTGCAGTCAAATACAGTCAGGCTGAAGAACTCTAGAGGAAATCCTCAAGGTAAATGTGTCAAAGAAACATCCTCTGTTAACCAAACCACCACAGCTGCTGCTTCCAAAATAAGTGAGCATCGCTGACTTGGTGCTGCCCTGAGACAGGGACAACGAGCAAGAGGGGGAACAGCAAGGCACAGGAAGGAGGAAATGAAAAATAGGAAAACCGAAGGATTGCTGGTGAAAAAAGAAAAAAAATATTATTAATCGTTTCCTGTCACTTCAGGAAGTTAACTTGCCCCAGTATGACTCAAGCCAAAAAAGCTTATCTAAGGTTGTAAAATCTGGCTTTATAATAAACACGTATTTGAAAGTAACTTATAACCAAAAACTTCCTTCCAAATAATCTCTTATCTCAAAGGGGAAAATATTTGAAAACATTGAAGGTATTTGCATTTGAAAAGCTTCACTGGCAGTGATCATCTTTCTCATCCAAAGATAAAGTGCCAAATCTTTTAAACTCCTTTAAAAAAAGAAAAACTGTGGGAAATAAGTCTGAAGTACTTATTTCAAGACAGATTACATCCGTGAGCTGATGCATTTGGGAAAGGAGGACGTGGTATTCTTAAAATCCAGTGTTTTGACATAAACCACTGAAAATTCAAGCGAGTTTATTGTCAGGCTGGGACTGTTGCTGTGTAAAGGATCCGAACCCGGGGCTCCTGAACAATCCCTGATTGTTTAGGAACAAAGGCAGCAAAAAAAAAAAAACCAACAACAACAACAAAAAGTCTTGGACTAAAGTTCAGATTCCCGGCAGGAGAGAGAAAGACGTTGTAACCCGAGCTCACAAGGAGCTCGAACACGCCCAAACCTGTTCGAGAAGAAACTCAACCACTTGTTGTCACTTCCAGCGAACCGCGGACAGAAAGAACCGCGGCACAGGTATGGGAGAAAAGCCTCTGCCTTCGCGATAACGTCAGGGATCGGAAGAGGAGAGGCAGGATGACACCGAGGCCGGGCAGGGACAGGATTCCTTTCCTTACCTGGGAGCTGCGCCCCAAGGACGAGCACAGCACCCGCCCAGGCGCGGCCGCTCATCGGGGACACCCGTCCGTGCTCACGTGCCGAGAGAAATTCCCGTCAGGTCCTCGAAACCTGGGTGGAAGATGGGTTTCTCAAGGTCTTCCCCGCACAGCAAGGCAAATTCCTTCCTGCCAGCTTGGCCTGCGAGGCAACCTGAGCGCTGGTAGTGCCGGAGTCAGCGCTCCCTGCCCGGGCACCGCGGGAAGGTGCGGCAGCACCAGTCACTTCTGGGTGTAAAACAGGGAGATTCTCAAGGTAAGATTAATTTCTTCCCCCTCCCATATTCCTTTGCTCTTTTGTGTTGCAATCTTTCCTCCTCCCAGCTTCCACCTGAAACCACTCCCCTCTCGTGGGAGGTAGTTGTGCTCCTGAAAGAAATTTGCCGGAGGGTGTTTGGAGGTGGCTCAGCCATGTCAGTAAATGGTGGATTCCTGGGAAGGAGTGGGAAGCCAGCTCCATCCTTCCGGCGTCTGGGAAGGAGTCCCTTGAGGTGTGTGCCAGGTGCAGAACGTGGGCAGCTCTGGGGAAGGGGAGAGATTTGGGTGACTTGGAATGTCTGCCCTGCATCTGTGCCCCCGAATCGCCACAATCTCACCACGCTGGAGCAGCTCTGCCGCCCCTGTAGGCTTGGAGCAGAGGGAGATGGGCAGGCAGCGTGTTCCCATCGTGTCCGTGCCGGCATCCCTGCTGGAAAGGGAAATTCCTTCAGGTTCTCGGTAACGAGATGAAAGATCAGTTTCTCCAAGTCTTCCCAGCACAGCAGAGGAACTCTGAGATCGTCCCATGGGCGGTCTGTGCCTGCCCCAAGCCCGGGTTTGGAGGGATCGTCCCCTCCGAGCGCTCCTGGCCGGGGCAGGAGCCCCCTCTAGTGGTGCCCGGCCACTTCCACGGGGGATCTCCTTCAAACTGACAGAGTAGGTTTAGATTAGATACTAGGAAGGAATCCTTCTCTGGGAGGGTGGGGAGGCCCTGGCACAGGTTGCCCAGAGAAGCTGTGGCTGCCCCATCCGTGGAAGTGTCCAAGGCCAGGTTGGACGGGGCTTGGAGCAACCTGGGCTCATGGAAGGGGTCCCCACCCATGGCAGGGGGGGGCACTGGATGGTCTTTACAGTCCCTTCCAACCCAAACCATTCCATGACTCTATGTGAAGTTGTCTTCAGCAGGGTGAACTTCAGAGACACTCACTTCCAAAAGCTGTCAGGAAGGTCCTGGCGGCAAATCTAATCCTGGCTCGTTCCTGCTGCTGCTCCCAGGGCAGCTACAAGAGCTCTCCTGAGGCTCAGACGGGCTGGTGCAGAGCAGCCTCCCCTCGCTGTCAGTGACGCCCTGTGAAGACTTTTTGAGCCTCTGCACTTCCTGACCTGGGCTCATTTCCCCACACGTGTCCCGGGGCTGCCTCGGCTGCTCACTCGTGCCACTGGGAGCTGGGAGTCCCCCCAGCGCTGCCAGTGACAATTCTGGGAAAAGATCCTGGGCCTCTTTCTTGTAAGTGGGCATTGAAAAGCCGCCGTGATGCGCCTGTGATGTGGTAGAGAAGAGCAAGACAAGGAGGAACACGAGGATGAGGTTGGAGCCGTCCTGGCCTCTCCTGTGGCTCCTGCTCTGTGCAGGTGAGTCTCCAAACTTCAGGCAGCAGGGCTGGAGCTTGATGCAGTGTGAACTATAAGGTTCTGTGGGTTTAATTTTACTTTTATACCTTCTCCGTGCCCTTTTCTTAAACCATTTTGTGACCATGGGTGACTGCCTCAGTTCAGACTCAGTGGGCTGTCCCTGTGTGGTAGGAATTTCCACCCTACCAGTTTGAATGGACCAGCTGGTTTAGGATGAAGTGCAGAGGATCTGTAAAGACTCTAAAAAAAAGCCAGTAACAATGAGATAAGTTTGAGAGATAAGTGCATAAGACATACTACAGTAAAACTACAGCTACTCTGACAGTGTGCTGCAAATGCCAACTGCTAATCTTTGGGAAGGCAGAAAACATCTGGTTTAGCAATGGCCTGTTCTTTTTTTCAAATTTATATTCATCTATATAGAAAAAAAAGCATCAGATCACCTTCCCTCCAGCCACGTCCTATGTCTATGGAATTTCAAATCTACAGTTATTTACTCACCTTACTTTCTATTGACAAATGGCTTTAAAAGAAATCACAGGTCTGATCCACGCCTCCTAAAAACGGTTTCTTTGATATTCCAGCTCCAGAGACTCCCATGGAGCCGGTTGTTTCCTACAGGACAGGATAATCACATAGATAAATTGTTTTACAGTGTTAAATCAAGGGTCAGGGGCCCACCCTCCAGTGAGTTCACAGGGTTCTTACTGCAGAAACCAGCGAGGATTTTCCAGCAATCTTTGCTCCATGATAATAAAGCACAGGTTTGGGGTGTACAGCTTGCAGTGAGAACCCTTCTTCTAAACTGGGTCGGAAAATGGTTCAAGTTTCCATTCTGTGTTAGTCTCTGTTAAAAATGGCTTCCAAGGGAAAAGGCTTAACTTCAAAACAACATCCTGTCCCACTAACAGAATATTTCTACTGCCTTTAGCATGAATATAGGATCATAAACATCTCTTTCAAGCAGCTGAGTTCAGAAAGGATACCCTGGAAGTAGGAAAGGTGTATGATAGCAGTAGCTAAACTTAATTACTTAACACTTCTTATTCTTTCTTTTGTAGTTGGCACCTCAGCTCAGCAGGGTAACTGTGTTTTACCATTGTTCTGAACTACTTAGTACAATCAGAAGACCAAATATGCCTCACAAGGGAGGACTAAAAGTCAGATAGAAATATCTGAATTTTGAAGACATCGTAGGATGGGAAAAATTCGCTGTTCACTAATTGATAGTGATCTCACTGATGGAAAAATTGGCTGTCATAAATTGCCCTTCATTATTACCACTGGTCCCCAAGCAGGGCTGGACATTTTCCAACAGCAACAAGCAGCTGATTTTTTAACACTCCTTATTCTCTTTGCACGTGAAGCACGGGAGGGTAGATGAATTTTACCAACATTTTTAGCTAGATAATATAAAGTCTGAGGACTGAAAACCAGATAGGAATATTTGAGTTTTCCCCTTGGTTTGGTTTCCTTTCTCCTAGGCCTGTCTGCCAATGAAGAATTCCTGGTGGAGATTTCGGGCACCACAGTGACAATCACATGTCCCTTGACTGAAGGGGACATAGAGTGGAAGTTAATTGCGGGAAAAACAGGCACCATCAACGAGAGGAAGTACATTATAATAGACCACGACAGCTCTCCTGCCAACCTGAGCTGTTCTGATGTCAGTGGGAAGAGGCACGAGCTGTACCTGAATGCCAGAGGTGAGTGAGACTCCCTCAGTCCACGGGCTAAAGCCTGCATGGATCAGATGAAAGACTTTAGGGCATCTCAAATGGCACCAGATACCTGCATGTAGACAACCAAATCTGCTGGTTCCACTATGTATTTGAATCTTCTGGACCACTGCTTTCCTAAGGGAAATTCCCCATCAGCAAGGCTGGGAGGGAAAGAAACTGCCCAGCAGTTTGTGCTGGGAATTACACGGCTCTTTAAAGCAAAGAGAGAAAACGTGCCAACAAATTAAAAACTGAGTACAAACAGCGAGGGAAAACGAACACCGAGTGGAAGAGGTTACCTAAACATGTAGTGAGTTCTTCAGCACTTGGTGCTTTTGTGGAAAGACCATTCTTCCTTCTGACACACTGAAGGTGAAGTGGGTGATGCTGAGGCCCTTCCTGATCTGTGAGGGTCTGAGAGCCCATTTTTGGCAAGAGGAATCTCCCCTTTCCTTTCTTTTCTGCTTGCTCTTTTCTCCTTGCCACCCAGAGCTCAGCACTCAGCAGGTGAGGGAGGCCTGGGCTTTTCCTGCTGGGAGGGAAGGCAGCCCAGCCCTGAGCACCTCCCTCTCTCCTCCTGGCAGTGTGTGCCAACTGCGAGGAGCTGGATGCCCTGGTGGTCACGGGGATCATTGCTGCGGATCTCCTCATCACCTTGGGGGTGCTGATCCTGGTCTACTACTTCAGCAAAGACAGGAAGGGGCGAGCAAGCCCCAGTCCTGCCCCTCGGCCAAGAGGTAAGAACCATCTCAGGCATCTCTGCTCTCCATGGTGGCCACTGGGCACTAAATCCCCCCAGAGTGTGAGGGAGCATCCTCTGCTCTCCTTGAGCTTCCAAGACCTCACCAAACAACCTCCTGCTTCCCACGTCTGCCTCTGTGCATGGGATGGGAGCAGCTGCTTTGCCAAATCTGCTGCCCATAAGGACGCATTTCCCTGCTGTGCTGGAGCCAGCCCTGCACGGCAGATGCTCCTGGCAGCAGTTGGCTCTTTGAAAGCTCTAAGCTCATAATGAAGCCATGCAAGTTGACCTGTGGGTTCATGGCATGACCCCGGGATCGTCGTGGAAGTCCCTCGTGCTGTGTTACCTGAATCATCCCAGGGATCACCTCTCTGTGCCTCTGTTGCAGGTCAGAAGATGCAGCGTCCTCCCCCCGTTCCAAACCCGGACTATGAGGTACGGAGTGTTTTCCGTCTCTCTGCTGGCTGGGGAGGGAGAGCCAGGTCGGGGAATGGGTAGCATTTACCCTTTGAAGAAGCATCCAGTCAAGCTCCAAGCTGCCCCAGGAATGGAGGAAAAGAGGTGTTGAGGGTGGAGCCCCTTCTCCTGGTGCTACCACAGGGATCTGGGAGCAGAACTGCAGCTGCCTGTGCTCTGCACACACCACACAGCAGTGCTGCACCTGCCCTGCTGTGCTTTTCCCAATGTGTTGCGTGGACTAAGATAAAGATTCCCAAACTAACATCTTTTTCCATCCCACAGCCCATCCGGAAAGGCCAGCGGGAAGTGTATGCAGGCCTGGAATCCAGGGGGTTCTGAAATTTCCAGGATGACAGGCTGGAAGCCATGGAAGCCAGCAGCACAGGGGCTAAACGCTGCTGCCCAGCTCAGTGCCAGCTCTGCTGAGGCATTTTGGGGTAAGCCAGGTCAGGCACCTGCTGTCCCACCCTGGTGTGTGCTTTGGTTTGACACCAGGGAACAGAAATCTGCAATTGGCAAGAGAAGTTTTCCTTCCCATTAAAGGGCTGCAGCCTCACCCATGGTTCCTGGCCTCCTTTTCCCTCACACTCCTCTCTGCTCCACTTGCATGCTCTGGTTGTCCCTTCCATTTAATTTCTGCCCCAAGTGCCTCCACTTCCCTCCAGGGCCTCCCTGGGCAGACAGTGGGTCCATCAGTGTCTGGCCTCTGACCTTGTCTAGATCTCACGTTCACAGCCTTGTCTCCGTTTGCTGCCTGGGACTGTAGCAAAAGGAGCAGAGGCATCAGTATATTAAAACCAAAATGGCACAGCAGCAGTGGGACAGGTTAGGAAGGGCCCGAGAGACGCTGTGCACCGTTTCTGGTCTAACACCAGAGCCACCCACGGTGCTGTTACCCAGCAGAGCAACAGCTCTGAGGAAAGGAAACAGCAGCAGTGATGGGGGCTGGGGGTGGTTTAACCCTTGAGTTTCAGTGTGGGGAGATAAACAGCCAGCAAGGCCCGTGCGCTCAGCCCCAGGATGCGGTTTGAGAGCCACAGCTGGGTTTACCATACAAGGCTCTGAGCAGCGAGCAGGGAGATGGCAAGATACAGAGAGCACTAACCCCCAGCAGCTCTGAAACCACTCTGGGCTGTATTCTTACCTCCTGCAAAACAGCACTGCTCCAGGGGTGCCTGCTCAGCCCAGCCATGCAGCCCGTTCCTCGGATGGGACAGGGAAGCCTGGACCGCTCTGGGCGTACAAGGTCTAAAGTTTTGCTTCAGGCTCCACTTCGGTGCTTCTGCCACTGTTTGTGGGGTGCATAAATGTGCAGGTTTGCCCTGTGTTTGCCCCAGCCAGTGCGATCCCACACCCTCCTTATCTCAGTGGGATCAGCACCCACCCAGTAGCAACATCTCTCTGCCTCTGTGCTTACCTGCACTAGAGAAATACCTCTTCGTCCTTCCCAGGGTGAGGTGCTGAGGATTCTCTCACAGTCTGGCTCTTGGATTTGTGCTTTTTCTGCTCCTTGGGTGGGATTAGCCACCTTTGCCCATTGCTTTAAGATCTGATGGTGGTGAAAGAGCTACAGACTGGGCAGTCTGCTGGTCACTGTTTTAATAAAGTCCTACCCAGATGGCTTTGCAGGTAAAAGGCAGGTGTTGGCATATTCTACCTGCAGTGGCCACATGGGGCTGACCCTTCACCGGAGCAGGAAAACCACTAAGACATTTTTCTGCTCCTCTAAAGAGCAAAGTGTTGCTGTGCAAGGACCCAACGCTGTAGGAAAACAGGTCCTTTCCTTGCTCACTGCCCACGAGGCTGATCACACACTGCTCCCTGTAAGGGCACCTGTGGGGCACCCACAGCTCTGCACACACGACATGTTGTTTGCTGGGTCACACCTGTCACAGGTTTGTGGCCAGTTTTTTACTGAGTGTTACCTCTTTGCTTCCTTTATACCCCTGAGCACTGGATTGCCTGAGGCACGGGGCACTTCTCAGCCTGGTCCTCTCTAAAGCCCAGCACCCAGATTCTGAGAAAAGCAGGAAAACCCAACCTACAGGTGTGTGCACCTGGCACAGGGAGGGTGACCTGGTTTCTGAGGTTTCCAACTGCTGGCTGATCCTGGCTGGTGTCTGCCTCCCACTTTGACCACACAGTAGTTGTTTCTCAGAGCTGGGGAGCACCAGTGTGCACCTTCCCAAGGAACAGATCCCATCCAGTGTGCACCTTCCCAAGGAACAGGTCCCATCCAGTGTGCACCTTCCCAAGGAACAGGTCCCATCCAGTGTGCACCTTCCCAGGGACCAGATCCCATCCAATGGGCACCTTCCCAAGGACCAGATCCCATCCAATGGGCACCTTCCCAAGGAACAGATCCCATCCAGTGTGCACCTTCCCCCGGGCCCTGGACAGACGGGACGGAGCAGGGAGGCTGTGGGACAGGCTCATCTTTAATGAGAGGAATATAGAAGTGCAGGAGGTCATGGAACGAGCACAGTGCCACAAGTGGCCCAACCTGGCACGGAGCAGGAGGGATCTCCGGGCAAAGCCTGCGTGCTGATGGAGTCACAGGCTCCAGAGTGTCCACACCTCACTTGCGGGCCCGGGCGGGTGCCAGCTGGCTGTACTGCTCATCCTCCCGCTCTCTGAGGGGCTGGAGGGGAAAAAAAGGGGGAGATGAGCTCCAACCATGCCTGTCCAGCCCTGGGAGGGGCAGCTGGCCCAGCCCTCTCTTTGCCAAGCCTTTTCCAAGTGTCCCTCCCCACACACAGAGCTTCACGCACAGAGTAAGAGATGGGGTAGCTGAGCTTGCCCCATCCGCTGGGTCACTTGGGGAGAGGCAGCTGCCCCACAAGAGAGCAAAATCCACCTCCAGGCATTGATTATCCCCCAGCAGACATGTCCCCATGGCCAGGCCAGGCCCACACCGCACATAGGTGTGCACCCACACTCACCTGGTAGAGCTGGTCATTGGCAATCAGGTTCTGCCTGTCAGAGGCTAAACAGAGAAAGAAGGTGGTCAGGGATCAGGGGAGCCTCGGGCAGCGTGGTGACTTTAAAACCAAACCCATCTGCAGCCCCTGGGTGCCACACACAGCCCCTGGAGGTGCCCGGGCCCTGTCCCCCCTCACCTCGTGACGTGTGTCCCCTGTC
Organism: Oxyruncus cristatus; assembly: GCA_013399855.1. Taxonomy (NCBI): domain Eukaryota; kingdom Metazoa; phylum Chordata; class Aves; order Passeriformes; family Cotingidae; genus Oxyruncus; species Oxyruncus cristatus. The sequence continues at coordinate 1,856,305 of VXAY01004698.1, read as the reverse complement.
GTGGCCGGTGACGCAGTACACGGCCACTGCCAGGAGCACGGTGGCCACGACGTCCGCGATCACGATCCCCGAGATGGTGGCAGCGTCCACCTCGATGCAGTTCTGGCACACTGGAAGCACAAAAGGACACAGACAGGCTCCAGTCCCAGGCCAGGAGAGACGTGGGATTGACTCTGGCTCCTTGTGTGACCCGGGGCAGTGGCACAAGCTGCCGTGTGTCCCCCAGCACTCAGCACAGGGCCAGAGAGTGGCCAGCAGTGCGGCAGTCACGGCACTCACTGGGGCTGCAGAGCTCTCACGGGGACACCAGGAACAGGGGAACCTGCAGCAAACTGGTGGAGCCACCCACAGACTCTGGGATGGAAACTCCAGGCAGTTCTGGCTCCAGAAAGCAGGCGTGCAGCACTTACTTCGATAGTGCACCTGGAGCTTCTCCTCTGTTGTCTCTCCTACTCTACACGTGTAGAGGCCTCTGGGATCGTCGTAAACTGCACTCAGCTCCAGCTCAGTTTTGTTTCCAAGCTCGTTCCCATCTTTCCACCACGTAACTTTACTTTGTTCACGTGCTGTACACTGCAAGAACACCTTCCCACTGGTTTCTTTCACAATTATTTTAGGTCCTGTACAAAAAAAAAAAAAAAAGAGCAGAGAGCTTCACCTCTGAGTTATCAACCCTCATAGTGGCGCAGAACTCAGAGCTCCTTCGTGGAGATGAAGCACGATGTCTGTCCCTGAGCAGCAGAAAGGCCACCGCAAAAAAAGCCTCTGGAGAAAGCAGATTGTCATTGCAAGGCAGGGTTATCACAGACAGTAACACAGGCAGCTCCGGGCTGTCACAGCACTGGTCTAGGGCAGGCAGAGCTGGCAGCAATCCCATCCTCACTGCACTGGTTCCTTGTTCTCCGTGGTCATTTGGAACCTCACATCCAGATGGAAAACACCACCAAGCTGTGGGGCTCCTTCCCAGTACCCTCCCAGCACCCCAGACCCCCTGGAGCATCTCCAGGGACCTCGGTGAGAGCCCAACTGACCCGAGGCCCAGAGACTCACCTTGGTTACCCCAGCTGGGCACAGCCAGGCTGGCCAGCACTGCCCAGACAGCCAGGGCCCTTCCCCTCCACATGGCACAGAGGTGGTGGTTCTGTCCCTTGCTCAGAGAGCTCCTCACCACAACTGCATCACTCGCCCCAGATCTGTGTCAGGTGCCGGATGCCGGGGGCTGGAGCCTCCCTCCCCCGGCAGCTGGGGATGGCTGAGGTGCTCCGAGACTGCCTCCTCACCCCAGCCCAGCCTGAGAGCCGTGGGAGGGCAGGGGAGGGCAGCTGGGGCTGTGGTGGTGGGTTCCCTGCAGCCACGGACCCTCCTGCAGCCAAGGGACCCCCACAGCCATGGACCCCCAGGAGCCGGGGATCCCCAGAGCCAGGGAACACGGCAGCAGCTGCAGAGCCCCCACCATCCATGTGTCCCCTCCAGCACCCCCAGGTCCCCCAGCATCCACTGGTGCCCCCCCAGCCATAGACCTCCAACATCTACAGGTCACCCAGTAGTCAC
>VXAY01004698.1:1780455-1854382 GCA_013399855.1 Oxyruncus cristatus | reverse complement strand
GCTGTCCCGCCGCGTCGAGGAGCTCAAGGCAGGGCTGGGCACGGGGGAGGGACGGCGTGGGGGACACAGCGGGGAGCGGCGCCGGCGCGGCCGAGGAGCCGGTGCGGACCCGCGTGTCCGCCCTGGTTCGGAGCGGGGTGTCCGGCCCGGAATGGCCAGCCCTGGCTGTCAGTCCGGGCTGCCCCAGCCCTGGCTCAGTCAGATGAGGGTGTCCAGCCTTGGGTCGGTCCAGGGTGTCCCACTAGCCCTGGCTCAGCCTGGGGTGTCCAGCTCCGGTCAGTCAGATGAGGTGCCCAATTCCAGGTGACCCCTGCTGTGCAGCCCTGGGTCAGGCCGAGGTGCCTCTCTGTGTCCCGGAGTCTTCCTCTGCGGATACATTCCAAACCCAACCTCACCTGGTCACTTTGCTGTGGCACTTGCTCCGGGTGACCCTGCCCTTGGCAGGGGGGTTGGACTGGGCGATCTCTAGAGGTCCTTTCCAACCCCAACAATTCTGGGCTTCTGTCCCAGCCCTGGTTCATCCTGGGGTGCCCCCATCTCTCACCCCTGCTCCTGGCAGTCCCGGTGCCTTCTCCCCGTGCTGACGTTGTCCCCCTCCGCTCCCTCTCCGCAGGGAGAAGTCTGCAACATGATAAACAAGAAGTACAACGAGTTCCTGCCCAGCATGCAGAGTGCAGAGGAGCTGGTGGCACAGGTGGATGGGCTGTCCAGCAACATCGACCTGCTCAGGGCAAGCATTGAGAATGAGGTGACTTCAGGGGGGGCACTGGGGAATTCCACACGGCTTCACCCCAAATCTGCAGCCCCCACCCCATTGTGGCATGTTGGGAGGGGACTGGGGGGAAGAGGTCACAGCCCCAAGGCTGCCAGAGCTCGAGGAGTGTTTGTACAACACTCTCAGGCACAGGGTGGGATTTTGGGGTGGGTGGCAGGGCCTGGAGCTGGACTCTATGATCCTTGTGGGTCCCTTTCCACTCAGGATATTCCATGATTCTGTGATTCTTGACTAGGTGACACCACCCCTAAGGAATGTCCTGAGGTGCCACAGGTGTGTGTGACAGCAGGGTGTAAGTTAAGAGCTGTCATTAAGGGATTGTGCTGTTGCTGTGCAGGTGGGAAAGTGTGTCACAGTGTCCTTCCCAGAGAAGGACCAGCCCTGGCTGTTGTAGGGGGTGTGACACGCAAACTGACTCATGTTGGTCCCACGGTGGTTTAGGGCAGAACAGCAACTCAAAAATCATACCTGTGCGTATCCAGTGAGGTCTTAAGGGGAACGTGAGCAGCTCCTGCAGGTCAGATTGAAGACTGACATTCTGGTTATTGTCTCTTTGATGTCCCAGCATCTGGAGTTCTGCAGTGGTGTTCACTGAGAATTGACTTCTGGCTCAGTTCAAGCATCCGTGTATTTTAAATGGCTGTGCTAAAGAAACACTGAAGTAATATTAACTGCATTTTAAGACTGAATTTCCTTACAGTGCCTTAAAAAAACCTGTAGTCTGGTAGGAACTGGATGATTTTTAAGGGCCCTTCCAACCCATTCTACAACTCTTATGTATTAGAAGAAAAACCAGTCTTATAAGTGGTACTAATGCTTTACTAGGAGTAAAATGGATGAAGCCTTTTTCCTCCTCACCAAATTATTCTAGTAAGAGAAATACTCTAAATCTCATGTGTGAGAGGAAGTGTGCCTGCTAACAATTGCTGTTATTTTAGGTCCAGCGAGATCTGAATGTGGCTGTTGCTGAATTTAGGGAGTTGAAGCAGCAGCTGGAGCGGGACACACTGGTCCTGAGTGTTCTGAAAAAGCTGCAGGAGGTGAGGAGGGGAGGTGGGGGGGGGGGCAGCTTAAAATCACACTCCTCAGTCTAAGACATCGTTCTGGGCTGCTCTTTTGAACATTTGTAACTCCCCTGTCTCTGTGTAGTTTCAAATTGTAGTTTAACAGCAGAGCTGTTGAGTCTCTTACATCTGAGTCTGTCTGGCTGTTGCAGTTTGACAGAGCCATTAAAGAGCACAAGACTGCCTTGCTGGAGAAGAAGTATGTTGCAGCAGCTCAGCAACTGGAAAAGGTAATAGTGACTTCCTGAGCATAAACTGCATCAGTTCCTTAGCAGGGGCAGCACTTGCCAGTGTTGTGTGTCTGATCCTCCCCCCAGGCACGGAGCAGCCTCAGGAACCTGGAATCCCGCAAGGGCTTCGAGCTGAAGATCCTGAGAGCGCTCGGCACGGAGCTCACGGTGCAGACACAGAACATGCTCTGCCACCTCGGGGAAGAGTGGCAGAAACTCATTGTGTGGCAGCTCCCTCCTTCCAAAGGTGCTCACAGTTCTGCTTTGTTTCACTGGTTTCTCTTCACTGTTTGAAATGCCTGTTTCCAGGCACCGACAGGATGGGAAATGCACTAAAACTGTTGGAGTAAGGTGGTTGAACGAGCTCTTTCTCTCTGAACATTGCTTCAGCTGCCACCTGAGGACTGAGTAGCTTCTCATATCCCGTTCTGACAGAGCTGGTGGTTCTTTGTGTTTAGAAAGCAGCCTGGAGGCAGTGGTGCACTCAGAGCTGCACTTACACACGATGCCATCCAAGGAGGAGGAGGTTGCTGGCCCACCTGTGGCGTCCGTGCTCCAGGCCTTGGCTGTCCTGGGAGAGCTGCACACCAGGCTGAAAGCTTTTGGTAAGACAGACCAGACAGACACAGCCCCAGTAGCCCATGGGGACAGGAATTCAGGCTTGGGGATGGATACTGAGATCCAGGTCACTCCAGCAGTACACTGGAAAATCTTTCTCTCCTGGCTTGTGTTTCCCATGAGTCTGAAGTGAATGCTGTGGTTCTTATTAATAGGAAAATATTTATCCTATTATTTACCTGGAATTATTTATTCTTTCCTGACAACTCAGTATCCTTTTAAATCTGTGACAGTATGGTTTCTTAGTCTGATGCTTGAAGAGTTACCTCATTAGCTGTTCCCTGGTACAGTTTATCAAGAGAGTGTTTCTTCCACTTCATGCAGAGTCTCTACATCCAAAGTGTCCAGGGCTGGACCTCACTGGAGCAAACTACCTGCCTTCTGCTGTTGGAAAACATACTTTTTTTCATTTTCTCAGGCCAGTTGTTGCTGAAATACATCCTCAAGCCGGTGATTTCCTACCCATCTCTGCAGCCACTCACCGAGGAACGGCCAGATGTGCTCATCCTGAGGTTTGAATCTGAGGAGCCTGCCTTGGATCAGTCCTCTCCCATGGAGGTTTTTGACAAGATCAAGCTTATTTTTGAAGTTCTCCACAAATATCTGCTAAGTAGGTAGCTTCTCCCTTTTGTAATTAGTCGATGATCAGGACCTTGTTCGTGTAATTGGAGCACAAGTTTCCAGAATATCTGGTTGTTAATCACTATTACATATGAGGGAAACGCAGGAGGAAAGCCTTTTGAACTGGTGAAGGGTCTGGTCCAAGAAACAGGTGTATTAAAATCCATTTGTATTCTCTGGAATCCAGATGTGCCTCTTGAGCAGCCTGGGGAGGACAGGAAGGATGGCAGAGTTACGCTGGCGGAGCTGCTGGGTGAGCTGATCTGGGAAGAGCTCTCCAACTGCCTCGTTCAGAACTGCCTGGTGAACTCCATCCCCAGCAACAGCAGCAAACTAGAGCAGTACACAGAGGTGGGTCTCAAAAAATCCCTCAGGAGGTGCCAGGTGCCCAGTTTGAGCACAGAGCCCCGGGTAGCCCGGGAGGACGTTTTAGTGCTCGGTGCTCTCCAAAACCTGTTCTCATCCCTTGCTTTCAGCTGAGCGGAAGTTTATACGAAGTTTTCATTTGGTTCTTTGCTTTTGGGAGACTGTGTTCATGTAAAACATGTGTCTGCTCTTCTCAGGTGATTAAATCCACAGAGGAATTTGAAAAGGCCTTGAAGAACATGCAGTTTTTGAAAGGAGACACGACTGACTTACTGAAATACGCCCGTAACGTCAACTCCCACTTTGCCAGCAAAAAGTGCCAGGATGTGATTGCAGCAGCCAGAAGCCTGATGACCTCAGAAATCCACAACACTGTAAAGGTGATGCAACACACAGTTTTTCTGGAAAAATAGGGGTTGGGGAACAATTGTCTTCAGCAGTCAAGTCCTTTTTTTTGTAGAGCACTCGGGATTATTTGGGGATCTTGGCAAACAACAATTTTTAAACATCTTTTAATAGTGCTGCAGTCTTGTGTTTACCTGGAGTGTTAAATCTCTGTCATTCAGTGCTCTGTAATCTTGCACAGTCTCCTTTCTGTGGGCTCTAAATTCCATTACTCCTCTCTCTTGTCTCCCCTTAGATCACACCTGATTCCTGTGTAACCCTCCCACAGCTTCCTGACCCTGGGTCAGGAGACCAGTCGAAAATGCAAAAGCCCTCCAACCTTCTGCACAATGGCACAGTGAATTTGGAGGGTGAGACCAGACTGAGCCAGTACACCTTCTCCCTGCCCACGTGCCGCATCAGCTCCTCCGTGGAGCAGCTCATGGAGCTGGTTTATCAGACCCTCCTGGAGGCCACAGTCAGCACGGACCAGTGGTAGGAGTTACTGATCAGTAATCTGTGTGTCAGAAGCTCACTGCCTCTAGCAGCACCAAGCATCTGTTAATAGGTTAAAAGAACTTTGAAAGAATAGAATATACCTAAAAATTAGAACCAGTCATTACAGTTGCTCTCGGTGTGGCTGGTGGATGCACCCCGGGGTTCCTGCGGGAGGTTGGTACGGCTGAGAACTCTGACTGCTCCCTGCAGTACTCAGATTAAGCAGCCTTTGGAGTTGGGTTTTCAGGGAACATTCAGGTGTCTTGTATTTTAGCTCTTAAAGCAGTGTAGTCACGGTGAACTCCCCAATGTGCACATGGCTTCCTGGGAGAGGTGCTACTGCAGTGTTCACTGATCTATCCCACCTTAGCTCTCAGTTGTTTAGAAACATCAAACCCATCTCTTCTTTCCAAACCAAGTAAGTGCTGGCACCCACTGTGAGCAGAGTTCTTGCTTTATGCTGGTGAAAGCAAAGAACTCCAGCTCTGCAGCTGGCAGGGCTCTTGAGAGAAAACAAATATTGAGGACCACATAAAGTCTGCTTTAAAAATCAGAGACCACAGCCCTGGAGCAGGATTGTTGCCCAGGTAACCCTTCGGTGGCAGAGAGGGGGCTGAGTGTTTGTGCACACCTGGTGGGGAAGGGACACTGTCCCCTTTGTTCCTGGGGTTTCACATGTCTCCCTTCTGAAGCTTTTCCACACTGAACTTAGGAGGTCACCGCAGCCTTTGTGAGTTTTCCAGAACGTTGACATGGCTGTAACTGATCCTGACAATCCACTCTTTGTGCCAGTGCTTCAGTGCTTATAAAGCCCTGTTTTGGAGAAGGCTGAGGGTCACCTGTGAACAAGACATTAATCCCAGTGCCAGGCTGACATGAACCTCATTTTCCCTGTAGCTGTGTGCAGCTCTTCTACTCCGTGAGGAGAATCTTCCAGCTGTTCTATGAAGTGGTGCCAGCGTTCCACAAGTAAGTGTGCCTGTGTGTGTTCCCTAGGGCCTGTGTTGAGAGGGAATAATGCTACTGGGACACTCCCACTTGGAGATTACTAAGGGCTTCCTCCAGCAGCAAAAAGCTACTATTAATCTATTACTAAATCATACCTGTGCAAAGTAGGTGCTTGAGGGTTTCCAAGTTGCCAGTCCACGAGCAGGGGGATGGCTGAGGTTCTTGCACGGTTGTATTTGTTGCCAGCCACGTAACATTGACCCCAGCTCTGATGCACAGATTTTTAATGATGTTTTTCCTGCAAAAAAAGGCAGCAATGAAGATTGAAAGGACAGAGTCCTGTCAGAGAACACTGGAGTGTTCCTGACAGGACTTCTCTCCCTTTTCCTCACCATAACTTCGCTGTAACAGAGTATAATTCTGTTTGAAAGTCCACAGCTAGAAAAAGTGTGGGATAACACATGGTTCTAATGCACCTTTCCTGTAGGAACTTTTGGGGATGTGACAAGTTCAGCGTTTTTATTCTGATTAATGCCAGTCAGGCCTGGCCCATTTTCTGCAACGCCTGCAGAGAGTTTCTCTAGGGTAGGCACGACTATTTTTTGAACAGATTAATAAATAAATACGTTTCCTCCTTCTCTCTTCCTCCTGCCTGGGGCAGGGAGAGCCTGCAGAAGTTCCCCCAGCTGGCAGCCATCCACCACAACAACTGCATGTACCTCGCCCACCACCTGCTCACCCTGGGCCACCAGTTCCGCTACCGCACCACCAACATCCTGAGCAACGGGGCAGCCTCCTTTGTGGACCTGGTGCCTGCCTTCAGGAGACTGGGTAACTCACCTTCCCCTCCCAAAATACGCTGCTGGGTCCCGTGGCAATTAACCCTGGCAGCTGGGGCTGAGTGCTTTGATGTAGGTGTGGCTGCTGACTCCCTGGGAGCAGGGCATCCTTGCTGTTTGTGGCGGCAACATTTTCTAAATTGGGAAGTCTTGGCTCTTTGGAACCCAACTCTTGTCCAGCACGTAGTTCCAAGAGCTATGTGTATTCCAGCACAGTGTTGTAGCACGGTATTTTGGGATCTGCTGCTCGGTCCTTTGATATCTTCTTCAGCTTATCCTGTGGAAACAAATTCAGAGGTAAGTTAGTGTGAGCTAACAGGAGCCATCCACAGTTAATTCTGCTACTCTGCTCTTTTTCAGAAGTGTTGTAGCAGTGCAAGCTGCACAAGAGCTTACTGGTTAAATTGGCTCTCTGAGACTGTTTAGGGACTGGAAATTCGATTAAAAATAAAACGCTATGGCAAGTTCATTATTCAGCAGTTACAGTCATAAATAGGCACAGCAAATTTAGTAATTGCTTAATTGCTTCTCTCTGCTTGCTTTTCCTCCTGAAGGGATGGAGTGTTTTAAGGCCCAGATGCGAGTGCAGAAGGGGGAAATCCTGGAGAGGCTCTCAAGTGCCAGGAATTTTTCTAACATGGATGATGAGGAAAATTTCCGTGCAGCAAACAAAGCAATAAGGCAGGTAAGGAAGGCAGTCAAAGCCAGACATCACTGTGTCTGCTGGTGTCCTGGGGAAGGTCCAGGGTGTAATCCCAGTCCTGTTTCAGCAGAGTGGAACTGTTAAAACAACTATTTTCTGACACGTTTGTGTGGGGTTCTTTTATCCTGGCTGTGTCTTTAGCAGGATATTTCATTGCCTTTTGCTTCTGTCAGCCTGGTTTCTGACCATATGTGGTCACCTTATCACTTGGTACCTTTCCTAATGTTCTTTTGATAACATGGAGGTAACAGAGCTGATAATTTCAGGTATTGCATCAGCTGAAGAGGCTGGGCCAGGTCTGGCAGGATGTCCTTCCAGTGAACGTGTACTGCAAGGCCATGGGGACCTTACTGAACACAGCCCTGGCAGAGATTGTCACCAGGATTGTTGCCCTGGAGGTACCTGCTGGGGTGGATGTGCCAGCCCTGGGGTGGTGGGGACAACTGGCATTTGTGACCTTGCTGATCCCAGGGTCAGATTTCAGGGGAACAGTTACCTTTCACACAAATTGTAATCCTGTGTCCACGGGAAACGTTCACAACACCAAGTTTTGATTTCACTTGGCACTCCAAAAATAAATTTCCCTGCTCCACTGTTAATGTTTTCTCAATTCCAGGATATCTCCGCAGAGGATGCAGACAGGCTGTATTCACTCTGTAGGATCATGCTGGAGGAGGGACCCCAAGTTTTCACCCCTCTACCTGAAGAAGAGAAGAACAAGAAGTACCAAGAGGAAGTTCCAGTCTACGTGGAGAAGTGGATGATGTTCAAAGAGCTGATGATCATCCTGCAAGCCAACCTCCAGGAAATAGTGGATCAGTAGGTGTCTTCCTTTCTCCCTTCTCAGTTGGTTCTCAGGAGCAGGGAGCTGGAAGTGTCTGACTCACCAGAGGCTCCCAACTCCGCTTCCTCCTGGGCATAAACCGCTTCCTTGTGTTCTTAAGGAGGTAAATGGGAATTTTGCAGACAGGCTTTAGGCATATTTAGGAGAAAGAAAAGGTACTGAGTGCAGGACTCACCTCCCAGCCTGGTGCTTTGTGTACCTGGCTAACCAGCTCTGGGCTGGGGCTGCACACGTACCTGGGTAGTGAGCACTGGAACAGGTCCTCAGAGGCTTGTCTTAATGTGCCATTTCCAGGCAGTTTGGTGAAATAAAGCCCTTCTCTCCCCTGCAGGTGGGCAGATGGGAAGGGCCCTCTGGCAGCCGAATTCTCAGCAGCTGAAGTGAAGAGTCTGATCCGAGCCCTGTTCCAGAACACAGAAAGGAGAGCAGCAGCACTGGCCAAAATCAAGTAACCCCACGTTTACACCTGCACTTTGCATCTTCTGATAAAGAAAGAGCAAACTGAGACTTTCAAATATTTTTTTGATTTGACCTTTTTTTATTTGTACTGGTATAAAAAGATGAGATTTGGGTAAGCGCGTCCTGGAGCTTGGCTGGGGGAGAAGGAACATTTCCTAGCTCAGTGTTTGAGGGGCTGGGAGTCTGGGACCAGGAACTCACAGGTGAGGAAGCCACAGACACCTCCTGCCACGCTTCCCACAGGAGGTCTGCCCAAGTCCAGGTTTTCCTTCCAGAGCTGGTGGGTGTCCTGGTGAAGGAAAGATGCTTTTGCTGATATTTGCTAGTTCCCATTCTCTAGGATTTCATCTTCCTGTTCAGCCCAGCATAGGAAAACAAATCAAACCTTGTACCCAGCACCTCCATGAGCACAGGCACTGCTGGCAGACAAGCCTCCCCCCGAGGTGCTGTGTAACCTCATCTCAAACTGGCCTCAGGGTCCTGGAGAGGGATTTTTATTGCTCAGTGGTGACTCATCTATGCAGTTCTACATCAGGGGGCCTGTAGCCCCTCTCTGTCTTACCTCTTCTGTCCCTGCAAATTCCACATGAAACACACTCTGAGAGCTCCTGATATCCTCCCAGGAATGCTGAAGTGCCAAACTTAGCTCTTTCCCACCTCAGGTTCTCCTGAGGGACAGACCTCAAGAGAGCAACTATTTAGGGGGGATTTCAGGAAAGTAGATCCTGTGCAGAGTGAACTGGTGATCAAGTCACAGGGTTTTGCACAAGTAGCAAAATTCTCTTATTTCTCATGGAAAATATCTTAAAACTCACTTAGAATTTTTCAGTCCCGCTTTACCAGCTGTAGAAGCCACTTCAGCCCCTTCTTTTGTGTTTGTGTTGGCTGTGAACTGGGTAGCTCTGGTGTCTTTCTGCTATTGTATTTTCTGTCCTTTAAGAATAACGATAGAAGTGGAAACAAAGGGAATGAAAGGTGCACTCGTAGCATTGTCTTTTCTAGCCACAAAAGGCTCTGGTTTAGATTTTGAGAAATGTACATTTAATTGAAAAACTCACCAAGAGCACTCACTTAAGTTAGCCCAGAGGCCAAGATACTGCACACGTGGAGCAAAGTTCTTCCTGCCCTGTAGTGCTCACAAAAGTTTCAGTCACAGAGCTTGGGGTTTTTAATCTGTTATATCCTGTTGGATCCTTTTCATTTGCAGTTTTGTCCAACTTCTGCTCCCATTCCAAGCATTTCTGCAGGGCCTGAGGCCCTGACTTGTGTCACCCAAGTCCTTGCAGAACCCTTCTGCTCTGGTTTAACTGGTGTGAGGAGGGGGAAATCCAGTCTAATTGGCAGTTAGACCGAGCCCAGCACATGGAAATGCATCAGGGAATAGAGATACTGAAGCAGAATCTGAAGAGAATCAAAACTCAGCTGTTTCTTTTCTTCCCCTCCAAGTGATTCACCCAAAGGCTGAGAGTAGTGCCCTTACACTGACATCTCATAGGATCCCCTGTCCCTTTTACACACAGCAATCCAAAAAATCACCCGTTTTGAAAAGCACCACTTCTCCCGTGTTTATTGTTCACAGAAATGTAATTTGCTATTTTCTTTAATAAACTATTTATACTGAGCGTGTTTGGGGTTCTGTTCAGGTTACAGTGACAGGATGAATCCCTCCCAGACCGTTCTCCCCTCATGACGTGGAGAGGACCAAGTGTAGCTCTGTGAAGTCCCTCCTTGCCTGAGCTCTAGTAGATCTAACAAAATAAATGAAAGGAAAACAGAAAGAGGAATCAGTACTGTAGAAGAGGTCATCCCAGAGGCTCATGGGTCAGGGGGAGTGACAGAAAGAGTTCAGTGGGATGCTGGCACTGGGATTTGTCTATGGAAGATGCAGGGCTGTGGAGCTGGCTGGGCACACACCTGGGCTTACCTCAGTGACCTGGTAAATCCAGGGCAGGAGCTGGGCCACGTTGGTGTAGACCCCGGGGTGGTTGGGCTCAGCACAGCCCTGGCCCCAGCTCACGATGCCCACCAAGCGCCACGTGGAGCCATCCCAGCACACGAGGGGGCCCCCACTGTCCCCCTGGGGGCAGAGCCAGGGCTGAGGGAGCTGCTCTGCCCCACGGGCAGGTCAGGCAGATCCCACAATCCCAGACTGCTTTGGGTGGGAAGGGACAGTTCATTGAGAGCCACCCCTGCCATAGGCAGGGACACCTTCCACTATCCCAGGTTGCTCCAAGCCCCGTCCAACTGGACAGATTGGACACTCCCAGGGCTGGGACGTCCAGAACTGGGCAGCCTGCCTCCCCAGGGACCTGGTCAGGCTGGTGTCTCCCAGCCGGCTGTGGAGGCTGGCAGGTGGATCCACGCCCATTCCAGCATTCCCAGTGCTCCCAGCGCTCACCTGGCAGGCGTCCACCTGGCCGCGGGGGTAGCCGGCACAGAGCATGCGGGCCGTGAGCTCCCCCGGGTACATGCACGAGCTGTTGCACCGCCGGGTCCCGATCAGGGGCACCAGGGCCTCCTTCAGCGTCCCGGCCACCTGCGCTGGGGTGGGGAGAGGGGAGCCAAGAGGGAGAAACGAGGTCTGCAGGGAGCAGCAGGGGCGAGCAGGGCCCCAGCTGGGGAAGGCAGAGATGGGAAATTGGGATTACTCGGTGGCATTGGTACGGCCAGGCCCACAGGAGCTGTGGGTGTGGGGCGCGGGCTGCCGGAGCAGGGCTGGGGCGAGGGCAGGGCGTGCATTTGGAAGCTCACACGTGGAGTGGAGGGGGCTGGATGGGGCAGTGGGGAGCAGGGCGAAAGTCCAGGGCAGTGCTGGGGGACAGGGACAGGATGGGAGCTCACCTTGGTCAGGTGAGGTGTAGCCCCAGCCAGAGACCCAGCACTGCGTGCCCTGGAGCAGGTCCTGGTGGGAGGGCGGCAGGCACACGGCTCGGATGGCAGCTGGGGAGAAGGGGACAGGGAAAGTGCCAGGGCAGCAGGGACAGCTTTGCCAGGAGCAGCCAGGGAAGGGCTGCAGAGCCCTCAGCTGGCTCACAGATGTGAAAGGCTCTGGGCATCCTGCAAGAGCATCAAGGCCAGCCTGGATGGAGCTTTGAGCAACCTGGGATAGTGGAAGGTGTCCTTGCCCATGGCAGGGGGTTGGAAAGGGATGAGCTTTAAGGTCCCTTCCAACCCACACCATTCTGTGATGCTGATCTTGTCAGAGCTGCTCTGAAGGGGCAGGTTCAGAAGAGGCTCATTTTTGGGCAGCTTTTCACGGTGGGACAGGACAGACAACTCCACAGAAGGACACAACTTCTTACCTGAGAAATTCAGGGGCACTCGGAGCTTCATGAGGGCGATGTCGTAGTCGAGGCTGTTGTGGTTGTAGAGCGGGTGGTGAATGATCTCCTGGACTGGCACCCCGGCCTCCTGCCTGAGGGAGCCGTGGGTGACAATCCCCGCAAACACCCGCCAGGCAGAGCCCTGGAGCCTCCTGGAGCTGAGCAGAACACAGAACACAGCGTGCCCTGACCCGAGGGCAGCGGGCACCGAGGGCCGGGGGACAGCAGGGTGGGCAGGGGGGCCTGGGGGTACCTGTGCACGCAGTGGGCTGCCGTGATGATCCACTCCCGTGCCAGCACCGAGCCCCCGCAGCGGTGCTGGGAGCCCTGGCACACACTGACCTGCCAGGGCCAACGCCCAGGGGGCACATCTGCCCCCCCGACCACCCGCACGGCCCCGGCGGGCAGCCCACACTCTGCAATGGGTTAGCACGGGCTCCAGCCCCACACCCGCTCGCTGCAGGGCCAGGGCAGCGGGTGCAATGGGAGGAAAGATCCAGGCAGGGATCCAGGGGACGTGGGAGAGGAGGGAATGGCTCACCTGAGCACTTCAGAGCCACGATCCACCCTGATTCACAGCTGCTGCTGCGCGGAGAGAAACAGCAGGAATAAATCCTCCTGGTCAGGATAAACAGCAACCAAAACCCCGGGGGTGGCTGCAGCACTTCCCAAAGGGGCTGTTTAGTGCACAGCACCTGCACACTTTGCTGTGTTCTTAAGTCGGAAAGAAAAGGCTTCAGCCAACTCTGCTTCCCCCAGAGCTGCCCTTACCTGACCTGCCACAAGTCTTCCAGGCTCCCTTCCCGGTGGGGTCTGACCTGCAGGAACTGCTGCTCGTCGTTCACCCTGACATCCCTCACGTTCACTCCTTTCTGATGGGTCATTCTGCGAAAACGACAGGAATTGCCCCAGGAAGGGGATCAGGAATGTGACCCTGCCACAGGAGCAAACACAGTCCTGCAGCTCTGGCAGCTGGGAATGAACCTCTGGGCAGGCAGGATCTTCGGAGCTGTTCTCGCAGGTCCCCGGGTCATCCCAAGTCCCAGGTTCCACCTGCTGCCCTGACAAACCCCCAGCCTTCAATCTCCTGCTTTTTGCCAAGATCACCCCCCTCGGAAAAGGGCAAAGAGGGGCCCAAGCAGCTGCCTCTGCCGTGCCCACCTGAGGAACCCGAGCTGCTGGCAGAGCAGGGTGCCCAGGGAGCGATTCCAGCCCTCGTGGCACACCAGGAGCCAGCCAGGACGTCCTTCCAGCTGAGCTTCCAGCAGGGAGTTTGCCGTGTTGATTCTGAAAGACACTAAAGCCACTCCATTACAGACAACCTGCGAGGCCCTTTCCAGCGTTCTGTGCAGAGTCGCACACGGCTAAAGCAAGAAAACCCCACCCAAACCCCCAGAAAGAGCCATTTGAGCAACTAGAAACTAGAAGTGATCCCAGTCACACAGTGGTCACAGGCAAAGGAGCCCTGCAAGAGTTGCCTTTGCCGTGGGATCCCCCCGTGCAGTCCTGGGGGAAGCAGCAGGACTTCGAAGGAAAGCAAAACAACTGCAAAACGCAGCTAGTGGGTCAGCAGGAGATGTTCGTTCTTGAAGAGCCTCTTTTCTGTTCTGTCTGGGCTTGGCAGAAGCCCTCTCCCCACCCTTTTTGGCAGCAAGCAAAGACACAAACCTGCACTGGGAGCCCCCCGGACCACGGGCTCTTCCTCTTCCCCGTCGCTGCACGCTGGGATCGCATCCGGCTCCTGCGGCGGGGGGGACCCCTGCTCTGGCTGAGGCTGCTGCAGGTGCTTCACTTCAGGGAACACAGAAGGGGGTGCAGATGGACTCACACAGCCTGGGCAGCACCCAGGGTGCACAATATTGGGGACAGTCCTGCACTGCCACTGGAAGAGGGGAATGAGCCTCTCTGGCACCACAGCAACCAGCAGCAGAGCCTGCACCAGCCACACCTCTCCACCCCAAGCCACAGCTGACTGACCAAGGAGCTCCCGTCACCACCTCCCCCCAGTGCTGACCCCCCAAACTCGCAGCAGGGCTGTCTGGGGAGACACTGACCCAGCAGCCACGTCCCAGACACCGTCCCCGCCAGCAGCCCGGCGACCCCGAGCAGCAGGAACAGCCTCCTGAGGGTGCAGAGAGTCCCAAAAGATGCCTCAGCAGGATCTTTAAAAGAGGGACAGAGGATCAGCGTGGTTTGTCCACCTCTCACAGCTCTCCCAAGCCCTGGTGAAGCCCCTGGGTCGCTGTGCAGCCGTTTCTAGGGCTCAGTGCTCCTCTCCCGCAGCACCGGGAGGAGCTGAGCTAAGGCCGTGGATTCTGTGGGCGTTCAAGGCTCAGGGCACCCTCCCCATTCCCAAAACCCACAAAGAGCTCACCCACGTGTCCCAGGGAGGGCTGTGTCCCCTGTGCCCCCCTCCTCAGCTCGGCTGTCAGGCTCCCTGGGCTGTGCACGGCATCCTCGATGCAGTTCGGGTTGTCGGGAACCCGCTGGGGTAAGTCTGGACTCTGGGGAGAGGAGCAGAGTCCAGGGAGCGGATCAGTGCCAAGGCTGGGTGTGGTGGAAGGGGACAAGCTCTGGAATTCCCTCTCACCATGGCAGCAGGAGCAGAGCTGTGGGAGCCGAGCACACGGATCTCCAGTGACCCAGCTCGGGTTCCCCAGCACGACGCGGTGCATGCGCAGCGGCCACGCTCCAGGGACTCCTTGTTCCAAACCCCCCTTCTCCCACTGCAGGAGCAGGGGGGGGATCATCCAGCTGCCCCCGTCCCGCCCCTCCATCCCCCTGCTCCCAGGAGCTGCTCAGGCTGGGGAGCCCCAGGGGAACCTTCCCATCCCTCCCCGGCACCTCACCCAGCGAGATCAGCAGCTGTTGAGCTGCCTCAGCTCTCAAACCCGCCTCCCACCTGCTGCCCCCTTTTCTCCCCCATTACCTGCCATATGAGAAGCCCCAAGTGCTGCTGAGGGGCAGTGGCAGCGCTCAGGCTGTTGGTGTGAGTGGGGGGCTGCAGTTCCAGCCAGCCCTGCTGGCCGTGAGCACCTTGAGGAACAGAACATCCCGGGCTGGGAAAAGATCAGAAAAGAGCCCGGAGCTGCTTTTTATCACATCTCCAGCCAGGGGCCTGCCAGCTGTGACACGTAAAGGACAGCTCTCCTGCCCACAGGCTGCACTGGGGACATGGTGAGGGCTGGTGGGTCCCTGCCACTCGGGGGAATCCTCCCCACCCCGTGTGCCCAGAGATCCCAGGGAAACAGCCCCCCCTGCCCAGGTGCTGTAGCACACCAAGAGCAGCAAAGGGCAGGCAGCAGCTCTCAGCTCAGCTTCTCGTTTGTAATTGCTTGTTGCTGAAAGACGCCGGGGCCCCACGGGAGGGGGAGAGTTTCCAACCCGTGGCCTGGGTACTGGCTGGGCCATGGTGGGGCAGGAGATGCTTTTCTTACCAGTGCAGAGCTCTTTGTGGAACAGAAATCCCCTGTGCTGCTGCATCCCCTCATCCTCCTCTGATCCAGGGGATGCTCCACCGCAGTTGTCACACCCGAAGTGCTGCCAGTCCCCAAAAACAACAGCAGAAACAGACTGAAAGGGCTCTCTCATGAAAGAAGGACTTTTCTTATTCACACACTTCTCCACCCCTGCAAGGTACAGCTGATGGCTTGTTGCTCAAATCACCAACGAATTTTTAATGCTATTTAATCAAGGAAACTCCCGTGAGTGTTTCATGACCCACAGGGTTGTGCTGACCCCGAACAGGACCAGGTGTGTGGTGGCACAAACCCACCCTGTGCTGGGCAGCTGGGGTGAGAACAGGGGGTATGGCTGGGCATGGATTTTTTCTCCAGGCCCCCCCATCTCATTTAGTGTTTAGGCCAGAAAGCAAAGGATGGGGCTGCAAATACCCCCCAAAATCATGGCTTGGTTCAGCCTGACCCTTTTCTGCTCGTGGTTGTGCTGTACTGGAGCATCTCCTCAGCCCAAGGAGGACTGTAGATGGTGCTGGAGCACCAGTGGGAGAGGAGAGAACAGCAGAGGCACAGAAATCAGCCTGAGCATCCTCTGCTGTTCTGGGTACAGAGGAGAGGAAGGACTCACCTAGGCTGCTGCTCCCAGCCCAGGCCCAGAGCAGTTCATCTCCCCTCCGAGTATCCCACACCCTGAGACTGCCAGGAAACCAACCCTGGCTAAAGTTAAATGAAGATGCCAAAGTTAATTGAAGATGTGAGCACAGCCAGCAAACAAACCCGACCAAAACACCTTCACTGCAACAAAACCCAGTGAGTAGGGATCAGCCCATGCAGGGGCAATGATAAACCAGAGCAGATTCCAAAAGGAGACACGCAGGAGCAGGTGAAAAATAAAGACACATCCCTCAGCCCATGCTGCCTCCCTGCTCTGAGTCACGCTCACTTCTCCCTTTAAAACTCATTAAAAGAAGATCAATATTTCCACCCATCCTGCTTGCCTGCAATGAGGAAACAGTGCCTGGATTGAGAGAGCTCTCCAAATTAAACATTGGGCACACAGATGAAAAAGGGAGGAAGGGGGACAGCAGCAAAGCTTTTTCCTCCCCGTTTTCATCCTTCTTCCGTGGCCCTGCAGAAAAAGGAAGCGCAAGAGAAGCGACAGTGGTGGCAGAGCCTGGCAGCTGCTGGAGTGCCCGTGGAACAGGGGTACCTGGCACGTTGCAGAGGTGCTGGGAAGCATTAGACATTCCCTTCGTCATTTTTCTGACTTATTCCCAGTGAGACAACCTCCCCTTCCCCACTGGGAGCAGCGAGCAGAGCACAGCTGAGGAGAAAGCAGCCAGGGGTCGTCTGCTGCTGTGACCCCGAGGCTGACGAGGCCGTGGCTGTGCACAGCCTTGTGAAGGGAGGGGTTCTGCCCTTGAGCTCTAACAAGCACAAATGGTCTCCAGTTCTTCTGCTGAGATCAGCAAGAAAGGGTCAATAACTGGCACATAAAACTGTGCATTCAACAGCCCTCCCCCCCCCGCTGCCCTCCAACCTCCCAGTTTGAGGATGTCAAACCACCTTTCACAGCCAGTTACTGAGCTTCACCTGCTTTAATTCTCTGCTTTAGCCTGTGCTGATGGNAGAGCAGCAAAGGGCAGGCAGCAGCTCTCAGCTCAGCTTCTCGTTTGTAATTGCTTGTTGCTGAAAGACGCCGGGGCCCCACGGGAGGGGGAGAGTTTCCAACCCGTGGCCTGGGTACTGGCTGGGCCATGGTGGGGCAGGAGATGCTTTTCTTACCAGTGCAGAGCTCTTTGTGGAACAGAAATCCCCTGTGCTGCTGCATCCCCTCATCCTCCTCTGATCCAGGGGATGCTCCACCGCAGTTGTCACACCCGAAGTGCTGCCAGTCCCCAAAAACAACAGCAGAAACAGACTGAAAGGGCTCTCTCATGAAAGAAGGACTTTTCTTATTCACACACTTCTCCACCCCTGCAAGGTACAGCTGATGGCTTGTTGCTCAAATCACCAACGAATTTTTAATGCTATTTAATCAAGGAAACTCCCGTGAGTGTTTCATGACCCACAGGGTTGTGCTGACCCCGAACAGGACCAGGTGTGTGGTGGCACAAACCCACCCTGTGCTGGGCAGCTGGGGTGAGAACAGGGGGTATGGCTGGGCATGGATTTTTTCTCCAGGCCCCCCCATCTCATTTAGTGTTTAGGCCAGAAAGCAAAGGATGGGGCTGCAAATACCCCCCAAAATCATGGCTTGGTTCAGCCTGACCCTTTTCTGCTCGTGGTTGTGCTGTACTGGAGCATCTCCTCAGCCCAAGGAGGACTGTAGATGGTGCTGGAGCACCAGTGGGAGAGGAGAGAACAGCAGAGGCACAGAAATCAGCCTGAGCATCCTCTGCTGTTCTGGGTACAGAGGAGAGGAAGGACTCACCTAGGCTGCTGCTCCCAGCCCAGGCCCAGAGCAGTTCATCTCCCCTCCGAGTATCCCACACCCTGAGACTGCCAGGAAACCAACCCTGGCTAAAGTTAAATGAAGATGCCAAAGTTAATTGAAGATGTGAGCACAGCCAGCAAACAAACCCGACCAAAACACCTTCACTGCAACAAAACCCAGTGAGTAGGGATCAGCCCATGCAGGGGCAATGATAAACCAGAGCAGATTCCAAAAGGAGACACGCAGGAGCAGGTGAAAAATAAAGACACATCCCTCAGCCCATGCTGCCTCCCTGCTCTGAGTCACGCTCACTTCTCCCTTTAAAACTCATTAAAAGAAGATCAATATTTCCACCCATCCTGCTTGCCTGCAATGAGGAAACAGTGCCTGGATTGAGAGAGCTCTCCAAATTAAACATTGGGCACACAGATGAAAAAGGGAGGAAGGGGGACAGCAGCAAAGCTTTTTCCTCCCCGTTTTCATCCTTCTTCCGTGGCCCTGCAGAAAAAGGAAGCGCAAGAGAAGCGACAGTGGTGGCAGAGCCTGGCAGCTGCTGGAGTGCCCGTGGAACAGGGGTACCTGGCACGTTGCAGAGGTGCTGGGAAGCATTAGACATTCCCTTCGTCATTTTTCTGACTTATTCCCAGTGAGACAACCTCCCCTTCCCCACTGGGAGCAGCGAGCAGAGCACAGCTGAGGAGAAAGCAGCCAGGGGTCGTCTGCTGCTGTGACCCCGAGGCTGACGAGGCCGTGGCTGTGCACAGCCTTGTGAAGGGAGGGGTTCTGCCCTTGAGCTCTAACAAGCACAAATGGTCTCCAGTTCTTCTGCTGAGATCAGCAAGAAAGGGTCAATAACTGGCACATAAAACTGTGCATTCAACAGCCCTCCCCCCCCCCGCTGCCCTCCAACCTCCCAGTTTGAGGATGTCAAACCACCTTTCACAGCCAGTTACTGAGCTTCACCTGCTTTAATTCTCTGCTTTAGCCTGTGCTGATGGCTCCATCCTTTCCCATACAAAAGCTGAGTTCTTCCCCGGGGATATTTTACAAGACATTTAGTGACAGGACAAGGGGGAGTGGTTTCAGACTGNCCCCCCCCCCGCTGCCCTCCAACCTCCCAGTTTGAGGATGTCAAACCACCTTTCACAGCCAGTTACTGAGCTTCACCTGCTTTAATTCTCTGCTTTAGCCTGTGCTGATGGCTCCATCCTTTCCCATACAAAAGCTGAGTTCTTCCCCGGGGATATTTTACAAGACATTTAGTGACAGGACAAGGGGGAGTGGTTTCAGACTGGCAGACAGGAGGTTTAGACTGGATATAAGGAAAAAAAAAATCTTCCTTGTGAGGGTGGTGAGGCCCTGGCACAGGTTGTCCAGAGAAGCTGTGGCTGCCCCTCCTGGACCATCTCCTCCCTTACCTCATTTCTTCTTCCTCCCCTTCCTCTCCTTCCGAACAAAAGTACCTCCCCACGAGATAAGGCAGCTGCTGGAAGCCTGTAATGAGAGAAATGGCCAAAAGCAACAGCCTGAAGACCTGCCTGGTCCTGGCAGCAGCCTGCCAGATCTCATCAGGGATGATGAACCCTGGATTGTGCCTTCCCAGCAGTGATGCTGCGGTCAAAATAAATTTAAAAAAGTATAAAAAATTAATAATAAGCTCCCAAACAGCCTCCAACACCCCCCCCCCCACCACTACCACCTCAGGCAGAGGGATGTGCTGGCGTGAAGGAAGGGAGTTTATGAGTTTATTTGCCTGATCCACCTCCCACTGCAGCACGGAGGCACATGCAGAGCAGAACCCATCCACTGCCCTGCTCCAGCCTCTTTCCCGAGGCAATTTGCTGTGTAATGATTATGGAGTTGAGAAGGCAATTTCAGGAGAACTAGTTTCTCTCCAGAAGGAATTGAATAGAGGAAGTATTATAACCCATACACTAATTTATTTAAAAAGCAGCTGGCACCACGTGAGGCAGGCAGGGACAATTTAGAGGCAATTCTCTGCAGAGACTGTTCCAGGCTCCCCAGGCCCAGGGCAGGGCACCAGCCCTGCCTCAGACACTGCAGGATCCAGAGGCTCTGGCTCCAGACAAGCAAATACTGGGACTTCCAAGGGCAAGGGGGACAATTCCCAACTCCTGAGGGGGCACAGACCTCACTGCCCTCCCGTGCCCCCACGTCTGTGAGGTCTCTCTTGTGACTGTCACTTCCTTCAGACACCCCGTGCTTCCCAGGGACACACAGGCAGGTGTGACTGTGAGTTATTTGCTGCTCGTGTGTTTGTGCTTCTTCAGAGGACACGGAGCCAGCGAAGGGCTGGGCCCTGCCTGCTCAGCCATCACCTCACAAGGGCAGAATTCAGAGATGCCAGGGACGAAACGTTTCCATCGTCTGCATCGTGTTCCAGCACAAAGCTGTCCTGAGGGATTTCTCCTCGGAGACAAGTGAGAGAACAATAATTGTTAAGGAGCAATTAATACTACGCTCCTTTCCCATTTCCAAACAGAGGTCGTTTTATCACCGTCAGCTGACTCTCTGCCCTTGCAAATCGCTGAGGACCTAAATCCCAGGGAGGGAAAAGGGAAGGGCCTTCAGGAGACTGGATGGCACTGGTTGTACCCACACCCCCTGCCCCAAACCCCAGCTGGGAAATGCCCCCAGGGTGGCAGCAGGACAATGCTGGGAGCAGTTTGCCTCTGCAGATGGCACAGAGAGAGGAGCAGAGACAGGCTGTGCCCCGGGCTGGCCTCACATCCCCGCCCAGACAGGCAGCCTGACGTGTGGCTGTGAGCTATGGCAGCCCCCTGCCCTCTGCTGCAGCCCCGATGAAGTCACGCTGATGTCACGGTGGGGAAGGGCTGCCAGGTCCTGCCTGTGCTGGGAACAGGGAGCTGAGCCCGCTCTGTCCAACCCCTTCCCCCGGCAGAAACAGAACTGCCGACAGAACACGGCCCATCTCGGAAGTTTTCAGCGACTCCTCAGACGTGGGCTGGCCAGAGCTCCTCCAGGGGGAAATACAGGGGATCCTGACGTTAGTCCTCCCGTTCTGCCCTGCCACCAGGCTGAAGGGGAGACCCAGGGGGGCAGGGGGGTGTGAGTCCCTGTGTGCTTTCCCCCTCCAGCCTGAACAAATCCAGCAGTGAGGAATCTGCCTGACCTGCAGAGCCCCCAGCCTGCTGGCACAGAGCTTCCACCCCATCAGCTTCTCCTCCCGCCAAGGGCACGGGAGAGTCGGGGCTCAGAGAGATGTTCCTCAGCTATCAGAGCCTGCAGTTCCAGCAGATGCTTTTCCTGAACCCCTGCCCCTGTTCTGGGGGATGTTTCTCCCAGGATTTCATCCCAGAACAGCCACGTCAGTAAAGCAGGTGCTGGTTGTGATTTCCTCTAGAAAAAACTCTCTATTGTGAGCTTCTTTGGAAAAAGAACATTCCTAAGCCAGGCTGTGCCCACCTCACCCTCTGAGCATCCACAGAGGCACCTGCAGGGCGTGGCCTTACCTGCCCCAAAATCACTCCCTGCTCTGCTCCCGGAGGGGTCACTCAAGTCCACGCCAGGGGCAGCAGAATCCTCCCTTTCTGGTTCTTTCTCAGGCCCAAGCAGCACATTGCATTTGGAGACCCTTTCTGCATCGTGTGCTTCCCAGGGGACACACATCCTTGGCAGGGCTTTGGGTCTATGAGGTAGAAAATCAAGTTGCAATCAAGGTCCTGCCAGAGAGTTATCCACCTGTGAAGATGTACAGGTCTCTGGGCTGCCATCAGAGCCTGCTAAACACCCAATAAAATTAACTCCGGGCACTCAGGGGGAGCCTCTGCTTTCTCTGCACAGTTAACCTGCCAACATTCCTTGGAAATCTGTCATTGTTCAGCTCAGCAGCTCCTCACTCAGTAACAAAAAGGTGTATCCAGGAGTGGGTGCATGTTCCTGCCAGCCTTGCCTGCAGGATACTCCAGTGAGAGGCTACTAAACCCAACTTCCTCCTTAGGAACAGCAATTAAGGTTTCCCCAGCCACCAGCATCATCTTTCCTGTACTCAGCTCCTTGTTGTATCCTCAGAATGATTTTTTTCCCCTCCCCAACAGGGCACAAAGTCATGGCCAGTGCTGTTAACCAAAAGCATCTTCCTCAAGCTCACTCACACAGCCTCGTTATGGGCCCTAATTAAATAATTACACGTTTTCATTCTTGTAATCACAGCCCCTACTTATGTAAATAAATACGCTGACAGCAATTACAATATTAGTAAAAGCTATTACAAAATATAAATTCAGTTCAAGAGAAAACCACATCAGGGAGCTCCTGCCCGGGTCCAATCCACCTCCAGATAGAGAATTCACCCCCCTTATGCCACATTTACCAGTGCCAGGCCCAGCAACAATGCTCCAAGGAACGATATTTGGGGAGGTGAAATTCCAAAATAGCCTGTCCTTCACCTTTGTTATTTATTTCCTCCCATAAATTCACATGAGGTTGTTACTCAGCACTTTAAAGCAGTGGCCTTGATGCCTCCCCGAAGGAGCTCAAACAAAAAATTCCCTTTTCTCTTGCTACTTCACTTGTGCACGCAGCAGTTTGGCAAACCCAGCCCTTCTGCAGCTCAGGAATTACCAGATTCACAGGGCTGTCCCTGCCAGCTGGGGAAGGGAAAAGAGAAAAAACCAAACGGGATTTCAGTCTGGAACTGCCGCGGTACCTATTTATTAGCTCGGATGCAGATCAGCCCAATTTACCCCTCCTGCAACGGGCTCAGCTGTTTTCCAGGAGCAAACTCCTCTTCAGAACCCGGTGCTCTCAGTAGGTGCGAGGTTTGAAGGCAACGAGGACATTTCTCTACATGACAAAAATCCCTTGGCATTGACTCCTTCACTTCTCTGCCCTCCCCAGCTCCTCCTGCCCTTTCCTTTGCCCGTCAGACACTTCCCATCCTGACGCCTTGTGGAAGCAGAGAGTCCCTCTGCACTGCCCATCCCAGCACTCCTTCTACACCAAGGGATCTGTGCTGGCAGCTGACATCCCACTGAGCCCACTTTGCCTCCCTTCTTCTCTGCCAGACAGTCCCTCACTCAGTGACAGTTTTGGGGGGAATAAAAGCAGGAGACACACTTTTAGGATCACCCCTATTTCACACCACACCTCAGTGCTGCTAAGGTTTACGTGGGAGAGGGGGACTTTTCTTTCACTGCACAGTTAAGAAAGGAAGGGAAATCCTGTCACAGGGGTAAAAAAAAAAGGGGGGGGACGACACAAGGAGCCGAACCCTGTCAGCTGGAAGCTGCTCACTGAACAAATCGGGCTGGAGCTGGAAAACGTAACTCGTGGATGTGACTAATTGCTCACCTCCCCTCTGCCTCAGGCGCAGGGCTGCATCCAGCGGCAGCTGAGCCCCTGCGCTCCGGGCTGGGATGGAGTTTGTGCTGCTCAGCAAGACACCCAGGTGAGACAGGGATAGTAGGGATGCAGATGGCAAATGCCCTAAATGGGAAAACAACGACCCTAAACGAGAGCCCTCGGGTCCCCCTGAAGCACGGCCAGACTGCGCCGTCCTCTGTGGCCCAGCAGAGCTCCAGTGCGGTGCCAAGAGGGTGCTTTGGCTTAACAGAGTTGCCATCTGTGAGTCGCCTTTTAGCCAAAAACAGGCCTGCGTTTTAGGAAGTCTGGGCGACCCAGGTGTCTTTCATTTTTGAGTTGCAAAGCTCAGAAGGTGCCATGCTAATGTACGTGTAATTAACTGGCTGAAGTTTGGAACTAATTAATTCCGCTTTTCCAGCAGTTTCAGCTCCGCGGCACTTCAGGGATGTGGCTCAGTCCGACTCCCTCAAGCCTTATCTGCACTTAAATGCTGATGAACCCGAGGGCAAAGCGTTTCGCTGTCCATCCCAGAACGGGGTTTTTTTTGCCTGCTCTAAACACACTCAGCAGCCCAAGCACATCATCTCCATTACAATATCCATCAGCAGTAACATTCTTCACTCACTCGGTTACAACACCAAGCTTTGAAAAGCACAACACTGGAACAAAGTTGCTGTATTTGAGCCTAAAGCTTGTTTTCTCACCCCAGAATTACAAACAGGTGGTTTGCACACGCAAGAAAACATCATTTTTCGCAGTGCCAAGGAAACTTTTGCTTTTGTCATTGCGAGATGATGACTCAGCCCCATGTTTGCAGGCAAGGAAGGAAAAAAACCTTCTTTATCTGCACCTACAAGTGCTTTTGGGAGCTGCTCTTTCCTGCAGCAGAGAGGCAGCTGCACAAGGAATTCTGGACACCCCTGTCCCTCTGCCACCCTGGCACAGCCCCGGCAGTGCTCTGAACCCAGGCGGCTTTCAGAGCCACGCTCCGGGGCTGCCTTTACTCACCGACACGTTTGTCTCCTTCCCTTTCGCTCCAGCGGGATTTGTCAATCGCTGGGAGACGGAGGCAGCGAACAAAGGCTTTGCGTGTCTGTCATCAAACCGAGCCCAGAGCTGGTTTCTGTCCCCAGCACCCCGGGGGAAAGGGCAGCAGCTGCTCTGGCAGGGACGCTGTTACTGTCACCCTCTGAAAAACCCACATTTCCATACGGCCCGAGGACACAGCACACACGGCCACGAGTTCCTGCACCACAGGGGCCGCACAAGCCCTGTCCCCCCATCCCCAGGGACACCAGCACAGCACGTCACTGAGGACCAGCAGGGACTCAGCCCCCAGCACAGGGCTGTGCCTGTACCTGCTGCCAGGACCCTGTGCCCCCCTCAGCCCCAAAAACACAACCCACCTCTGCCACACCTCCTGCCTCAGGGGCCGAGGGAAGGCTCTTCCCCCTGCCCCAGCTGAGGACCATGAGCATCCCACCAGCCCTCCCAGCTGCAGGCACTTGCTGCTCTGCCAGTTTTCCCTGCAAAAGTCAAATTTGATCCATTGTGTCCTGCCCCGTAGCACCTGGTCAGTGTGGAGGGGCTCTAGCAGTGATTCACCCCCTCCCTGTGCAAGAGCAGGGGCACAGGTGGTGTCTGCAACCCACTGTTGCCCTTCAGCATCTCCTCAGGAACCATCTCTGGAGCGGATTTACGTCCCAAACCCAAAAATCACCTCCCCAGCCCGGAGGTCCAGCACAGCCCTGAACCCCCAAAACTCCTGCAAGACTCCTCGCAGCAGGTTTGGTACTTCCTGCTGGCAGTTTCCAAGGTGGTGATCTAATGAGTCATTAAAGACAAACACGAAACAGGAGAAAGCATTTGACTTAGCACTTCTTTCCAAAAAAATACTGTAGCTGCAGAATTTTAAGCAGAGCGAACCGGAGCAATTTTAATAATATTAAGCTCAAATTGACAGCAAAAGGAGTGAATATAAAAGAGTAACAAAAACCCAAATATATATAAACCATAAGGCATTGTGAAAAGAATATGATTAAGCTTTCAAAGTTATACGTTGAAAATTTAGACAGTGCTGGGAATGAGGTCTTTTTCTTCTCTGGTTAAGAAATATCCTCCCATATAATCAGATAACAAAGACTATAATAATTCACACAAAGGGAGCTGGTGCTTGCAGGCTTCATGGTGGCTTCCATTTACTCTCCAGAGCCCAGATCTGCAGCTCTGGTGACACACCTGTACCTGGGGTGTGACCTGTGTGTTTCTGTGCATGTGTGGCCTCACACTCCTGGCCCGTGTGTCCCCTTGCCCCTGCCAATAAAAACTGGATTGCAGGGAAACAGAGTCCTGAGCACCGCAACAGAGCCCAAATCTGGGAGCCAACCTCTGTGTCTTGGCTGCTCTTCCTCAGCCTCAGGTTGAAATCCCAGGTTTTACCGTAAAAATAAATGTGAAAATGCCCGTGTCTGCTTCCTGCTTTAGCTCCCATCGGAATAGCAGTGACAACAACAGCCAGGCTGAGGAGACACTCCAGCACTTGGAGCAGCAGAGATGCTCCGCAGCAGAGCAGATGCTGAGGGTCAGCAGTGGAGCAGCAGCTCCCAAAAGGTCCCTGGGGATGGATCTGCTGCCCAGGGTCAGCTCTGCCCCCACCCCCAGCTCCCTCTAACTCGTGCCAAAGCTGGTGATGGAGCACAAAGAAGGAAGGGGCTGTGACAAACAGATAAATAATCAAACAAGGTCGGGCCCCAAGAGGTCTTTGCAGCCTCTGCGCTCGGTGTTGACACTTCTGGGGTCACAGGGGTTCTCATCCCTCACCAAATGCGTCTGGGGAAGGAAAGATTCTCCCCTCAGCAAGGACTATGAGGTCAATGCACGTGTAGAAATAGAGGCTGGGCCAAGCTGTAGGCTCTGAGGGTCGGGAGGGTTCGGAGGCCCATCTGCATGTGGGATGCCCACGTGCTCCTTGCCTTTTCCTGTGCTGTGTTGTGGAGCAGAGCAGGAGTGCAGTGAAGGAAGGTCTGGCCACCCTCCACTTGTCCAAGCTGGACAGAGCACCACACCACCCTTCAGAGCATCACTGCATCAGGAACAGCTTTTCAGCCTCTAAGTTTAGGACAACTCACAGCATTTCTCCTGTACCCACAGTGGCTGTTGGTTCCAGCCCCCTCCCCAGGCACTGAGGGGTGCTGAAGTGTCCTTTGTGAAATATGTGTAATTGCTGCTTAATAAAGGCATTCCTCAGAAATTGCTCCTACCAT
Organism: Oxyruncus cristatus; assembly: GCA_013399855.1. Classification (NCBI taxonomy): domain Eukaryota; kingdom Metazoa; phylum Chordata; class Aves; order Passeriformes; family Cotingidae; genus Oxyruncus; species Oxyruncus cristatus. The sequence goes on along the minus strand of VXAY01004698.1, from coordinate 1,828,206 downwards.
GAAAATTCCCGCAGTGGCTTTGTCACTTCTCTCTTGGTGACGTTTGCAACGTTTGATAAATTGTCCCCTCATGTTTGAAAGCTGAGCAGGTTTGCAGTTGTTTTGTTTGGTTTGTTTTTTTTTTTAAAGGATGGTGGAGGAAGAAGAAAAGCAGAGTGAGTCTGTAGTGACATTTTCACACAAACCACGATCAGACATTAAATCAGAATCCAACTCTGAGAGAGAAACTGAGATTTGGCAATGGTGAATAATTAAGGATGTGATTCCTACAGTGCTAGCTTTTCACTGTCACATAAATAATAACAACAACAATGATAATGATAATAATAATAATAATAATAGCACAATATTGCCTGATACCAGGGGGATTAAACATCAAATTAATATTTAGTGAGGTTAGGATTAAACAGAAACAACAGCTTTATGATTAGAGTCTGAAACTGATGCTAATAATGACTGATTATGCTCCTGCAGAGGAAGAATTACAAGTACTTAAGGACAAATAACCTCCCCGAAGTCGTTGGCAGCCTAAAGCAGAGAAGTGCTGAGAAGACCAATAAATCCTCTGTGTAATGGGGCTGTTTCGTGGGCAGAGCAGAGGTGAGGGAGGATGTGAGAGCGGTTTCCAGCAGATAAAACAACAACTGCACATCTCCATGTCCACAGCTCCCAAAGCTTCGGGGACAAGTCAAAGCCCTGAGCAAACAGGGTCCTAAACCCCTTCCCAAGTTTATCTGGAGTCGTTGTGGCTGCAGCTTGGCAGTGCCAGGCCCCTCTGCCCGTTTCCAGCCCATTAGCTCTGTCTTCCCCAGCTCCTCACCTCCCCTGGGCTCCTCTCCACGGGCTGGGTTTCTTTTCTCCCGCTGCCATCACTTGGCAACACGGCCAGGGCAAATCTGTCCCTCTGAGTGAAACTGGGAGTGAAGGGGAGACAGTCCCGGGGGGATCCCCCCTGGCCAGCGGGAGGTGAGAGACAGGGAGCAACTCCCGACAAAGCCTTCAGCAGGAAATGCAGCTGGGAACGGGCAGGGACACGACTGTGGGCTGGGAGCAGCGACCGGCAAAGAGAAGGACCTTGAGTGGGGAAGCTCCTGTGACAGGAGCCAGGGGAGACCAGCTCTGCCCCCCTCCCTGCCTCGTGTTCTGTAGGACGGAAAAGCACTGTTTGTTCCTGCTTGTCCATCCCCGCGAGGCTCATCCTTTCCCTGACTTCCAGAATGCCTCAGAACCTCTCCCTCGGGAGCATCCACCCAACCAGGGCTCTTTCTTGACCAGACATTCTCTGCAATTACCCACCTACATCTTAGTATCTGGTTACTCCTTCCACAGCACCGGTAGCAGGTAAATCCACTCAATGAGGCAGGAAGCCTGAAATTCTCCTAATCAGAAGCAAAAGCATTGCAGAGTCCCACAGCAACCCTGCAAATCCACCTGCTGGAAGCACACCTGGGCCCCTTGTGTGGCACATAAGCACAGGTACTCAGACTAATCACGGAAAAGAGAATAAATGGGATCCCAATTGCAACGTTTCTTCGTGTCAGTTTGGAATTTGTGGTCGTGTTATTGCAGCAAACGTGACTTTGTCTGCGTTAGGAACTCACAGCTCTCCCGAAGGCACACTCCTGCAGCAGAACACAGTCATGGGAGGTGTTTCCATCAGATCTCCCTCACTGGAGACATTCCAGAACCATCTGGGCACAATCCTGTGCCCTGTGCTCTGGGATGACCCTCTTTGGACAGATGACCCTCTGTGGCCCCTTCCAACCCGACCCATCCTGTGGTTCTGCATGCTGGGGTAACAATGTTGGGTCAGCTCCTTACAAACAGGATTTTCTGTGCAATTATTACAGGAAACTAAAGCCCTGTTGTTGGTGGATATGTGTACTTGCAGGAGAGAATGGGGGGGGATTTCAAAAGATTTTAAAAAATTAAAGGAAAAAAAAGCCATTTCATGGATCTACTGGCACCTCAACACATTTTCTAGAGAGAAATCAGAGAAGTTTGTGATGTGTGTGTGTATGCCACATCCTTCCCATCTGCCCTGCCACAAACTGCCATTGTAAACGTTTCTTCTGGGCGATGTTGGGCTCCAGCACTTCCCAAACACTGGCTCCTGGGGATGAGGGTCCAGAGGGCCAGGCTGGCAGGTGGACACTCCAGCCCATGCTGGGTTTGACTTTTTCTCCTGTTTCTGCTACGTCTTCTTTCATTTCCTCCTGGCTGGGAGGAAATTCAGACGAACTGCTGCCTGACATTTGAAAGTCTGAAGTTCTTTGTTGCCTGTAATTACTTCAAATCTCCAAGAAAGCCCGAGGCAGCTCTCAGCCTGGCTTTCTCACACCAGCTGGAGTCCTTGCCTTTTCCTCAGGGATGGAGGCTCGTTGGGAATTCCAGGAGGGTTTTGCAGAGCTCTTGCAGCGAAGACGATGGAGAGATAAGCAGATGAACCAGAGCAGCAGGAGGGATTCGCAGGGGGGCAAAATGTTACCAGACAGGGGCCCTGGGTGGCCACGTTTAATTAAATGTGTGGGCAATCCTTTTCCCAGGGCCAGGGCAGAGGGTTGCAGGGTGTTTTAGGAGCTGTGTGAGGGCGGGGGGCACACAGTGAATGTGTGCTTGCAGTCACCAGTCTGGGCTAACCCAGCGCCCCCTCCAGTGAAAATAAACCTTTAAAGCAGACGTTTGGCATCACTGGAGCGGATACACAGCCCACAGGATTCTGGGCAATTCACAGGAGATGAGAACAGTAGATTTAAAGAAAGTGTCCTTTAAGAGCTCCAGCCCCAGGCAGCAGACACAGCACGGGCAGAAGTTTGGCAGAAGCTGGTGATTAATTGATTCCTTTGTAGATTAATAACCCAGGGGAAGCTGATGGTAACTCCTCACTGCTCCTCCCCAGTGCCCCTCCATCTGTCTCTAGGCAAACATCGCTAAGGTAGTTTGTGAGGTGCATCAGGCTCTGCAATCAAGAGAGGAACAATGAAAAGCAGAAAGGAATCAACATCAGCCCTCTGACTGGGAGAACGAGTGGCCTGTGGCCAAATGGGGACGTTTAAGGGCTTCTGGTTCCATGTTGCACTGGGAAAAGCTCTAGTCTTTGGAAACCACTCCCTGCATCTGGTGGTGATGCTGATGGCTTTGCTGTCTGATGTCCCCACCAGGACAAATCTTGTTCAAAGCACTTGTAGAACTGTATTAAGCTACTAAAAGAACTTTTGATCTTCATCAGCAGGAGCTGGATGGAATTGTGGTACCAGGGCTATCAGAGAAGCTTGATGTTAGGCTGCAAGACTGAGGAGAAGGAAAAATCCGTTTCCTCCTTTGCTGGTCACTCCCTGATTTGGGATTTTACAGCTTTCCTGCCAGCACATCTCATCTCATCTCTTCCTTGCTAACTGTGATTGATTTACTGCACCCAGGGCAGTCTGGCCATCGAGTTTGGCTCCTCTGGCTCCAGCTGGCTGCTGCCTGCTGGAGAACTGAGCCCTTCAGAGCTGGTCCCATCTCCCAGCCCTCCTGCCGAGCCATTCCTGACCCCCTGACCCATCCCACTTTTATCTGACCCCCTTGTCCTCCTCAGGGTCCTGCCTGGGTAGGTGCTGGAGCTGTGCCTGGGGAGGGCTGTCACTGCTGGGCTCTGCCTGCAGGCTGTGTACTACAGTGTCATAATTAACCCGACAAAGCAGCAGGCTGAGGCGGCTGGAGCTGTGATTCACGAGGCCTCCAGGAGCACAGGGCCAGGGCCTTGTGCCTCTCCCACTTAGCTGATCAAATGAGAACAGAAGAAATTAAGTCTTCAATTAATCTTCCCTCCCCCTTCCCCCCGAGGCTCGCCTGTGGCGCTGAACAGATCCACATCAATTTGCCGGGAGCCAGCAGGGAGGGGGAGAAGGAAGCTGGGAGGAGACAGCTCAGATATTTTGCCCAAGCATCAGCAAAAAGCTGGAGACAGAAATGTCCAGGTCGTGCCTAAAAAGTTCATTTCCAGGTGCTCCCTGCAATGCCAGTGACTACTGGAAGCCATTCCCTAAGGATACAGCTCAGCAGCACCTCTGGCACGCCCCTGTATGACCCCAGAGTTAATGTCTGCATTAAAGCTCGGCCAGACCGAGCCCAGGTGGGGAGGGAGGAAGGTCGGTGGTGCCTGAGAGGGCACCGAGGGCTCTGTGATGCCCAGAGAGGGGCAGAAGGGCTGGCAAAGACACAAACAGCAGGGTGGGTGTAACAATGGTGCCCTGCCGCCCTCCCCTCAAATCGTGGCAGGGTGAAGAATATCTCCTTTACCTCTAGATGGCTTCACAGCTCAGGGCACTAAGCTGGGTTTAGGCAGGGACAGAGTAATAGGTTTATTCTTAGCAAATCAATCAGGGGACAGTTGGTTTGCGCCGCTGGTTGGGTCGCCAGAGGCACTGAAAGGGAAGTTATAGGAAATACAGAACCAGCTCCATCACCCCATTAATGAGGTTACATAACCATGCATGGCTTCACCAGGCCTTGTTTTCCACGGGGATGGGATGGTGCTGCCACGTTCCACGGGCAGTCAGGGGAGTGGAACTAATCTGAGCGAACAAGGCCTCACAGGTTTGATTCCTTTGAGGGTTAATTCTGCTGAACATGGTGCACAGCAAAAGCCCTTCCTGTCATTTGCTGGAGGTGCATCCAGCCAGGCCCTGCAACAACCCCATGGTCCCTGGAAAGTCCCTTGCTCTCCTGGAAGTTTGCTTTTGGTATTCATACCAGTTTTGGCTGAATTAGCCAAAACCCCACAAATGACTGTTTCCTTTCCCCACTCCCAGATTACCCATCAAAAAAATGAATGTTTTCAAGCTAAAAAATTAAAATGACCTACATAAACATTCTTTCACAAGCCTGAAAGCTGAGACCTGCCACGACTGCCCTTGTGGGTTTAAAGGTTCTTTTGTTGAATCGTGCAAGGCTGAGCAGTGCATCAGCAAGAGCTGGGTGCTTGTTCAAGGCGTGCCCAGGTGTGACCTGCTAATTTCAGAAGAGCTCCTACCTTTTTACCTGTTAAGCACAGTCCTGTTGTAAGTGATAGGGGTGCCTGGTGTTGAGATCCATCTGTCCTTCCCACAATTGCCTTCTAATTTGATTTTAGGAAAAAAAAAACAACCCAAGTTGAGGCTGTTGCCTTTTGTTAATGAGCCATATCACAGATCACCTTCCTCTCACTTCTGCCACACTCAGCAGTGCTGAACTTCACCCAGAGAATTTCAATACATTCCTTACGTTGCTCTGAATATTCTTTTCAGTCCCTGCCATGCCAAGCAGGAGGGAGGACAGCCCTGGTGCTTCTGAGCTGGAAATGAAAAGAAACCTCCCCAAGCAGCTTGGCTGCTCCCGGCAGTTCTTTCCCTCCCAAAAGGCTGCATCCACATCCACATGCAGCTGGGTGAAGAGTTCTCCCTCCTGCCTACACAGCCAGGTAACCGTGGGCTGGCAATTAAAGTCCGGATTTTAAACTGCAAACGAGTTTGCGTTTGATTGCCGTGCGTCAGTCGCAGAGCACCTCATGTTTATGCATGACTCTGCCTCCGGAGAGCCCGGAGCAGGGCAGCACAGCTCATCCTCCTCATCGGCACCCAGACACACGGCTCCCGGCTCCTGGGCACCGTCCTGACGTTCCTCTGCCTGCATATTGGACAGCTAAAAACAACCCCTCGGACACGGCACAGCATCCAGGGCCAGGCTGGACGGGGCCCGGAGCAACCTGGGACAGAGGAAGGTGTCCCTGCCCGTGGCAGGGGGTGGAACTGGATGGGCTTTAGGGTCCCTCCCAACCCCAACCATCCTGGGATTCTGTAATTCTGTGTTTCCTACGTTACCTTCTTTGTGCCTCTTCTCACCGAAGCTCCCTGGCTGGAGGCTGTGGGGTTGATGGACACGACACCAGCTCTTCCTTCCTCCACACCAAACCACTTTCATCCTCCATTTGAAGGGAAATACTTCTGAAAATGGTCAGCAAGAGGCATTTACCAAGCAAAGCTCAGCAGACATGAACATTTCCCCTCGATTAGAGACACGTGATAATACAGAGATATGTTCAATAGCCTAACACTGGGTTCACTCACCAAATGAATTTCCTTTCAGAGGCTACTGAAGCAACTGCTCGTGGAAATTACGCAGGGCAGCCATGGGAAATCAGGCCCTGGGCTGATCATAATTATGCCTTTCATTGTTATTTATACAGTTGGCTCAATTTCTTTACGGGACCTTAGCTCTTTTATTCTTTAGTCTCTCTTGTGCTTGTAGCAAGACCTGGGCATGCCAGTGAAGGCATTTGCCACACCAAGCCTCGTGGGGGTGGGACAGAGCCATGCCTTGCACTGATATTTTTGTTCAGCTGTTCTTTGCACATGAAACCATCCTGGGGGTGCACATCTGTACAGTAAAACAACGCTCCGTGGCGACAAAGGATGAGGATGCAGAAGACAGTGGACTTCTCCACTGTGCCTTTAGAGACTGGCGTAAAACAAACCAGAACACAAGTCAAAGCCTTGACATGACACAAAACGCTTTGCAGATTCATCCAGGGGAAAAAAAAAAAAAAGGAAACAAACTCCCAGGTGAAAGAGCTGAAAATAAACCCGACCACAATTGGCGGGAAGCTTTCTAGCAAGAGCTGGGCACTGCCACAGCCTGAGCTGTTCTTCACTCACTGCTGGCACTGTAACGTTCTCACTGCTGTGGTCAAGTGGCTGAACATCCCTCTGCCTCAAGAGCTCTCCCCCGATGCAATAACACCCTGCAAGGCCCCTTAGCAGTTTGCAGGGATCCCCTTCTTCATACAACTCTTAATTGTCAAAGCGTTTCTGAGCCGTGACAGTCAACAATGGCTCCCACTGGCAGGTTTAACTGCGTACAGCAAAAGAATCTGCCCCTGGAGAGGACATGAAAGAGCAGCTGAGTGTGAATATCCCCCCCTAAACAAATATTAGTGCCATTTTCACTTTGTGAAGTGTTCCTTTTGCCTGCACATAGGTAGCGCTGGACAACTGCACATCCCTCAAGAAACATCCAGCAGAAAATCCAGATACTGTTCCATTTACTTACTGGTTTTGAGGGTCAAAACACGTGTTTCTTGCTGTGGGCTTGAATCCTAATCCTCATTCTTCCAAGATCCACAGAGCTCATAATAAGAATTCACCCTTTATCCTCAAAACCTAGGAAAAGAGTTATTACTGGTGAGGTTTCTGAACTGTCTGGCAATGCCTGGAGACAATTAGGGAAGTTTCATTATGTTATGACACAGAGAAACCTTTATGTGAGCACAACACAAGGTGAATCAGTGGCCCGAGAGTCAGGATGGGCAGTCCCAGAAAGTCCTCTAAAAATTTCCCGTGCCTTATTTTAATAACACACAAAAAAGTTATAATTTCTGTCATTTGAATTTCAAATCCAACAGAAAGATCTACCTGATGCTTCTATTTTAAAATGCAATTCTTTCTTCTCTTTTCTTTTCAACTCCTTTGCAGAACCAAACATCATGTTTCATCTCCAAGCACTGAGATTAAAAAAAGCCAAAACAATTAGTGGGGAGCTGATGAAGGTGACAGGGTCATAATTAGTGCTGTTCCTCTCCAGCATGTGTTTATCATGCTAACAGAACAAGTCACTCACAGGGTTAGAGTCATGAGCTGCAGGAGCACACATGGATTGTGCAGCTCTGCAGGGAGGAGAAGCACAAGACAAGTGTTTTTAAGGTGGGACATCGTGTTATGTCAATAAGCAACCAGGAACTGGCTCCTGGGGGAGGCTCTGCTGTGCCTGACACGGTGTAGCCTCACTCTGGCCTCTCTCTGGCATTTTGAGGGGGGGCTGTGCCAGCACAGGACCAGTCCTGGTGCCAATTCCCAAGAAAGGGGTTTGTGTCACAGCTCCAGAGGCCTCTGGGACCTGCATGGTGAGCACAGCGGGCAGGGGATGCTGGAGGCAAATCCTCCAGGATCTTTGGTGTGCAGAAGTCAGACAAACCCACCTGATGGCCAAGAGCTGGACTTGGAGCAGCCCAAGCCCAGCTTCAGGCTCTGTGCAGAGCTGCCCCATCACCTCTGCTCCAGGTCCCACCTCCAGCAGCACAGCAGGGTGGACTCCTGGCCTTCCCCCAGTGCTGCTGGTCAGTGCCCAGGACCCTCCCCACTCTCTGCCAGGCTGGAGGCTGCTCCTCCTGCTCCCCTGCTCCCAGTCCTGAAGCCTCTTGGACGGTGTTTTCTGCCCAAAAGGATCCTTCCCACCCCACAGAGAAGAAACTCAGCAAAACCCAATGGCTGAAACAGCTCAGCTGAGTTTTGAATGTTCTCCAAAGGACCAGAAAAGATGTCTTGGGGGAACACCCTTCCCTTTGCCCTCCCCACTCAAGGATGGCTCAGCTACTGCATGCTCCTTGCAGCCTTTTGCAAAGGCTTGATTAATCTGCTTTAAAACTCTTGTCTTCCTGTATCCACAGTTGAAAATGAGCAGCAATTACCCGGGGAGGACGTCCCTGTGAGAATCCCTTGCTAATTAGGTCTTAAGTGATTAGTTCCCTTCCCATCCTGCCCTAAATTTCTCTGTTTTTCCCTGCTGTTGGAAAGTCGACTGGAGAAAAAGGAACAACCAGCAACCCTTACCTGACCACGTGGAGACACACGTCCAGGAGGAGCAGAGCAAGTGGGAAATGGGAACTGGGAGAGGTGTGGAATGAGCATCACATGGCATGAGCATCACATGGAACGTCCAGATGAGCACTATTTCTCCCCCTGAAACGTGATTAAAAATTTGGGTGATTTTGGTGGGATAACAACCTCTCTGCTTCGAGATACACCAGTCCTCCACTGAGAGGCCGAGGAAAATCTTTCCCTGGCCTAATAATCCTGCAGTTCAGTGCCACAGTCCACTGATAAATCCAAGAGAGCCACTCCCTGGACAGCCTTTCCGTGGCTAACTCCTTGCTTTCACTGGGGTTTGGCAAATGGCTGCAGAAAACCACCCCGAGCCATCAGTAATGGCTTTAAATCATCCGAACTACATCTGCCCAGCTGCAGGACGGCCTCGCAGCTCGGCAATTATAATTAAACCAGTTACATTACTGCTTTAACAGGCTGGTATTTTCTCACTGATGGCCTGCTCAGCGTGCTGAGAGCGGTGGGCAGCTGCAGGGTTAATAAAAGCCCCCGGCTTAGAGCCCTAATCTGCGAGGAAAGTGCCTAATTAAGCTCATTGACACCTGCTTCCAATATTCACGGAGCCTGTTATTTGCATTGCTTAACGTTATTGAGATTTCTTGGTGTAATATGTGGGCAAGTCTTAATGCAAGGGGGACACCTGGCAAGTGGAAATAGGGCATCTCATCCCCCAGCAAATAACGGCAGCGCTGAAGCAATTCTGCCTCCTCTCTGACACTTCCCCAGCTGTTTCCATAGCACTTCCCTGCCTCACAGCCTGCCTGGCATCTGTTTACAGCAGGAACAAAGGATCCTCCTGCTCCTTCCTCTGCAGGGACCAGAGGCCCGAAGTGACAGGGCAGAGAACACGGAAACAAGCACAGATGCCAAAGCAAGTCAGGGCTTCACACAGGCTCCTTCCACGGGACAGACTGATATCCCAGTGCAGCTCCACCAGGGAAGTTATGGAGCTGCTTCCCGTGGCCTTGCAGCTCCTTTTCCAGGAGCCCATCCAAGCTGGGAGAATACTCATGCTGGTCCTTTGCTTGCCTGTCTCTTCCTCTTTCTTGCCTTCAAAAGTAACTCCAAAAGTTTCTGTTAATGCCAAAAATACAGCAATACCTCAGCATTTTGGGATGCAGAGGAGAGGTTATCTTGTGCTGACCCTGTGCTACAGCAAAGCTGGAATGTGCTGATTCCAGTGAGCTGCAGGACACATTCAGAGTCTGGGCAGGGAGTCCCATCTGGAGGGACACTGCACACCCATGCTGAGGTATTTGAGACCTGCTCAAATCCTGGCCAGGAACAGGCATGGAGGAACCTGCTGGCCCTGCTGCTAATGGGCTCCTCAGGTTCCATGTTAGCCAGAGTTCACTTATTCTATTTACCTGCTTTCCCACAAAAAAACCACCCTCAGTCTCCTGGATTGGGAAGGCTTTTTCAGAAATCACACTGAAGCTGGTGTAGACTCCTTTGCTCCCTGACTTCAGGATCAGCAGCACTCTCTGACAGCCAGGATGGGCACGGGATGAGAGGACAGAGAAGCAGAGCAGAGACAGAAGAAAGCAGGGGAAGGGGTTTTGGTTATGGAAGTGAGCTGGACAGGCAGCCCAAGAGGTGACAGGGAAAATGCCTGGATATCCCCTGGGTGCTGCAAAAGAATCTCCTGCCTCCCTTCTCCCAGACAAGAGCTGTGCCAAGTGCCTGTGCTGCTCCCACGGCTTTGCAGCCGGCTCCTAAAGACAGAGCTTTCTTGTCTGTTGGTTCAATAAACAGCAGCCTGTTATCATATTTATTTGCTGATTGAATCTAAATTACATGTGAGATGCTCACTGCAGAATGGCTCTGTGGAATTAGCAGTTCAATCCCGCTCTTTTTTAATAAGGATTCTGATTGCAGCAGTGATACATCCTGCAGGCTCAATGGTTAAGCCTGAAATGAATTCAAAATAAAAGGAAAAAAAATGTGGAGATAATCTCCAAGTGCCAATTTGCCTTTTAAACCTGATTTTCCAACTCCTGAAACATTTGCTGGTGAAGGAGGGGGGAGGAATTAGTAAATGGAGATGGTTGGAACATTCTTGAGAAGATGGTTTTTCCCCAAATAAGCTGGGCTTTACAGTTTAACGGGGAGTGTCAACAAAACTCGGAGAAAAGCCTGGTCTGGGGGCTGTTGGCATCAAATGCAGGAGACCCAAAGTCAATTCCTGCCTCTGGGGCAAAATCCTGCTCATCAGGAATGCAGCCCTGACCTTTCCTGCTCTTATTGAACAGGGATGAGCCTCTCCTGAGGGAGGGCAGCCCGGGCTCATCACAGCAGGTGAGCTCTCTGCAAACAGAGGTGAGTCTCCTGCTGAACTTTGCAGAGTCTCCCGGTGGAGACACAAGTGTGTGTCAGGGATGAGCATCCGAGCCCTGTAACCCCTTCGGGGACGCCCTGGCAGGAAGCAAAGGCTGCAGCTCCGACCCCATCCCGCTCTCCTGAGCCAAGGACTGGTTACTGAGAGGAGACTTCCCCGGCAGCCCCACCAGGAACAGCCAAGCCAGCACCTTGTCGGGCCTCCTGCCACCCTGGGAATGGGTCAGGGGAAAGCCTCCAACAGCCAGTTTGAGGTGAGGCGAGAGACTTTTCAGCTCATTGTCCAGAGGCTGAACGTAAATCCACAAGCACGTGCCTTCTGCTTTCACAAAGCTGCAGGACAAGGAGGGGACACTCAGGTCTGTGCACACACTGCAGCAGCCTCACAGGCAGAGCCACAGCCTAGGCTGGGCTTAGGACCAGCTTTTCTTCCCCTGACGAAGGACTCGGGCACAACAAGTAGCTTTTCTCTCAAGAGCGAAACAGCCCAGGTGGAAAAGAGGCAGGGGTTGTGGGTCCCTGCTTTGACTTTCCCTCCCTCAGAGCAGCTGCAGACCCCGAGCACAGGCACTGGGCATTTCCATGCCTACATTAGCACAGCAAGATGCTCCATGGGAAAGAGCTGCCCCAATCCTGAGGAAAGGCACTGACGGTAGGAAATCAAGTGCCGAGTTCACGTTCCCGTGTGTGACAATTCAAAGGTGTAATTTCTGTGACAGTTTTTCTCCCTAATTAGAAGCATAATTAAAAATCACGCTTGGAAAAAAAAAAAAAAGGTCGTTTGCTTTTTCCTCCTCCCCCCATTTAAGGGAACAAAATCCCTGGAGGATCTCAGTGTAAAAGCAAGATTGCAGGAGAAAAACTACACTGGTAAGTCCTCGGTAAACAGATGGAGCCGAACACTTGGAAATGCATCGATCCCTTTGCTTCCTCCTCCAGTTTGTCTGTCCAACCAGTGGATAGACATGAACTCTGTTTCAAGCCCTACCACTGCTTGCCTTTTTCCCCCCTCTCTCTGGTTTATTACCCAAAATTGCCCAGGCCACAGGTGATCCAGAGCACAACCCTTATCAGACACTCAAAAACCAAACCACGAGGCACAAACGTGCAGGGAATGAGACAATTCCTGCTGCTCATTCCCAGCCTTGAAGGACCAGGACGCTGAACCTGGCCAGGCTGGTGCCAGTGCTAAATACCAGGGTTGTCCTAGGAAGAAATACCTGCAGGGCATCTGAAATAGCCCTGAGATAAAAAGTCTGCAGTGCACATAAAAATCTATAGTCCAGGAATGTGAGTTTTCATACACGGTTTTCCTTTTCCATCCTGCATAAAAATCATAAAGATGAAATATCCCTGCATGGTTTGAAAATAATTACAGCTGAGGTGGTGATACCTAAGAATTTTTGATGGTTGCAGCTTCCTATGTGATGGTCTTACCAACACACACGTGAACCAAGAATGGAAAACTCACATTTCAGGCAAACCCCCCCCACGAACCTTCACCCTTTCATGGGAACAGCCCCATTTCTGTGATGACAGGCAGGGATTCAGAACACTCAGCTAATTACACGGTGGTGGTAATTATTGGGATAAAACTGACGTTGAAGGCAGATGCAAAGTGCTGGTGTCATTTTTTAGGCACAGAGTTACAAGGCTCAGAAATGTCAAGTCAAAATTTCACTTTGAAATACAATTCCAAGCTTTTCTACATGTATGTTTTTTTAAATTAAGTGACAAGCTGGAATCCTGCACTCAGCTTTCCTCTGTAAATTGTACCAGGCTTTTTGGATCCTGGGGTTTTTTTCATAACCAGACTACCCCTCTGACACAAGGTGTCTGTTTTAAGGGAGATTTTTTGAATTCTTTGATTTAAAAAGAAGAAACCATCCTATGGGATGGAGTAGCCCTTTGGTCACTTGGGGGAAGTTGACCCAGCTGAGTCCCCTCCAAACTTCTTGAGCATCCCCAGCCAACTTATTGCCAGGGTAGGCTGAGGAGCAGAGAAGACCTGGAGCAACGAAAACACTGCTCTGGAATAACCTGGGGAGGTTTTACCTGTCCACGCTGCTCTGAGCACAAACCCAAACCCCACACAAGCTACAGGACACTGCCCTGGAAAAACAGGCACAGCTACAGCAAGTGTTCAAGGGCTCTGAGCAGCCTGGGCTGGTGGAAGATGTTCCTGCCCATGGCAGGGGTTTGGAACAAGATGATCTTTAAGGTCCTTTCCAACCTACACCACTCTGTGATAACACGGTTTTATGAAATCCCACCTCTTCCAGCGCAGGTGGGTCAGTGCTGCCTCTGAACAGGCCCTCAGCAGGCTGACAGTGACACAGAAATACTGCCTGTATTAATGTAAATTACACTTAATTAGCAGAAGATAGTAAACTTTTGCTATGGGCAGATAGATACTGGGATGGGCTGCAATGTGAGCTGTAAAAATCCGAGGGATCCTGCCACACACGGCTGGGCCATCTGCCGATAGCAAGCCCTGCTCTACAGACTTTGATGCCTTGGTTATGTAAATCAGGGCGATTATTCCATCCTCAAGACTGCAGCAAGATAATTACCAAACAATAAATCACCCCAGCCCAGGCGAGAGCAAATGAATTTTGAGCTTTATCGCCATCATTGCAATTGTATCGCTGTTATTAACCGAGCAGGATCGAGGACATCAGGCCCCAGAGATACTTCCCTACTGCTTGTGATTTAAATTAGGATTGTTTGGCATCCCTCAGCCTGCTGGGAGGCTGCAAAGGGGTTTTGTTTTCAGTCCCATGACTCGGCTTCTCTCTAAGTATGATTTTCATTTGCCCTTTAGTCTGGGTCGTGGCTGATTGACCCAAAGGGACTGAAGCAAAGCATGTGGAGTGAATAGTCAGTGAACTCACACTGAAGTCCTAAGACTAATTTGGTTCAAATTGTCACAGTCTGAGCTGAAAAATTCTTTCAGTCTCTCACCTAAAGCAGGTGTGGATCTCACCCTTACCTGGCTGTAGTTCTCTAAGTTCTTGAGCTGGCCAGGCACATAACACATGGTAAATACAGAGAAAATCTTCCCACAAAGCTACTTACAAGACCTCGACAGAGCAGAGGGAAAATCTCCAAGGAGGTTTTATTCCAGAGGCCAAAGCAGTGTCATTTTTGGCTGCATTTTCTTTGGAACAGCCACACTCCAAGCAAGGAGGAGCCAGGCCTGGAATTCCCTCCAGCTGTGCTGCAGCAGGAGTTCTCCGTTACCTCGTGTCACAGGTGCCTGTAGTATTTCAACAAGTGAGATGATGTTTCTTCCCAGGTTAATTTATATTAAAACATAATCAATTATAGGGATTTAGGACAGACATATGTTGCAGGTTTAGGTGATGAAGGATGAGATCTAACATAAATACATGTATAAAGGAGGAAAATGTCTGATGGTTTGGGAAATTTGGAGATATTGAAAGAAGTATTTGACGTCTATATTAACTCAAAGCCCTAAATGGGCTGGGCTTGTTTACATTGCTGCAGTCTTATTACAGGGTGAATTTTACCAGCTGTCTTGCTGAACAGTCATTTAGCCTTAAACTATAGTTAAAACTGTCATGGTTTTAAGCAAATTATATTGCGTAAAGTAATTATTTCCCTAACTGCAAAGAGGAGCCAGGTAGCTTGTGAATCTCATTTCTGAGGAAGAGCTCACAAAGCGCCCTCCGCCTGAGAGTCACGGGTTTGGAAAGACTCCGTGCTCCAGAAAAGGCCCAGGAAGCTGGACTGGTGAGCTGGGAGCGTCTGCGGAGGAAGCAGCCGGGAAGGGAACAGATTTCTGCTAGACCAGGAATGTTCGTGTCACAGGTGGACCACCTGACGCCAAAACATCCAGGCAAACCTTTGTTTCCTTCTCGGAGCGTTCCTGCCCCAATAAAACGTGAATCCCGGTGACTTAACACATGCTTTGCGCTCCCTGTGCCTAAAGGGAAACGGCTGAAGAGGCGTTCTGGGGGAAAAAAACTGCAGCAATCAGGGGCTGGCCGGGAAAAGGGGGAATATCCTTCATGTTTGGTGGAGGAGAGTTCTCAGAGAAGCCCAGAAATGCTCCTCGCAGCTGACAGTCGCTGCGTGCAACAGGCAGCTCCCAGCGGGGTTTGCTGAGCCTGCTGAGGGGGCTGAAAACTTCAAAATATTCAAAGCTTTGCCTCCCAGGCTGTCAGAACCAGACTGTGGCCTGTGGGTGTCCGTCCCTGGGGTTTTCACTGAGGGGGAACGACTGCAGCTTTTCTGCCTCATTGAGAACACGCCTTTGCAGGGGCTCTCATCCTCCCCAGCTGCACAGCTCCTGAGCTGCTCCCCTTCTCCCCCTCCCCGCTGAGTGCTTGGCTTCTTTCTCACGCTGGGCGATGTGCGTGTGGCACCAGGATGGGCCCATCTGTTCTCCTTCGTTCTGCTCTTTGCGGTTCCCCAGTAAAATGAGGGCTCCGAGCCCAAACCCCTGCACTGCAGGCGAGGGTTTCCTGAGGACAGTCTCCCCCTCCCCGAGGCCGAAGCTGGCTCTATGTATAGCCTGTCTAGTGGCACTTTAACATTAATGACCATCAAACATCCATTCTGGTGGTGGAATGCAATTTACTTGGTGTTTGTGAGCCTCACTGGAAACGTGTGCTGCCCAAATATCCAGCAATTAATTCACCCATCAACAAGGGCTGCTGCCCAATGGCAAAGCACCATCGACTGTCCACTGAGCAGCCACCACACCGGCCCCAAATGAGGCTAAATTAGGGATTCTGAGGGCTATCAAAAATGCCTCTCTTTTTTCCCACTGGAAAGCCCGGCAGGTTATTTAATGCAGATACTGCTGCAATCACGACGTGACAGAGGCACAATGGAGCAAAATTCCCAGTGAGTTCTGGATCCGAAAAAGGGCAGGAGCCAGCTTGGGATTTGGTGTACGACTGGGGGAGGTGACAGGACTGCCTTTGATCATATACATCACAGTGTTGTTGGCTGTCTCCCCCTCTGCCTCGGGGAAGAAAAACTGCAGCTGAAACATTGATTGGTAGCAGAGGCTCCACCACAACCCACCAGCCACACAAAAACTGGGGGCACTCTGTTCTGTGGCCCTGTCCCTCCGAAACATTCCCACTCCATGTGAGCCACAAGCACCATGGAGTCGGTGGGGGGCTGTTGCATCACGAGCAATCACAATTAACTCTAATTACACGTCTTCACTGGCTGCCAAGCTTTGGAAAAATAACAAGGAGGTGGGGGGAAAAAAAAAAATCTCAGAAAAGGCAGAAAAGAGGCTCTTGCAATCCAGGTGAATTTTTCCAAGCTGATTGCCAACACTCAAGGTTCCCAAGGGCCTTTGTTAGCAGAGAAAAAGCACCAGACAAGGAGATGGGGAGAACAGGAAGAGTCATCTCCTTCCATCTTTTAAAACAACCCAGTTAGCACTCAAAATTTGGGACTTTCAGATATGTGGGGGCCATCACAGTTTAACATTTCTCTGCTTCCCTGGTGCGATTCACGTGTGACACAGCTCGGACAACACCTGACCAGCTCCATCGACCCTGGCATAGCTGGGGACTGGGTTTTCCTAAGGTTGATCAGAATTCATAAGCTGCACCAGGTGCTTTTAAATCATCCCACCCTTGTTCTTATCTATTCTGCAAAATATTGCATTCAGGGAGATGAGGATGCAGCACAAAAGGCAGCAGCTGCTGGTGAGGAACAATGGCCCTGCTGTGGAATCCTGGCCCCTTTCAGCAGCACTTCTTTTATAGTTGTCCACAAGAAGGAAATTAACTGAGTTTTTGAGTTTCCAGGAAGCCACTCTGAGAATTAAGTGTTACTCTGCTACCCCAAGAGCACCAGAGTGAATATTTCAACCCTTTGTGCACTGACAAACCGTTATTGACACTCTGCTTCGAGCCCGGATTTGTTCCCCGGAGAGCTCGGCCAGTGTTCTTATAAACATATCTACAGCAAATTTTGTTCTGTTTGAATATGCACTGATAGCATTTCCTCAGTCAGGGGTCCTGTGGGAATTGCACAGACCACTTTAGAGGGTAAAAGCAACAGTAAGGAACAGTAAGAAATCAGATGCTGATTAATATGGAAACTCCCAAGTCCATGTTAATCCAAAACTTTGTCCTAACTTCAGGCTAAGACAGGGAAAATGTGAAAACATGCCCAGTGCCCCCCAGTAAATCAGTGGCAGAGGCAGGTCAGGAACCTTTTTTCAATCCTCTCTAGTTTAGAACTTTCTGGTGCATTGCTTTTGGAAAAAATATGTCAGGCCCAGTATTGACTCCACTATTGGCACTATTGATTCACGGGACAAACCAGCATTTTCCTGGCCCACCTTTGGGAAGGTACGAGAGGATGAGGCCTCATTTCCTTCCCAGGGATATCAATATCCATCTGGGCTTCTGAAGAAATTCGCACCAAAGACTATTGATTTCTTAAACCTGAAATGAACTGATTCAGTCATTTCCAGTGTTGCGTGGCCAGGGTGGATCTGAGCCCAAACACTCCGGGAATGCAGCAGGTCTGGAGCACCAAAATCCCTTTGGGATCCCAGGGATGGGGTGAGTGATGCCTGACCCACAGGGCTACAGCCCACAGACAGCGAGGGAGGACCCTCTGGGTGCCTCTTTGTGTCAGCTCTCAGGGACCCAGAAGTGACAGTTTATTCCTGTAGGAACAGAATTCTTTGGGATTTGCAGCACTGAAAGAACAGGCCGTGCCCTCAGATCCTCAGGTACTCCTGATGCAGCCCCTCACTTTTCCACCTGATGCCTGACTGACTGTTTGAAGCACAGCACATTCGACAGGACCCTTCCTGATGGGCCCTGGCTCTGTGTGACTGGTTAAAACATCATCTGCAGCCATGTCCAGAGCCAGACTTTCCCAAGGTTAGATTTTATATCATGCAATTAAAGGCGAGTCTGTACCAAGCAGTGGGTACTCTCCCTGGCAGGACTAATGAGCTTTCATGCACCAGTGCAAGGCACAGAGATAATCATTTCCCAGAAGCCAATTCTGACCAATAATTCTCTGTGCCTGCTCTGCTGAGGAGAGCAAACTATCCCCCCGCACTACAAGTGTAATGTTGCTTGTTTTGGCAGAAAAGATGAAGAAACTGCAGAGCATTCAAGTTCACAAGGCTCATTATGACTAATCTGCCTTCCTGAGCTGCAGGTCTTTTATTCAAGGAGTCACAAATAGGTCTACCCTGAGAGAGAGCAGAAGATGCTAAATATGCTGGTTTATGTATTTATAGCAAAGGTGGCACAACCTGCAGCCAAAGGGCTCTGCAGCAGCTCCATGAGGGAGCCCGTGCTGGGAGAGGGGAACTGCCAAATTCCAGCCAGGTTTGCCCGTGGATCCACCTCCACCTTCCTGCACCAGCCTGGCTGCTGAAGGTACACGGAAAGGGAGGCAAACTGAGCTGTAACCAGGGGAAGGGGGACTTGGGTTTTGGCCCTTGGCTGGAGTTCGAGTTGCGAAATCCAGAGCGGGCTGCAGGGACCACAGAGAAAGGAGCTGCTGGGGTCCAATAGCCTGGGAATTTCTCAGACTCCCATGCTCACTGCACAGCACTGACCCTCAGAGAAGGGCATTTTTAGGAGCCCGCAGAACCAGTGTTCTAGGCAAGATGCTGAGCACCCCCCATGAGCCAACGAGCACTGCACTGAAACAGGGAGTTCTCATGTGGCACCTTTATGTGAGACCTGAGCACCATTTAGGAGGGGGTGTGATGCACTTGTATCAACTAATTAGTGTTAAGGAGCTTCGAGGGGGGTTATTTCTTCATGGGGATGAACCGTGTTCACTGGTTTGCTCTGAGGATCTTCCTTATTTTTATATTTGTTGAATGCTGATGCCAGAAAGGTGAAGCCAAAGAGATGGGCCTGACACAGAAATCAGCAAAGCTGTGATCAGCTTTGAAGGGAAGCTCATTCTGCAGTTCAGGACTGGCCCCTAAGAAACCTCTGCCTACATTTACCCTTCTGAATTTGTGGCCAAGTCGTCCTTGCATTGGAGAAATCAAAGTCAGCCAAGCCCCTCTGTCTCTTCAAAGCTCTCCCCACCAGCAGCGTGTGACAGAGCAGTGAAATGATGAATAATGAGCCATCTCGTGCTGAGGACCTCAGTGACTGATGTTCCACTGCCAACTCCCTTTTGCAGTGACATGGTGCAGTGCAGGAGGCATCTTATCTCCCTGCACTCCCTGTGCTGCTCCGATGACTAAGGCCTCTGTTAAAGAAGCAGAAAGAGCAAACACATGTTGAGGAGATGCTGCAGAACACTCAGGATATTTGCCCCAGGAACTGTTCTCCACAAACCAGAAATGCCCCGAAAATGGAAGGTTTTGCTTCTCTTTAGAAGGTTATACTTGTGGGTTTGAAGTTTCATTTTGTTTTGGCTTCAGGTTCAGGGTTGTTTTTTTTTTTTTCTTGTTATTGTGCTTTATTTTCTCCCATGATTCATCTAACTCTAGGGCATTTATTGAAATCCTTGATACAAAATTCAAGGGAAATGAATTTCTCTTTAAACTTCCCAAGGACAGCTACCTCACCCATTAAAGTCTTCTGCAGTTTTCTGCAGCTCTTCCCATTCCAGACTAACAGACGAGCTGCATTTCGGGCAGCTGTGATTTATAACACATCTCCCCTCAGACCAGCCATTGCTTTAATTCATAGTTTTCCAGTAGAAAAAAATAAAAGCTTTTTTCTTTAGTAGGACTGGAAAAAAAAAAATGTAGCAGCAGCAACACCCAGATATGAGTTTTACAAGCAGTTAAACACATCCACCCTGTAAATCAAAGGGATGAGGCAGATGGCAGAGAGTCAGTGAGACTCAGAGCTCGTCCATTAAACACCTTGCCCAGTTCTGAGTTATTAAATTGCTGTTTCCCTGACTCAGAGTGTGGTTCATTTTCTTATAGATGGCTGGATGGAAAACATCTTGTGACACAACTAGAAGCCCAAGGAGTATAAGAGAGGACAGATCCTTCTTGCCCTCCAAGAAAGCATCAACATCTCAAAGGAGTGTTGTCCATCCATTAAATAAATATAACCATTCTGAGGCAAGCAAAATGTACAAAAACATTCCCATCCTGCTTTCCAGGAGAAATAATTGCTCTCTATATACCCAGCTCTAGTATTTATTTGGCTCCCTTGACACTGCAAAACTCGCAGTGGAACATTAATTGGATAAAAAAAGGAAATTACTGCAGTAACACTTGGAAAGTTCAGGAGAATTCAGTTTGACTTTAGCACTAAAGATGACTCAGAAAGGACAGTGTGTGTGCACACAACAATTCGGGTGTGCAACACCCCAAAGGGGTCAGGAGCTTTGGGGCTTCACTGTCATGAAAGGCTGAAAGCAGCATTTGAGATCCACTCCTTTGAAGAACATTCTGCAGAAATTGGATTTCTTTCAAACCTAACCACAGAGATGGGTTTCTTCCTGTTTTCTCTTTGTCTAGTGCTATTTGGTAAGATAAAAAACACATTCAGAAAAGATATCAAGCCATTTCTGGGGAAAGAAAAAAAAAAGAAAAATAAAAAAAGAGAGCTTTCTTAGGAAACACTTCAAATTATGGACTGCTAATGCTTTGAGAGTGAGGCAGTCTCAAGGATATTAAACTCTAAGAAGATATTAAAATATTGCAACAGCAGCTACACTTTCAGGAAATGGTTTCTCTCGGTATTTGAATTGCAAAGAGAATCTCTTTCCCATTACAGAGTGTTTAAACACGGAGCCCCGCTGAGCTCTCAGCCCGGGTGCTCAGCAAATCCCCGGGACGTGCCGGGACTTTGTGCCGGGGAAGGATGCAGGTGAGTGATGCCCCTCTTTGGCAGTGCCCTGTTCCTCTACACAGAAGGTGTGCGAGCTGCTAACACTGGGAACGACAACTACGCTCGGCTTCCTCAGAAATTCCTGCTTTCCTGCCTTAGCGGTGGGTCACTCCGTGTTTTCCCTGTGAAACCCCACAGCTGTGCAGAGGCAGCGGTAATCTCGGAGCTCAGAGGGTGCCCAGCGCTCCAGGACCGTGTAGCGCATCCCTGGCAGAGCATCCCTGGCAGAGCATCCCGGGAGGAGCATCCCGGGAGGAGCATCCCGGGAGGAGCATCCCCGGCGCTCACCTGGCAGTGCGTGCGCAGGGCAGGGCAGAGCAGGGCAGAGCAGGGCAGTGCGGCCGGGGAAGGGCTCGTTCCCCCCGCGGGTCCCTCGGGGTGGGAGCCGCTCCCCCCTGTCCCCGGGGCCCCTCGGAGCCCCCCCGGGACCCGGCGCTGTCCCGCTCCCGCTTCTGGAGCCGCCCGTCCCCGCCCGCGGGAGCCGGAGGGATCTGAGGGAGGAAACTTGGCCCCCTCCCCTCCCTCCCTCCCTCCCAGCATCGGGCGAGGCAGAGAGGGAAGCGCTGCGGGAATTTCGCAGCCCGCGGGCAGCCGAGGGAGCTGGAGTGGAAACAGGTTGTTGGGATCGCGCCGGGGGAGGAAGGGGCGGCTCTGAGCCCCAGCTCAGCCAAGCCCGCGCTCCGGGGGATGGAGACGGAGCTGCTGCTCTTCCAGCCGGCGATGCGCTGAGCGAGATGGACAGCGATTCCCTGCCGAGATCGCCTCTTCCCGGGAAGCTGAGGCGCTTCCCGAGCTCCTGAAGTTCCAGCGGTCGCCGGCTCAGCCTGGGGTTACACAAGTTCCACCTGCTCCAGTCGCGGCGGGCAGGGATCAGGCAGGTGATTCTTTCTCTTTTTGCTCCTCTGCTCCTGCGTGAACGCTGAACACCAGAAAGTCTGCTCGAAGGTCCTGGAGAGCTTGGGAACAGCCACGGTGGAGAGTTGTGGCGTTTTGGATATATTTGGCTCAGAGTGCTCACACCTCTGCTCGAGGGATTTCGTATGGCTTGAAGGTAAGAGATACGTGATGGTGCTTTTCCTCCACAGGTACAAATGTTGTGAATAATGGAATGCAGAGAGTCGTGGCTGCTGTGATCACCACTGCCTAGAGATGTAAAGAAAGACAGGAGAAAAAGGGAAATATTTGTCATTGTACCAGAAGACCCATTAAGCTGTTCTCTTCTCTGACAGAATAGGGGAAGGCGAGTTTTCAAATTGAAAGAGTCAGGCTGCCTTATTTCTTCATCTAAACCACTCACTGCGAGCCAACAAACAGTTGTTATTGTATGCTAAAGAGGCATTTAGAGTTGCTAAGAAGCTGCGTTCATTTTTAGGAGTTTGATGCTTAACACTGCTCTCACACAGACACAATGGAGGGAGAGTGACAGGGAGAGCTGTAGGAAGAGGATGTGTAGAGAGGATATAATGTAGGTACATTCCACTTCCCCAGGGAACAAGAGACTGTTCAGGCAAATTGCTTGAGGGAAAACACTGCTTTTTTCTTGTACAACACTGGTTTTTTTTACATATGGCACAGCAAAACTCGTGTCCCTTCACATTTCCTTCTGAGCACCACCCCTGAACAACCTTTCCTGGTGAAGGGGGGACATCTATCCCCTTTTCCTGAAAAAGCCTTGGAAGGAACCCTTTCAGAAACGCTGCTCTGAATGTTGCAAGTAGATTTTGTGCAAGGTTTACAGTCACCCTTCCTGTTTGTACATTAATATTTTTTATTCCATTGCCCTCCAGTTCTGAGTTTTACCCAGCTTTTTGGAAGCAGTGTAAAGTGGGGCTTCAGGGCAGGGAAGCAGGCACCAGGGTGGCACTGGGCCCTAATCAGTGCTGGAGCATTTTTGGTCCAGGTTGTTGTCTGTGGGTTGTCTCTACACAGATAACACATCCTCACTTGTTAATTCTCAGGGAATTAATTCCTGAGGAACACGAATCACTGTTCTTCAAGTAGAGCTCACAGGAAATAAAGAAAAAGAACTTGGTAGTTTTATAAATAAGCAACCACAAGATTATGATATAACTGGTCAAATGGGTTGCAATTCACCACGGAGTAGTGTGGGTTGGGTTTCCTACGTGTTCTGTGTTCCATGGAACTGCTGTTCTTTGAACACACGGTGGTATTAGGGACTCACAATCCTGTGCCTGTGGGTTTTTATCTCTCTCGAAGTAAAAGTCCGTTAATTGCTTGTACCAATCTAGAAAAAAAAAACAACCTCCTGACAGTACTTCTGACTCCATCAAACCAGTGTACAGAGCGCTGCACTTGTTGTTTTTCCCCACTGAACTTCTTTCCCATGCTGCAGAAATCCTGTGACATCCAAACCTTTCTCCTTTACCTCTGAGCAGAGTTTTTGTAAAAGCACTTCCCACTGATTCGTGTGCCATGTGCTTGTCTTTCCCTGGCATGGAGGAGTGTATGGCATGGCAGGGAGATAAGCTGGGGAGAGAAGAGCAGGCTTCAAATCTCCTGCTGTTTGAAATCACGAAGATGTGAGTTTGGGCCCTGCCTTCCCCTTTCATATCCCTGGAAGCAGCTACAGAGCAGGTGTCTGTCCTGGGTTGGGTGAGCTGCCCCACACAATGTGCCACACTGCATGAGACACGGCCCAGGAGCATTAAGTTCGTGCAGGTACATGTGTGTAAACCCAGTGTGTCAAATCTGCCCCGTGACTTCCATGGGCTCCAGGCATTGAGGCTGCAGGTATGTGAGGGGGAGGTTCAGCCTGGCACCCTGTCAGAGGGCACGTTTCAGGCTCCAGAGAGAAGGCTGTGAGCCCTCAGGAGCCTGTGAACAGCCAGTGTAGGGTGTACTGCGGGTACCACGAGTGGTACCCAGACCCAGACAGCCCCGCCCTGTGACATTTTGCTTCCGTGCCACTCTCACACTCTGGATTTGGGTGAGATCAGTGGTCACACGGTCTCCCTCCCTCATGCCCACCCTGACACTGTGGTGAGCAGGTTCCCTCTACCCCAGCCTGCCAGGCTGAGGTGATTTCTCGTGCCCTGCTCTCAGAGGGGAGGCACAGCGGGACGTGCACTCTCTGCAGCCCTGCCTGTGTGCAGGGGCTCACAAGTTGCACTCCAGTCTCCTCCAGCTTGGCTGGAGTGGGAGGTACCTGCCTGGCAAAACCACTCAGCTTTTCCTCTAATGGCCCTTCCTTGCTGGTTCAGTGTGTCCCCCCATCCTCCCTCGGGCTGTGCCACCATCAGCAAAGGCTCCAGGCCCTGGGCAGGGGTAGCAGAGGTTACAAACCTGCTGGGAAGTGCAGCTGGAACAGAACAGCCCCGTTCTGCAGCCCGGCTGAAGGGTCTGCACACACCAGCGAGGACCTGGGACTAAGCTGCTCCCCCTCAATAGCACAGGCTTAGCACAGAAGGGTCAGTTCCCCAGGGGTTCTTCTCCTAAAATCCATCCTTCGTGTTAAATCAGCAAATCTCCACCCTCCCATCCTCTGTTTCACTAAAACTTTGGAATTCAAAGTCGAGCTTATGGAACCACAGAATACCTTGAGCTGGAAGGGACTCACAGGGATCATTCAGTCCAAGCCCTGGCCCTGCACAGACACCCCAACAATCCCACCCTGTCCCTCAGAGCCTCGTCCAAGTGCTCCTGGAGCTCTGGCAGCCTTGGGGCCATGACCAAACCCTGGGGAGTCTGGTCAGTGCCAGCCACCCTCTGGGAGAAGAACCTTTTCCTGAGATCCAACCTGACCCTGGCACAGCTCCAGCCCTTCCCTGAGTCCTGTCCCTGGGCACAGGGAGCAGAGATTGGGAGTTTTAATCCCCTGGCACAGATAAAGCTCTGCACTATGTAACAGCCAAATGGCCCTGGGACTGTAACCCCCTCGATGACCAGGTATGGACCGACTCACCCCCAGGCTCTCTCGTCCTTGGAATGAGAAATAAGGGGGATTGTTCTCTGAAGCTGCCTCTGAAACTGCAGGGAGTATTTGGATGGAAACAAAAGTCGAGCTTCCTCCAGAAGAAAGCAGAATTCCACATTACCTGGAGAACTTTGGACACTTGTTTCCACCTTGTGAAAGAAGCCGTGGAACGAGCTCCCAAGCCCCAAGTTCTGCTTCTGCAGAGCATTTGTTTGCTTGTCTGTAGCACCCCTGTGCTGGACATACCCTTTTTCTCACCACCAATGTTCTGGAACAACCATTACGTACAAAAGCTCGGGAACGACAACAAGAAAAACCCCTTTGAAAAACACTTATCTCCACATGCACGAGGTTTTGGAGCTCCTCAGGTACGAAGGAGATGGATTTGGCTCAGGCACCTTCAATCCTTTCGTGACGACTCGTTTTCAGCTTCCCCCTCCGTGCGGCAATTCCCTGTGAACACCGAGGGGATCTGGAAAGGGGGGTTGGCTTTCCCACGTGCCCAGAGCTGAGGTCCCGGTGCCAGCAGACACAGCACAGGGAGCAGGGCCACATTTAGCTGTAAAGCTTCTGGCCACTGGATGGCTGCGTGCAAGATGCTCCCAAACCGACCCAGGCTCAAGGAGGCAGCAGGGAGTTGCAATTCTGAGGGAAAGAATTCCAGCGTTCGTTAATAAAGGCGTAGAAACCACCCTGGCACAGTGAACAGCTTCATGGTGGGAGATTATTTGCAGAAACATCATATGTATGGCTCCATTTTTACACTCTTGCCCAGGCAATGGCTTTTGGACACGGTTGGATAGGAGGTACCAGACTGGTGGATCTTTGCCTGACCCCTCAGGGTTATTTTTTAAAGGCTACAGGAGAAGAAAATACAGCGGGATCAATGTTAAAATGTGTTAAGGTCTGGAATACAGGGAGGAAAGGTTTTGGAAGATCTGCCTGGGATCAAACTTCACTGTGTTTAACAGATAAAAACTTTCAGTAACTCTGTTTGCTTTGGCCAACTCCCGAGGAGCAGAGACTGACCAGCTTGTGCCAGGGCACTGCTAAAGAGGCTCTTTGGGAAAGGGGGAGGCGATTGTTTAAGTCCTGTCAGATGCATCATCCCTTGTGCTGTTACAAAAGCAACCTATATTCCATCTGAAGTGATTGCTAATAACTATTAACTCCTCTACCAATTGTTCCACTTCAATCATGTTTTCTCTTGCTGTCCTTCACCTGGGTATTTTTAGCATTATGATTTATTTTCTTTTTAAGATGTGACTGTGTGTTCAGTTGCTGCTTCTCTGTACATGCCTCCCAATTATCCTGGTGGGTATTTTTCTCTCAACCCCCTAGAATGGGTTTATTTCTGGTTTACTCTTCCCTGTTGGTTTCCATGTGGTTATGTGGGAGGCTGCACTTTCTTTATCAAAGCAGAGAGCCATGATTAGTCCATTCAGAAAATGTAAATGCAGCCTTATGTGTTCTGTGGAGCTGGAGAAAGAGAGACTGTGAGGAGCAATAAATCTGGCAATAATGGAACACAACACTGAGCCCTGCAGGTTGGCCTGGATGAGCTCAGTGATGTCCACACTTCACATTTCTAGTGGAGCTAAATAAACACTCTGAGCCCTGTGCTGCTGCTGGGGAGAGCTAATCACAGTGCAAGGCAGTCCTGCTGAACTCAGGGAAATCTCTGCCACATTCATTTGGATTTGTAGCTCCTTCCTCTACGTGTTCCATCATTTATCCCGAATTTCAGGCTCTGTACCCTCAGCTGTTCCGGCCTGAGATGTCCCAGGATCTGCAAACACTTACTAGTTGATAAATACATATATTTGATTTTGCTCCCTGCTTCAGGTTGCCAACTGCTAAGGCTGGGGATGGATCAGCAAAATCAACACTATTGAGGAGGCTCTGTGCAATCTGCAGCTTTAGAGAGAAATGAACTCTTCACCAGCAGCACAGGTTTTTCAGTCATCTCCCCTGAATGCTGCAGCTGAGACGCTGTATCAGACAACTTAGAGCTATTACCTAAAATATTGCACCTCGCAGATTACTTGTCTAAAAGGAATCCTATTTTGATGTCTCGGGCAATCTGGAGCTTCAGCAGATTAGGATCCTGTTTGCAGCAGGCCCTCTCTGACCCCCAGCACCTCTGGACCTGCATGTTTCATACTTCTGCATATTGGTATGGCAGTCAAGAAAAAAATGTGCTTACCTGTGGGATTACTGGGGTCTGCAGTTGGATTTCCAGCCTTTGAGTCTGTTTTCTCTGGTGACCACGCCAGGAAAGAGCACCTTTGAGTTACAGCCTTACCTGTGTGCTTGGGAACCCAGCTCAGAGGGGACAGGACGCCTCCAGACAGCCTGGTGGCCTTGAGACATTTACACTCAGGTTTAGGAGGTGAATTTGAGTCACTCGTGTTTGAAAAGCTACAATTTATTAATTTTTAAAGCATTAAAAATAGAAACAACACCCATCCTTCTCCCCCTCACATATGTATATCATGGAACAGAAAGAATCACCCGTGTCCCAGCACATGAGTCATTCCTCACCCCCGGGAGGTTATGGACACTCTAAAAACGTGGTTGTGACTACTAAAACAGTAGTGATAATAACTACTACAGGAATACTCCAGCCCACCGTGACTGAATGGTCTGGGCATGTGTAAGCTCCTTATTTGCACTTTCTGACTGTAAGAATTAGAGGGGGTTTCATTATCTTACTAACTAGGGACTCGAAAAGTCAACATCAGAATCCCCGTGTGAGTAGAGTCCTAAATATCCTTATTATTGGCTCATTTTCATTTGGAAAGCAGGTGTCTCCAGCTGGTTGTGATCCAGGACTGGGCACTCCAGGCCTGTGCCAGGAGAGCCTGTCCTGGCCCCTGGCAGTCCCCCTGTCCTGGCGGAGTCTGGGCCACTGTGCCCATGGTTTGTGTTTGTGGAGGGATTGGGAAGTGCTCTGCAGGACACGGTGTCGCCCTGGGGATCCCAAAGGCTGCAGCACAGCGAGAGCTCGGGGGCACAGATGGCTTTGGAGTGAGATCCGAGGAGTTTGGGCCATTTTTACTGTCCTTGTTGCAAAGGAAAGGGTGCACAGAGAGCAACTTTGGTGCTCCTAAAATGCCTTATTCTGATACCCCCCACCCCAGTGCTGGCCCTGCAGAGCTGGAAGAACCAGGGCTGGCTGAAAACTGTTGCCACTGACAGTCAAACCAAATCAGTATTTTCCAGCAAGCAGCTGCTTTTCTCACACATTTTCTTTCCTTCTCCCCCCTTCCCCCCATGCAAATCCAGTGGTTTCTCTGCTGACACATTTTGCTCAGCTGCAAACACTCTGGGTCCAGAGCTGCTGACAGAGGTTAATGTTCCCAGACAGGAGATCGTTTCTGTCACTGGCATTTTACCATCCCCTTGTTCCACACCACTGGCAAAGTCCAGATATTCCTTCTGGAGTACAAATATGCATTTCCTTTGGAAGGTGTTTTACTAATGAAAGGAGAAATCCATGTGCAATTATTCATTGTGTAGGAGGATGTTTGTCTACATCTGATGTCTGGTTGTTCACAGTTGCCTTTGTTGTCCTTTCCAAGTGTTATTTTTATTTATCTGGAGATTTTTTTTTTCTTCTTCCAGTGTGAAGGAAGAATCAATTAGGAAATTACAACCCCAAGAGCAAGTGACAGGAAGGGATAATAGTTAACTTAAGATTCTTTAGGGCTGCAATTTGCAGTTCAGTTTATCATTGAATTTCTGGTTCAGAAGGCCTCACAATCACCCCCACCAAACCTTAGGGTAAGAGACATTGTAGAGACAATAAACACGAAAAAGAATGATAGCAAAGAAACAGTGAAGCAAAGCAATTACTAAATCTGTGCAGGAGATAGTTCAGTAACTCGTACGTGTCCATCAGCATTCAGTGTTCCCACAAAGATATTATTCCAAGACCTTAATGTGTCAGATGTGACAACACAGTGACCACTAAGAGTGTGTCTGATTTCTGCTGTGAGTGAAAAATCAAAGGTACAGGCAGCAACAGCAGGCCATGATTGCAGAACAAATCACATCTCTCACACGCAGTGATTTGGCTTCTTTTTCCTGGAGAGAACCTCGGGCTCGAGGAGGGGACCTGTGCCTGTGGGATGAGCACGTAAAAGAGAGCATTTATTATTATTGTCTGTGCCTGCAGGAGGTTTTTCTCGGACTTTTGGGCTTGTTTCACCTTTAGCAAGTCAGGCAGCTGTGTTCAGATCCTGCACAGTTTGCGTTCAGTCTCCTGCACCCCCCGGTTTATGTTGCTGATGAATTAAACAGCCCCTGAAGACAGCGCTGAGGTCACTCCTGCCTTGACTTCTGCAGTAACTCGCGCCCAGCGCTCCCTAATTAAAAACATTGCTTCATCTGAACGAGTGTCTGGTGCCTGCCGAGCAGGGGGAATATTCATGGCTTTCTGGAGCCCCGCTGATGACTCTGGGCTGGGAGGTGTTGGGTTTGCAGGGAGCGGAGCCCTCCCGGGGCTGTCAGTGCAGAGGAGCTGCCACAGCAGCAATTTGTGCCCCTCTTTGGATTGTGCTGATGAACTTCTGAGGGCAAATGGCTTGATTTTGTGTGCAGAGAAGCTTTCTGTACACCAACACCTCCCAGCAGGCTGGGGGTTGTGCTGACAGTGTGAAACTCAAGTAAAGCTTGGGAGGGCAGCTGAGTGCGTGCAGTGATCCCAGGGCAGGACAGGGGGAGGGAAAATCTCCCACATCATTCCAAACATCTGAGCACTGAAGCCCTTGGAATAACCCTTTTCCTGGCTGAGGGTTTGTGAGTGGTGCTACCAACAAACCATGTGGAGTGTAAGGGCACCAGAGATGTCATGGTCAGGTTTCTTTAGGCAGAACCAGCCCAAAGCCACCAATCTGGCAACAGGCTGGAGACCTGGCAGTCCAGTCTATTCTTAGGCTGTGATCCACACATGTGCTGTAGTTAGACTTCAGAATGCTAATGAGTGAATTTTAATGAAGGCCTGTGGGAGAAGTTCAGCTTAGTGCCTTCTGCCTGGTGAAAACAAGCAGGACAGATAAAACCTTGAACCACTTTCCTGATGTCTTAGCTCAGGGATGGGCAAACCAGCCATGAAATCTCCTGGGAAACGAGTGGTACCACAGGTGATGGAGGTGAAACCCTCACACCATCGCATTTCACTGAACACAGGAGGACTAAAGACGTAGTTTAAGACCCCTCTGCTCTTAGGAAGTTTGATTGGCACGAGCCAAACAGTTCCAAAGGCCAGGCAGAGAAAAATATATCCCTAAATGCACAGATGAAACCACATGAGCATCTCCCTCCAGGAAACCAGGATAAAACCCCTGACATCACTCAGCCGGTGAAGGGTTCCAAGAGGAACAGCCAGAACCAGGTGGCCAGTACAGAAAGCTGAGGAGCTTCAGTGCATTAAAGCAGGTGAGAAGGCTCAGTTCTTTAGCCAGTCGCAGGTCCTGCCCTCACACACTGGGCAGGAGGAAGGCCAGCTCCTCTTCCTCCCCTCTGTCTCCATGAGGGGCACGTGAGGGCACGGCTGGGGAGCTGTGGGAATGCTGGGAGCACGGGCACTGGATCTCTGGGGCAGGAGCACGAGGGAACACTTGACTGCCGTGATCCCGGGGAGGGATGTGCCGGTGAGTCAGGCAGGGCAGCGTCGGCGTCCTGGGGGGTTCTCTGATCCCAGCTGACACTCCGTGTCGCTTTGCATCTCTCATCAGCTCAGACGAAAGGCTGGGGGGAAGAGTTGCCCGGCTCCTTCCGAGTCTGCCTCCCTGCTGGATGTTCCAGGGGGAGTGACTGCCTTCCCTTCCCCAGGGAAAAGGGGGGGTGAGCCAGGAGTCACAGCACCGGCACCACAGGGGGACGTGATTCCAGCCTCTGGAATGTGAATGACAGCAGGCAGTGGGTCCTGTCAGGGGTTCCAACAGCTCCCTGCAAGCTCACTCCCTGTAAATTTAAAATCTTCCTAAAAATAATTTTAAGAATTGCTTCTCTGGCATTCCCAGGTGAGTTTATTTGAAATATTGCACGTGGCTCTTGCTCTCTCCAGTGTCTGCTGGAACACGTATGTTGCCTGTGCTAGGCCAGCTGAGGGCCAAATCCATGAGAAATCATGGCAGAACTCCCCCTGGGAAGAAAGTCATGCCTAGGAGCAATAGATCTTCCAAGAACATGAGCCTTTGAATCAAAACGAGCAACAGTAAATAAGGTTTTTTGCAGAGGGAATTTGTGCCTCCGTGGGTGGGGTAGATGGAACAGAGAGGGGCCACGATGATGGAGCAGCACTGGAATGGAAAGACAAACCAGGAGGGCATCCCATATTGCAGATGGAAAAGGTAGTGGGCCGTTGTGTGTATCTGGAAGCCGCTCAAGAAGGTCAGAGCAAGGAGTTCAGGCAAACACTTGTCTTGGAGCGGCCTCGGGGCAGAGCAGGGACTCTCCAAGGCCTTTCCAGCTCTGTGCCCACAACAACAGATGCTCATCTCCAGAAGCTGCTGATCCAGCACAGTTCCTGCGTGGCTGAGCACCCAGTCTGGGGGGAGGAGATGCAAAAGGACAGGTCCAGACCTAGAGGTGCCTTCCACAGCCCACACTCCGCCTGCAGAGATGGCAGAGGTGGGCGATGGAAGCCAGGATTTAAGCTGGGTAGTTGAGCTGATTTAGGTCAGGGATTAAATGATTAAAGATCGTCAGGATCTGAAATTTGAGGAGCAGGGAGCCTCCCCTGTGCCTGCAGCCAGGATCTCATCCCATTGCCTCGAGGGACAGGGCAGTAATTCATTTAATTCATTTAATGCTTTCCCAAAGTTCTAAAGGGGCACTGGGAGCAAGGGGGAGTCAGTGAGTGTTGACTGACACTGAGCTCTTCAAGGGGACCTGGTGGCAAGTACCAGTCATGGGTGGTTTGGGGCAAACTCCCA
Source organism: Oxyruncus cristatus (assembly GCA_013399855.1). NCBI lineage: Eukaryota > Metazoa > Chordata > Aves > Passeriformes > Cotingidae > Oxyruncus > Oxyruncus cristatus. The sequence goes on along the minus strand of VXAY01004698.1, from coordinate 1,796,465 downwards.
CAAATCGGAGGGAAAGAGGGGAAGGGAAAGGGAGGAGAGAACCCCCCTCTGGAACTCGCCTCTTCTGGCAAACATTTTTGCAAACAAGCTCAGGGATAGGAGGGGCAGTGAAAAGAGCAGATGTTCAGTGAGTGTTGGATGGCAGAAGGGGAGGGCAAATATTTGATCACTTCAATCTGAATTATTATTATTTACTTTTAATAAAATGTGGCTGGAGCACTCAGAGCTAAAGTATCCTTGCACTAGGTGCTGCATAAACATGGGAAGCCTCGGTGGAGGGGGGGGAAAAGTTCATTCAACTCAGGAATTAACACAATCTATTTCTGCAATTAAATTATTGCACACCTCAAATGCCAAGAACCGAAACGTACAGTGAACATTAAACAGATGAAACCAAACACTAAAAAAAAAAAATAAAAACAATCTTTAAACATTTGTCACATTTTAACCAGTACTTGAAAGTAAATATTTTGCTCAAATCTGGGCCAGTTCTGTACATAACTGAGGGGGAGGGGAAGTGAAGAGATTCATCATTTTCAGTTCCCCAAAAATCATAAATTACCTCTACGACTGATTAAAGGTTCTTTGCAGACATTGGTGGATGATCTCGAACACAGAACAAATTCCAAGGGAATACAGATCACCAGCATTCACGAAGCTGGGAATTTATTGGATTAATCAGAGGCTCAGATCTAGTCATGGAGATTTGCCATTAGGATACAGATAAAAGAATTAAGGAGGAAAAAAAATGGCTTTTGTACAGAACAGGATGTTGGGTCTGTAGTAATGCAATATTTAATAAGAACCAATGTCTTCTGGGCAGAAGAACTGTCTCTGACAGTGACCATCTACATGTGAGCAAGCAGGGAAGAAATAAATTCTTCCCCTTTAACCACTGAATATCGAGGTGTGTCCAGTATTTCTGGCTGGGTGTCCAGAGTGGGAAGCACACAGTCAGAAGGGATTTAAAAGCCCCTTTTCTGCCCATCCTTTCCACCCAGCAGAGACCTGTTGGAGTGGGCTGTGCCTGGAGCAGCTCCCAGGACTCATCCTCTGCCAGACATCCTCAGGATTCACAGCCTGCCCTGTACCCACACACCCTTCAGGAGTAAGAATTCCAGGGGGCAGGGGGAGGGATGGGGCTTTCTGAAAGGAGATTATTGCTGGAGGGAACCGTTTCTACCCGCTGGAAAGCAAGGCAGTGCTTCGCACCCTGAGGTCGAGGTGACCGTGCACTTCCAGGGCCCCTCTGGGGAGGGGCAGCAGGGACCCCCCGTGCTCCAAGGCTCTGGGATCACTGAGGAGCCCATGGAGAAACCTTGGACACCTGCCCTGAGGGGGAAGTGCTTCTGAATTTCCTAAAAATCTTGGCAGAGTATGAGCTCAACTCGGGCAGCCGGAGTGTTTTGGGTCGGACCTTCCCAAAGAGAAGGGCATAATTTAACCAAAATTCCAGAGCAGACAGTTGGTTTCGTGGAATCACGGGATGGTTTGGGTTGGAAGGGACCTTAAAGTTCATCCCTTTCCACCCCTGCCATGGGCAGGGACACCTCCCACTGACCAGGTGGCTCCAACCCGGCCTTGGACACTTCCAGGGATGGGGGGTCCACAACAAAGTATTCTGCATTTTTAAGCTTTTTTTTCTCATTCTGACATGAGGTGTTTTAGCAGGTCTGAAATCCTGGTAGAGCCTGAAAAGCTCATGTATGAAACAAACAACCAAACAAATGAAACAACAATAAACCAACGCACTACAACCTTGCCAAAGTTACTGGTTTTGACTGTTTAACATACTGGGATGAGGAAATGCTAAAACTGGAGAATTCCAAGTAATTTCTGATAAATCATATGATGAGTAAAGACAAGGCTTCTTTAAAAACCAAATCTGCTTTTTATTAGCAGAAAGTCACGGTAAAGCAAATTAAAGCCTTATTTCCCCTCCTCTAGGGAAGATCCTGCTGAATTCTTCCCTTCCATGAGGGCTTGCAAAGAAACCTGGCAAGCCTTGACTGAAGGGTGAGCTTTTCAGAGGATGTGAAAAGCAGGAGGCAGTTAATTCCCAGAGAAATTCAGCCTTGGAACATCCTTCTCCAAATGGTCCAGCCTGGATTTCAGTGGGGAGGGCAGCAGCACACTCTGCTCCCTCTGTGCCACTTGTGCTGGTGCACAGCAGTGCTGGGGAATGTTCTGGTCCTTCCCAGGAACTATAGACAACTGCTCTGGGAACAGGGAAAACTTCCTCCCTTCTCTCCCTGAGACGCACATTCAAACTCAGGCAAAAATTCTCGGTATCACAGGGAAAGAGGGATGATAAAAGCACCAACAGCACAAGTGGGGAGCTGGGAAATCCTGAAGTCAAAAGCCTCAGAGCATCCGCGCTAAAACCAGGGCTTGGCCTCGCAGGTCTGGGGTCACAAGGCAACGAGATGGTCCCGTCACCCCTTCCCACAGCAGGGGAACCCCTCTGCCTCCCAGAGACAGGAGCTCAGGCTGCTGAGCGTCCCTGCACCCCCTGTCCCTGTGCTGCTGTTGGGGAATGGGGTGAATCACAGCCCAGAATTAGTGCAGAGAGCTCCGAACGAGGCGATTATTGAGCAGGAAAGTGCTGCGAGCAGAAAATGCTGTGGCATCAGCAAGAGCAGTTCAAGTGGGTGACTCAGAGGGGTGGCAGGGGTGTATTATCCACAAAGCCCGTGCTAAGAGCTCTGCTGAGCATGAGCAGGAGGAAATGCTGGGATCAGGTGCTTTCTAGCACGCTCTGGGGGGACATGAGAACACTCCCCAGTTAGAGGATCCAGTGAGATATTGTGCAAAAGCAAAGGAAATGCAGGAATGCTGCTCAATCAGAAGTGAGCAATAAACTGTGGTTAATCTGACTTGCACTTGGATAGCAAAGGATGTGGAGAATGGGAGCCGGGGGAAGGCAGGAGAGGAGGAAGCTGTTCAAGAGGCTTTTGGAAGGAGCTGATGGGCAGAGCTGTTGGATTGGACACGAAGGTTGCACAGTGTTGAAATGAGAATTCAGCCCCCCCCAAAATCTCAGTCTTGTCGGGATTTGTGTCTCTAATTCTAGCCCTCTGGGTGCAGAGGTGGCCAAACCCGCTGCTGCTGTAATCCACTGGTTACTAGAGATTTACCACTCACAGAACCCCAGGAACATGGAAAGCCAAGTTCTCCCCGTTCTGCCTCCTGACAGACACAGTCAGAGCTCAGAGCTGCCTCAGGTGTAATTACTGCCAGGCCCTCATCAGTCATGGCTGTCACAGCCCTGCTCCATTTGCATGTACAACTCAGTGCCTGGGGGAGTCAGGTTTATTTAAAGCCACCAGGACTTTGCTGGGTGAGTTCTGGATCAGCTGCTCCTGGAGAGTCAGGGGCCAGGGTGGGTGGATGGGATTTTTCACCAGGTCAAGACAGAATTTACACATTTCCCTAATCCCTGACCTTTCCTCCTCCTCAGTGTCTGCAGACACTGTGCCCTGTGCAGAACCAGATGGGAAGGGGTTCTCACTCGCTGCTGGTTGTTCCACAGCTTCCTTGCTCTCCAGGGAACCACGACCAGGAATTCACAGCCTGGATTAGCAATTCTGGGTTTACATGCAAAAAAAAAAAGGAGTGAAACTACCCCAGGAGCTGCTTTTCTTTGCACAAAAGTCCTGAACAAGGACACAAACCAGCTCCTCAAACAGACTTTCCCCTTCTCCTCCTCCTCCTCCCTACCCCAAAAGGAGATGTTATTTCCCTCAATTGGAACGTCTCTGTTGCATTCTCAGAGGAGCCCAGCAAACAGCATCGAGAAGCATCTTCAGGACAGAAGGGATGTCAGTTTGACAGCTTTCCTATGGCCCATTGATTCCAAAATTTCAGAGGAAAATGACAGCACTGTGCTGTGCACATTTCACTTAGACATTGATTTCTGTGAAACAGAGAAGCCTTTGGAGAAAATCTGTCCCTGAGCAGCCTTCTCACACACTCCTGGGCAGGACTCAGTAACTGGTGGGTACCTCTGGCATCAGGAAACATCAATCTGGCAAGAACTGCTGGCAGAATCCCTTGGGAAAGGCAGGAGGAGTCTGCTGTGGAAGCTCTGCCATTGGGATGCTGTCACTGGTGGCTTTTGCTGCTGTTCCCCTGTTGGTGCACATCAAGTTCAGACCCAAGCCAAGCAGTGTGATTGTGTCTGGAGCCCACAGGAAAGCTTGGGCCATGAAAATTCACCCTGCACTCCAGATTTCGTGTTAAATTTCTTATGTCTGGGGCAAAACCTGAGAGAGTTCCACACTGTTTCATGCAGAAGCAAAGACTGTGTGTTTTGGCAGCCAGGGCCAGATTGGCTCTGAAAGGCCACAAATCCTTCCCAAACAGAAACCAGATGCTGCAGTGACAGGAGTCACAGGGTGTGACATTCGCTCAGGATCAGCCCTGTGAGTATTTCATGCCTGAGGGTGTTTGCAAGCAGAGTAAAACCCAAAAGGAGTGTGACACCTTTGCTATTTCTGAGAGAAACAAAAAAAAAGACCGAATCAGGGCATCTCTGGCCAGGCACAGAACCAGGAGCAGAGGCAGAGCCAGGCTGCTGTTCACACACAGCTGAGCTGTGGGATGAGTTTCTGCTGGAGCTTTTCACCCTCCACTCCCCTGTCTCTGCAGGGGAGAGCAAACTCTGCTTCTTGAACACACGTTTCGTGTTTCAGAGCTTGCCAGAGAGACAAACGGGTTTGTTGCTGCCAGTTGTGAACATCCCACATTTGCCAGGGGGATCTCGTGCTTGTTTGCCTCAAATGCAATCACATGATCGATCAGGAGGAGCCAGGGAGAAACACCAGCGCCGCAAACAAACATTTTCCAGTTTGCTCTCTGAAAAGAACGGGGAGCTGACGGCAAAGGAGGGAAAACCTCTGGCTCTGCACTCCCAGCCTCCACCCTGGCTCCCTTCTGCCCGCGATTTCCAGCAGCCAGACAGCAGATTCCCTCCAGCTGCTGGGAAGCTGCTTCCCAGTCAGGCTGTGCTTGAACAGGGCCCCTGAGGGAGGTCGGTGTGAAGGGGATGAGCACAGCCCCCAGCACATTCCTGCTCCCGGGGGAGGGAGAGCAGCAGGGATGCTCTGGGGATGCAGGACGGGGAGGCTGCTGCGTTCCTGGCAGCTGTGACCTTGCTGCTCTGTCCTGCCCTTGGCCGCTCAGCAAATCCATATCTGGATTAGCTCAGCCACACTAAAACTCTGTGTGGACTCGGGGTGGGAATTAGAGTGGCTTTGCTGCAGTTAATTCGCCGGGGAATTGGCTCCATTTGGGACCCTGCCCACGTCCCCATCCCGAGTCTCGGCTGGAAGGAACACTCAGGGACAGTGAACCCCAAGCAGGACAGTGCAGAGCCAGGGCCCTTTGCAGCTTTTCCCTGTATCTGTGACCCCTTCCCTCTGCCCCCCCAGGAAATGCAGACACCTGGGCAAACGCAGGGAAAAGCACTTGCTTTTCTAGTCGGCTCTTTAAGTGCCTTTCTTCTCTGCTGAGGAACTGTCAGCACTACAATGAAAAGTGCTCCTTAAAGCAGGACTGAGACACTCACCAGACACTCTAATGGCCAAAAAAATGCTCCCAAATGATGCCAGTTCCGCAGAAAACAAGATTATTTTTAGGGCTGAAAACTCAAACTCTCAAAAGTTAGGAATTAACAGAGTTGTCCATGTAATTGTAGTTTGTACCATGAGGATGTGTGCTGGACACAGCCTTTAATTGCACGATCACACATTTTTAGTTTTTAGGTCTTGGTGGTTTAGTATCCCTATTCCATGCAAAATATTTGGAAATTCTTTTTTTCTGTTTCATTTCCCCAAATTAAAACTTTTTTTCCCCCCTAAAAGTAGAGGCAACAAAACTCTTCATTTGTACGACGTAAATGGGTTCCTCCAACTCCACCACTGAGTTGTACCAGCCTGAAAAAGGGCTGGAACTGCCGTTCCCTGCCCCTTGTCTCTGGCCTTCCCTCCATGGAGAATAGTTCTGGTTTGAGACCTGCAGTCAGAGCTCGGAAGGAGCCAGGGGAGGCCCAAGGGGCTGACCCTGCACACATCAAACTATTCCACTCCTCTCACACTTTTAAGATACTTTTCCATCTTCCTGCTGTTTCCCCCCCACCCCATCCTGCATTTTTCTGCATGTTTCTGCCTCCTCGAGATAGTTTTGCATTATCAAAGGGCAACAGGAGAAGAGAAAAAACTGTTGCTGTATTTAGCATTGATTTTTCCCCTTCACTCTGAGTCACAGAAGCTAACATTTAATTAATTTCTGACACTTTGACAGCTCCTAAGAAGACATTTGTAGAGCTATCAAGTGCCGCTGATAGCACTGTCAGACAGACACTTTTTGAATTATCAGCTATTAAGGACCCATATGCAACAAATTTCCAAGGATTATTATACAAATTGTTCTCTGAATGAGAAAAGCACACAGAAGCTCAGTGAAACATAAAGAAACCATTGTTCCCAGGTGAATTTGATATTTGCAAATGTTTTGCTATTTTGATCACTTACGTGGCTTTAATAAATCGAATTCACTTTGTCTTTTATTAAGAAGATTAAGTGGCCTGGTTTTGGGGTGGCTGAGAACACGGCCAGATATTCCAATCAGAGTGGTCTCTATGGAGATAGGGCTTGGGAAACATGGAATGCTTTATCTTAGGGAGTGCTGAGCAGGGAATGAGGGCACAGAATCCTTTAGGTTGGAAAAGACCCCCAAGATCATCAAGTCCAGTTGTGAGCCCGGCCCCCCCACCGTGGTCACCACCAACCCACGTCCTCAAGTGCCACATCCACATGTTTTCTGAACACTTCCAGGGATGGGGACTCCAGCTCTGCCCTGGGCAGCTGTGCCAGTGCTTCACAGCCCTTCCTGAGAACAGACTTTTCCTAATATCCAGTCTAATATCCCCTGGTGCAAACTGAGTCTGTGTTGTCTCATCCTGTCACTTGTTCCCGGGAGAAGTTCCCTCCTTCCCCCAGGGGACCTTCCCTTCTTGAAGGGAAGAAGGTCCCTTCAAGGCCTCTCAGACCAGAACCCCCAAAACCAAAGCAGCCACTATCTGTAGTTCCTTTTGAACAGCTCCTGTGGGTGCTGATGTGGCAGAGGCAGCCCAGCCCAGCCCTGACTGCAAAACTGCTGCTGTCAACCCCCATTATTGTCACTATTCGGGTCTTGGGCTTTAAAATTTATCTGTTTCACTGCTGGAGGGGGGGGGAAAAAAAAAAAAAAAAGGAAAAGCAAAGGGAAGTCAAAAAGCAGCAGAGCCCAGAGCCCCATGAAGCACACGGAAAATGAACAAAGTGAGCCATGGCGCGTCTGCCCTGAACTGTGCACACTTAGCAAGGAGCAGGGAATGGCAGGGGAGCCAAGGCAAGAATCCCAGGCACTGTGCCTGGATGGGCTGTAACACAGAGTGACTGACACCTCAAAAATCACAGAATATTCTGAGCTGGGAGGGACCCACAGGGATCTCCAAGTCCAGCTTTTGAGTGGCCCATCCAGGGGTTGGACCCACAGCCTTGGCTTTGTTAGCCCCAGAAACCTGGGGGATGAGCTGGACATGGAAACCACCTTCTGGAATCCCTGCCTAGATCAGTTCAGCTTCCCATCTGGGTCCTGATCACACCTCCAGTCAAAGATTTCACTCAGGAATCCAGGGCAGGGGGAACAGGCTGCAGAGACTCACAGAGTCACAGAGTGTGCTGGGTTAAGGGACCCTCAAGGACCATCCAGTCCAACCCTCAGCCCTGCACAGGCCCAGCCCCAGGAGTCCCACCCTGTGCCCCAGAGGATCATCCAAACCCTCCTGCAGCTCTGGCAGCCTTGGGGCTGTGCCCACTGCCCTGGGGAGCCTGGGCAGTGCCCAACCAGCCTCTGGGGGAAGAACCTTTTGCTGAGATCCAACCTGACCCTGCCCTGACACAGCTCCAGCCCTTCCCTGGCTCCTGTCCCTGGTCTCCCCAGAGCAGAGCTCAGTCCTGCCCCTCCTCTGCCCCTCCCGTGGGAGTTGCAGAATTCAGTGGGGTCTCTCCTCAGCCACAACCCTCATTCTACAACTGCCTTCTCATCACTGCAGCCCTTCAAAAGCAGGGGGTTGATTGCTATTTTTGGTTTGCTGTATTGCTGGACTCACTGATCTTTGTGGGTCCCTTCCAACTCAGCACACTTGACATGGTTCCATTTTTATTTCACGGGCTGACCTCGTGACTGTCTTCCCAACCTCTCTGTGCCAGGGTGGAGCCGGAGCCTGGCACTCTGACCTCCATGGATCCCCTAAACCTCTCCTGGTACGAGGGTGACATCGGTGACAGGAACTGGAGCAAGGCCCTGAACGCATCCCATGCTGAGCAGAAGCCCCAGTACAACTACTATGCCATGCTGCTCACCCTGCTCATCTTCGTCATCGTCTTCGGCAACGTGCTGGTGTGCATGGCCGTGTCCAGGGAGCGCTCCCTGCAGACCACCACCAACTACCTGATCGTCAGCCTGGCCGTGGCAGACCTCCTGCTGGCCACCCTGGTCATGCCCTGGGTGGTCTATCTGGAGGTAGGAGGCTGGGGGGCTCCTCTGCTGCGCCGGGCGGGGAGGGAGGGCGAAGTCTGGAGATGGGCTGTCGCGCGACCTCCTGGATTTCCCCGAGTGCTTCTGCTCTCCGGGTTTTTCCAGGAGGTGGATGTGAAAGCAGATGGCAGGCTTCAAACTCCGCTGCTGCTCAGAGGGATGAATTGCAATCCGATTGCACTGTAATTCGGGGGAGGTTTTGGTTGGACACTTTGCAGAGAGAGGGATCAGGCACTGGAAGGGGCAGAGTCACCGGCCCTGGAGGTGGTGGAGACTGGATGTGGCACTCAGTGCCGTGGTCTAGTAGGCAAGGTGGTGTTGGGTCAACCTGATTGATTCTGTGACAAATGTGGCCTTTAAACAGAGGGGTCAAGAGTGAAAGGCCCCCAGTTTTGTTCTCCCAAAACTACTCAAGAGTGAACATGCACTACACTGTGGGTGTCCCGCTGAAACCACATCAGATGTGCTGAGCTGGAAGGGACCCACAAGGATCAGCGAGTCCAGCAATGAAAGAAATATAAAAATTAGCACTCAAACCCCTATTTCTGGAGGGCTGCAGGGATCAGAAGGGAGCTGTAGAAGTGGAGTGTAAATCCAGAGCTTTTATGTCACGATACATGAGAGAAAATCCCCAGTGAGCTGCTTTTCACCCTGCTGCAGTTGGCACATGGGTTTGGTACAGAACTAGGCTGAGTTTACAGTTAATTTTCAGGCCCTCGTTTCTGAGGGAAAACGATAACACAGAGAGCAGAGCAGGGGAAGAAGCCACTGTCAATGAGCCCATTAAGTACTAATGCAAAGCCAAACAAACCCACTGACATGACATAGGCTGTCGAGAAAGCACAATACTAATTATCACTCGAGTTAATGATTGTTTTCCTGGCACTTAAAAAAAGGAAAGCATCATGCATCTGCTAAAGCTTATTAACATGACCACAGACTGGTTGTGAGTGCAGTCACTGCCTCTCTGGGACTGGTTCTGCCCTTCCACTCTATTCCTCTGTTGCCACAGCCCATTTTAAGCAGAGGTTTGTGCTGTAAGGAGCTCCCGCCCTCTCAGGCCCAGCTAGAAGAATCTCTCCCACTTTTTACTTAATAAGCCATAAATGATGCAAAATGATGCTTTCCCCTTTCTGGGCTCACCTGCATAAGGGGGTTGGTCAGGAATCACAGCTGCCCTAATCTACCGAGTAGGACAATTTTTTCCAGGCTCTGTGTCACAAACTCAGGCAAAAACCAATATAAAAATGAAATATTTAAAAAAATTCCCCCAAAAAAACAGCCCTGATGCAAACAGATATTCTACCTCCACACTTCTGAGGTCTCCCCTCCAAAAATGAGAGCACCAAGAGAATCTGATCTTGCAGAGGTTTATATCTGGCTGGAAACCTTTGCCTTTGGGCAAATTCTCATCAAAGTTACTGATGTAACTGTCTCTTAAGTGCTTTTTTAATCACTGAGTATTCATCTGTCACTCAGGCTTCAATGCAGTCATTCTCCCTTCTTTATGCTGCCTATGGTTATGTATATCAGAGCAGAAATAACTGAAGAATAGATATCTTATTCATTCTATTTTCAAATGCAGTAGGACTCTATTTTTATTAGAGGGAAATATACTTTTTTCATCACATGTCAAACACAGCAGTCCGAATAATTGCTATTAAACTTAATTGGCAAAGTTCAGTTTCAATAGCAAGAGAAGTGAAGAGAAAAAGGCTACTGAAGCATTATCATTAGTTCTTTGTCTTTAGCACATCGTGTAGAGTGTTAAAGAATTTTCGCTCTGAATTAAATTCATGTTGTTCACCAAAAAAAAAAAAAATAAAGGCGAGGAATGTCTACCCTGACCTTAAACTGAGGAACGAGGGAAAGCTCCTGCTTGTCTGCTGCTGACCTTTGCTGGGTATAATTGCAAAAAAAAAAAAGTGTCCCATGAAGAGCTGCAAGTACAACTAGAGGTGCTGGGAATTAATGTTATTGTATTGTGCTTTGAAATGCTCCCGAGACTCGTTTAAGCCCTGCCTAGTTCCTTCTGACTTCCAGGAGACTTGTACTCCCTGATGTCACTGGAACATGAGCCCAGGTTTGTGTTTGCCCTTTGGGCTGCCCAAACCAATCCAGAGCGACAGGGTGGAACTGGGGAGGATGAAATCCCACCAGCCCTTGGGGGAATGTCCCAAGGAATGGTTTGGATGGAGGAGACAACTGCCTTTGAACCAGCAGAGCTCCAACCAGCCACCAGCACCTCTGTCCTTGTGCAGAGCTCTCCCTTTGGTCCCTCTCAACAGCTCAGCCCCAGGGAGTTCTGTGCCCACCTCCCTCTGTCTCTCTGCAGGTGGTTGGTGAGTGGAGGTTCAGTCGGATCCACTGTGATATCTTTGTGACCCTGGATGTCATGATGTGCACTGCCAGCATCCTCAACCTCTGTGCCATCAGCATAGACAGGTGAGGGCTCCGTGCCAGCAACTCGTGTCAGAACCCAGGGGAGCAAAGTCACAGCCACCTTTACATGGTCTAATTTTACCTGTGACTCAGAGGCTTGAAGATGGGGAGAGTAAGTGGTGTTGATGTCTTGAGCAATTTCGGGGATCTCTGTGGGCTCTGAGCAGGGATTCTGCCAGAAGACACAGAAACACCGATCTTGAGAATGTGAATTAAATTCTCTTTGTATGTTTACATTGGTTTGGTCCTTCTGTTTATATTCTGGAATGATGGAACAGGCATCAGGGGGAAGGCAGCAGCTCAGAGGGGAAGGAAAATGCTGAGCTGGGCTGAGCCCAGGCTGCTGCCTCCCAAACCAGGAACTGCAGGCACCCCCTGGCATGGGAAATCCGACCTGCCTTACACTCCCTGCTGGACCAGGCTCTCAGCCACGGGAGCTGGCTGGAATTCCCAGTTTGCCAGCGCTGGCAGGCTGAAGCAGGCTGGGTCTGTGTGTCCCCACAGGTACACAGCAGTGGCCATGCCCATGCTCTACAACACCCGCTACAGCTCCAAGCGCAGGGTCACCCTCATGATTGCCGTGGTCTGGGTGCTCTCCTTTGCCATCTCCTGCCCTCTCCTCTTCGGCCTCAACAACACAGGTGAGTGTTTTGCCACCTGCAGATGGCTGCTGGCACCCTCCTGGCTTTACTGGGTCCCCAGGGAGCCCTCTGCTACCAGCCAGGAGTGCACACGGGGGTCAGGTTTTAGGTGTCTCGGGGTGTATCCATCCCTGTTTAAGGTGTTTTCTGCCAGTGTCATCACATCTGTCAGCTGCTTCTGGGTCTGACTCATCTCGTGCTGTTCCAGGCCAGTGGTTTAGACTCACCAGAACTGAGGTTACATGGAAGTTTACACAACACCAGCCAGCATTACCTTAACATCTGTCTACTCCAAATTCAAAATGCCTCTTATATTAAAACATGCAAAAAAAAGGAAAGCCATGGGACAAAAACCTTCACAGAGACAGGAGAAGAAAGGACTGGCAGTTCAGCCACCAGCTTCCTGGGAAGCCTGGGTTGGACACAGCATAGGTTCAGTTGCAGGGAAAGCAGGAACCAGCAGCAGAGAGAACGATCCCGAACCCCTTTGTGTTCCAGATGCCAATGAGTGCATCATTGCCAACCCTGCCTTCGTGGTGTACTCCTCCATCGTGTCCTTCTACGTGCCCTTCATCGTCACCCTGCTGGTCTATGTCCAGATCTACATGGTGCTCCGGCGCCGCAGGAAGCGCGTCAACACCAAGCGCAGCAGCCACGTGCTGGACTCGGACACACGGGCCCCTCTCAAGGTAACTGCCCCTGGGCCCTGCTCCCAGCACTCCACTCATCCTGTCCCCTCCCTGCTCCACTCCCCAGAGCACCTCCTCCTGTCCCCACGTGCCCCTGGCTGGACTGGGTGAAGCGCTGGGTCACAAAGGTGGATGCTGTGTCCTGTGCCGGGCTGGAGTGCCAGCGGCACGCTCCGGCTTCCCAGGTGCTTCACAGGCCTCCCTGGATCCCAGGGGATGTTCCTGCAGCAGATCTGCCCTGTGAGATGCTGCATTGACCAGAGGGCATCTCCGGTAGCTCTGCTGAGTTCGGGTTGGGGTGCCCCAAGAACACAGGCTACACTGTTGTCTGAGTCAATGCTGCTGTTGGGGGGAAGAATCACAGAATGAAGGGATGGTTTGGGTTGGAAGGGACCTTAAAGCTCATCTTGTTCCACCCCCTGCCATGGGCAGGGACACCTTTCACTATTCCAGGTTGCTCCAACCTGGCCTTGGACACTTCCAGGGATGGGGCAGCCACAGCTTCTCTGGGCAACCTGTGCCAGGGCCTCCCCACCCTCACAGGGAACAATTTCTTCATAATATCTAATCTGAACCTGCCCTCCTCCAGTTTAAAGCCATTCCCCCTTGTCCTATCACTCCTTGTGAAGAGCCCCTCTCCAGCTTCCTCATAACCCCCCTTTGGGTGCTCTAAGGCCTCCCCAGGGTTCCATGGAAATGGTTGGGGTGCAAACCACATCACTGGTTCCAGCACCCCTGCAGGGAAGCAGCCTCTCCAAGCACTAGATGTGTGAGTGGAGCCCAGCTGAGCAGGCTGGGTGTCAAACAGCTCTTTAAAACACCGCTCTGGCAGCACATGCAAAACAAACAGAGGCAATGTGTAGCCCCAGAGGCACCACTTCCAAACTCTGCTGCCTCAGGGCCACTGCCACGTCAAGGAGAGGAGACAGGGACAGACAAACACCAGCAGATCTCTGAGGTTTCCTCCCTTTGGTGGAAAGCCCGAGGGATAGTCACCCCCCATCACTGCTTCTCCAGAGTAATTTTCCATCATCCTCACACTGATTAATTCCTGCCTGGTGCCCTGTGCTTGTATTTCCACGTGCCTCCCCTACCAGCTTCCCTCCCCAACCCCTCTCTGCCTGTGTAACCTCTGAGCTGGTCCTTGCCCCTTAGGACAAATGCACTCATCCAGAAGACGTCAAGCTCTGCACAGTTATTGTGAAGTCCAATGGGAGCTTCCAAGTTAATAAGCGCAAAGTGGTGAGTGTTACAGAGAAGTGGTAGCTTTTCAGAGCATTTAGCCTTCCCCCTCTCAGCCCTCAGGACACACAGTTAATTTATGCAGGGTGGGAGAAAAACAAACTAAGAACAAAGGTTGCCATTCAATCTCACCATTTAAATATTCTTCCCATTCCTTAGAGTGAAGCAGGGGGTTTAAGAGGATAGAGTTCAAAAAGTCAGACTAATCTCACCTAAAGATCAGCTCGAAAAGCCACGGCATTTGAACATTTTGTGTCTTTGATTTCCTTCTCCTCTCTGTTACTTAAATCTTGGACTGCATTGACTTTGTTGGGTTTTGCTTGTTGGTTTAATTTTTATTTACTCGCACTCTGAAAATCTAAACAACAATCTATGGGGAGTGGAGAAAGCATCTCTCCCTCATTTCTGAGCCTCTCTGTGCAATAAAGGAGAATCCTTCAGTGAAGTTCTGTCACTCCCATCTACCCAAAACATCTGTAAACATTTCACAGCCCTTTCTCCAGGCATCATGTAGGGAGGGAGAAGAGGGATTGATTGTTCTCCAGCATCATCCAGCTTCACTCTGTAAGGAATGTTCCTTGCTCCTCTCTGTATATTTATCTGTCTTTCTGCTGTGGACATTTGATTCTTGTCCAGGAGGCAGAGAGTCACATGGAGGAGATGGAAATGGTGTCCAGCACCAGCCCCCCCGAGAAAACCACCTTCAAACCTGCAGCACCAAGTAACCACCAGCTGGTCGTGCCAGTTGCCTCTAATAGGGGCAACAACTCCACCCTGCAGACATCCCTCAACAGCCCTGGGAGAGTGGAGAAGAATGGACATGCCAAAGAAACACACCACACAGCCAAGGTCTTCGAGATCCACTCCCTGCCCAACGGCAAGACGAGGAACTTCCTCAAGGCTGTGACCAGGAGGAAACTGTCCCAGCAGAAGGAGAAAAAGGCCACCCAGATGCTGGCCATCGTTCTTGGTGAGTGCCCTGGTGCTCCTGCAGGAATCCTGCCCCTGCCCAGGCCTGGGGCAGCCAGTCTGGATGTCCAGCATAGACTATTCCAGCCCTCCATAGGAATAATTTCACTTGATATGTGGGCAGCAGGTGCCTGTGGGAAGGGTCCCTCCTGCCCAGCCATGGGCAGTGCTGTACAAAGGGTTCATAAAGCTGCCCCTCTGTGGCGTGTCTGGGCTCCCAAAGCACAGCTGGGGCATAGCCCACCAAGGAACTGGCACCCCAGAGGCCAGAGTTTCTGATGCATCTGCTCTAATTACATGAGCAGAGAAGTCCTTTAGTACCTGGGTAGGACACAGACCAAGACTTAACACACAAACCGCAGCTTATTCCTTGGGGAAATACTTTTCCTTTCTACCCAGAACAGCCTCGCTGTTCTCAGCCTCAAAAATCTGTCTGGCTTTCAGCAGTCACAGTGTGTCTCTGTCCTTTCTCCCCTTCCCCCACCAGGTGTTTTCATCATCTGCTGGCTCCCCTTCTTCATCACCCACATCCTGAACATGCACTGCGACTGCAGCATCCCCCCGGCCATGTACAGCGCCTTTACGTGGCTGGGCTACGTCAACAGCGCCGTCAACCCCATTATCTACACGACCTTCAACGTCGAGTTCCGCAAGGCTTTCATGAAGATCCTCCACTGCTAAGAGTCAAAAAACAGCAGCAGCATTTTTAAGGGGGAAAAAAAAACACAAAACAATAAAAAAGTAAAGAAAAAGAAGAACCCCCAGGCCATCCACGCGCGCCCACGGGCAGCCGCGGAGGGGGCTCGTGTGCCGGGCGGGAGGCCCCGAGTGTGACAGCAGTGCCGTGCCCACACCTCGGTGGGGGTGCAGGTGGGAGGTCCCCTCATCCCTCGGGGTGACCTGTGGGACAGCAGTCCCACGAGGGCCCTTTTCAGAGCTACCCTCGCACTGTGCTTAACGCGGGAGCGAGAGCCGGGGCGCGCTCGCCTCATTCCTGCCTGTGGCCATCCAGCCTCGCGTGCGTTGGACACAGACGGTCTCAGAGCCACGGGGAGGTAGTGGTGGGTCACTCAACTCTCACCAAAGACAAGACCATCTTTTCTGCTTCGCAGCAGGAGCCAGAAACAGGCAGAGCTGGCGGGAGCTCCACGCAGCAGCTTTGCCTTTGCCTCGAGCTGACTTACCCAGTGCTAAACTGCTGAAGCCTTCAGAAAAAAAAACAAACTACCAACACTTTAGGAGGTCCCCAAGCGGGTCAAGAAGGTTCTGCCACCCACGGACCCAACCCTGCAGCAACGTGGGGCCTACAAGCCATGGGGAGAAGGAAGAAGGAGGCATCAGTCTCCTGTCCGGCCACTACAATGGTGTAAATATAAATAAACAGGATGAATTACAGGAGCCCAAGCCAAAAAAAAAAAAAAAAAAAAAGAAAATGGAGAAAGAA